>OU015494.1:131383340-131983340 GCA_907164885.2 Dolomedes plantarius | reverse complement strand
TTAGGAAGATCGATTTTCAAATTCGTTACTCCCATTTACCAAAGCAATTTGAAGTGTTCTTCTATCCTACATTCGGAAGCTTCTAGTAATTTTTCTCCGTGTTTTTTAAAACTGTATTGAAATCAGAATATAATTTCTGTTATCAAATTACTTTTTATTAATATTGCCTTTATATTGTCTTTTCTCAGCATTATTGAATAACTGTCTTACTAAGTTAAAATTTCTCTGTACCTGGAAGTTAATGAATATATTATTGAGACGAAATTGTTAACTGTTTTATATACCGTTTATAATTAAGCTTATTATAAACAGTAATGTAGAGCATGGGTTAAGTAGCACCTCTCTGTCTCAACACACACACAAATATATAAGAAAATAAATAAATTAATAAATAAAAATTATATATGCATGTATAATATATATATATATATATATATATATATATATATATATATATATATATACAGTGGAATATCGATCGATCGTTCCCCGAACGATCGTTTTCCCATATGTATCGTTATTTCACCCAGTCCCGAATAAATTCCATAGAAAACAAGCAAAAAAGACCGCATGGATCGTTCCTCGATCCATCGTTTTCCCGCAATATTCGTTCAGAATATCACAGCTTTACATTAATTTAACAGATCGATCGTTTTTTTCATAATAACTGAACCGGAAATATAAATGTCTGGATTGAGCTAGAATGACGATCTAATTAAACAATAAGCAGAACATTTGAGATGCACGGTCTCGTATTTTTGTTATCTCTAGTTTAGCCTGGTTTCGCTTTATTGTACCACTCCCATTATTTGTTCGTCGTTGGTGTTCCTTTATTCTTTAGCCCCTGGAGTACCCTATTTTCGGCAACTCATTCAAAATTCCCCGACTATTCAACATTTCTGTTCTTATCAGCAATGGCTCACAGTCAGATTTTTGTTGGCCTTGGGATGGAGGGCCCTGGTGTTTGGTCTAGTTTGTGATAAGTTTCTGATTACTGCAGTTCTACACTGGCCGATGAGTGTTCACCTGGAAGCAGAACTTCCTGGTGGTGTTATGTCGGACTACATCCAGTGCAATGGAATGGTTCTAGTTACAAACGATTCACGGCTGCCGCTTCTTTATACTCTCACACAATAACCGATACCGAAAAGAATGCAATTTTTAACACAAAAAAAATATTGTTTACTTGTGGAGAGAGAACCGCGAAAAAGCAAGCGACGATTAAGTACTTTTATTTGAATCAAAATTCCTGTGTATCTACGTGTATTATTATCTTGAATTTTTATTATTATCTTGAATTTCAGTACAACTTTGTAATTTTATCTTCAGTTACACTACGAGTATGTATGTATTTATGTATGTGAGTAAATATATTTTAGGGATATCAAACTTTAAGGTATGTTAATACTTTTTTTGTATGTTCCCGCATCTATCGTTTTCCCGCATCCATCGTTTAGTTCAGTCGGTCCCTTCGAAAACGATAGATCGAGATTCCACTGTATATATATATATATATATATATATATATATATAGATATATATATATATATATATATATATATATATATATATATATATATATATGTGTGTGTGTGTACGTCATTCAATGATTGCCATATATAATCTTTTACCAATGTTTACTGGACCACTAACGTATTTCTCCCACTGTATTTAAGTATTTACGTTTCAAAACGAAAAAAATAGATACAGTAGCTGTAAAGTCAGTCTAGGAGAAAATTATGTTTTAATCAAATTAACTGTTTTCTAAAGTATGTAGTTATTCCCTGTTAATAATTTCAAATGAATAGTTCTATCGATAGTACTTAATTGAATGTAAAAAAAATCGCATTTGTTAAAAAAGATCAATTTTAAATACTATTTAGAGCTTAAAACTCTTCGAAGCACCCCAACGTAACCTTCCATTGTTCACTCCAAGATTTTGCTGGCAAATTAAAAGAAAATCGCAATTAAACATTCACACAAACTAGACTTTATTGATCATACTCTCATATAATTATTATGAAAAAACTGTCAGAAATTAAATAAAACCTGAAAATCTTAATTTATGTTATTAAATTGCCATGGGTTTATACGAATAATGTAACACCTTCTCAAATGAATGAAGACATAATTGTTTATCGAAAATAAATAGTTAAAAAAAACTGATATAATCTCTAAAGAATTATGCACACATATACAGAAACAAAACTAAGGGGAAGAATCAATGCATAACTAATATACCTTATAAAGATAAATGCTATTAACAAATCTTACACCTGCTATTAAGCAGAAACTGTTTTTCTAAATTAATGCACTCGATATATTTTGATATTGTTTTAGATATTATTAAATTTGGACAGTGTTATACTTATAAAAATAAGAATTCTTACTTAAAAAAGGAAATTTTTATTAAAAAATATATAATGAGAACCTTTTCTTTTTCTTTTCAGATTATGATAAATCCCTACATTAATAAAATATTCGAAACAGAAACTTGCCCATCGAGTTTTTAGCAATACAAAGGATAAAAAATAAAATAAAAGTTAGATGAACTCATTCATTAACTGGTTAATTAAATCTATGATTTATTCCCGAATGAGTTGCATTTCAAGCCAATGAGTCTGATTATTATCTTTCTGTTAGTGCTAACCGAGTGGAAAAGGGTATTAATGAGAAACATTGCAGTCAAGGGATGGAGGAGCTGGACATAAAATATTGCATTTAATGTCTTGGGACAATTTTAAAAGTAATCAGTGATCAGGTTGCTAAATAGAAACATTTGTTGATAAATGTCTCACATATGTATCAAGTAAAGAAACGGTTTCAAATAATTGATTTATTGGACATAAATGTTTTACAAGTTGTACTTCTTATATCTGTTGATTTATGAAAGAGAACCCCAGTCCAGCGTGTATGCAATTTATGAAGTAATTGAAGGCTACCTTTCAATGCTTCTATTCTTTCGTTTATGATTGAATATGTTTGCGTAGTATATAAATAGTTTTTCTTTTTCATGTCATAGTGGATGTAAAGGATATTTATTAAATAATTTTATTTAAGTATATTTGCTTAAGTAAATTGTACGTATTTTTATAGATAAAGGGTCCTTTTATCATAAAAGGAAACATAACATTTCCTTTACATGGCACAATTTGGGCATATCGTCCGTCTATTATGCATTTATGAACATACCGAGTTATTTCCCTTTTTTGAGAGTGGGAATTTTGTTTCATAAGAATTGCATTTAATTCGGAAAAAAACTTTTCTAAAGGAATTTTTGTAATGATACACTGAGGCTGTATTTCCTTTTATTTTCATTCTGCAAATTATCAAGAATAACAGAAGTTTAGCTGAGAATCGCTTATTGTTTGTATTGAACAATGACGTAAACTGTTTCGAATCATGACATCGCTTTGTTTGGATATCGTACATGAGACAGAATGTCTGCTTAGATTGACATTCTGAAAAGAACATGGTTAGTACGATACGTATATAAATCTCTGAAAGCCTCCCTTAATTTCTCCCCACTTGGTTACAAAGGATCTTTTTTTTTTTTTTTGGTTTCTTGAAATGTTTTTTTTATGAATATAATGTATGTAATCTATACGTGTTAGTACAATCATGGATAATATGAGCTTAAAATTTCAAAAAAATATTTTACAAAAATTTTCCCCTTACATTGTCTCTGAAACTATCTTTCTTTTGTTTGCATTTTTGCACGGGATAGACAAAATAATTAATTCATAACAAAACAATTATTATCATTAAATGGATCATTGCACTTTATAAAAGTTGCTACCTAATATAAAGTAATTTTTATGCATTGAGATACCCACCAATTGTAAACTTCATAGTAAAGAAATACAGAAAACAATTAAGAGCATTTAAGGATACAAATCATTAAAAGCTTATTTTTCGGATTACTCACTGAATTTTCATTGCAATGATAAAGCCGTGAAGCGGAAAAGAGAGAAAAAAATTCACTTCTTGCCATCAGTTTTTCGTGTTTCATGACAGTTTTGACGTTTGAGAACTTTTATTGAAGTACAATAAAATAAATATACACCATTTCAGCCTATTGCAACATGTCATAAGCTAATATGTAAGTATAGTTTATTAATTGACAAGTTAGCAATGCTATAGTAATGTTATAGTATGTGAAATAAAAATTGTAGTAGCTTTTTTTTGGTTTATTTCTTTGTTTTTGTTTTATGATAGTCTATATCAGTGTTTTCCAAACTTTTTCGAGATCCCCTTCAATGGTTTTCACGCATCCTGTGACCCCCCCCCCCCCCCCCCACACACACCCCTTTCTACCCTGCCTATTTTCGTTAATAAGGCCTTTTAAGGCGAAGAAAAATCACTAAAATGCATTTTCCATAACTTTAATTTCTAGTAAATAATTAATTTAACAAAAAGGAAATTTTAAGAAATGGTGAATATTAAGAAACATTCATCGCTTAGCCAAAGGTATGTAAAAGCGAGGACAGATGGACTGCTGTATGGATTCAGGATTATATAATAACAAAAACGAAAAATGTCTTACCCAAATGAAATTGCTTTTTCCGTTCGAAAACTGCAATAGTAATAATGCCAAAAGGGACAACAGAGATTGAAGAAAGACAAGCTGGCGTTTAGAATGTGTGCACTGTACGGAGTAAGTGACCACGAATTTCATTTGCCACCAAATGAAGGCAGCAAAATTCTAACAAACTGGGTTTGCATTTTCATAGAGACATTTCCCTTTAAAAAACACCACTGCTTTACAGTTTCATAATAAATAGATGTTGACAATTTTTTTGGTGAGAATCGCTAAAATTTATTTAATTTGAACCTATGGCGGTCCCCGAAAAAACACTTAGCGACCCCTAAGGGAGTCGGAACCAGAGATTGGGAACCCCTGGTCTATATAAACCTATAAAAAATAAAATCTGGAAATATTGTTAGAATAGTTCGGTAACTGGATCCACCTGAAAACTCTATAGCAAAACACAAACATAGGGGTAGACAAAGTATATACTTGCCGTATAAGAAAAATTAATCTTCTATGGGCTACAATAATTGCTTTACACCTAGTTTCATAACTGGATATGATAAATTTGTTTACCTTAGATGAATAAATTAAAATTTTATGCTTTGTGAATATTTATGTTACTAAATCGTTAACATGTGTAACCCAAAGAAGATAAATATGAATAAATTAATAAGAAAAGAAATTTGAAAAAAAAATCTGTTAACATTGTTCTTTTATCATCAGTGCGAAGAACAATAAGAAGCAAAAACATACTAGAAATAAAAGCCAATACTAAAATTGAATAGACAGCATTAATGGAGGCACAAAATTGATAAATTTATTCCTTTTGCTTCCTTATATTTTCAGCTTTTCTGTTTCCTCTTATTCTACATTTTCTTATGATGTTTAGAGCCGTAATGTACGTTTAACTTTGGATGTAAAATTAATTTTAATCATACGTTATATAGATGCATTTTGTTAGTTTTCTTATACTATTACTTTTCGCCATGGAAAAGAGACTCAGAATATATCAGTGATATGATATCATATTTTTCACAAAGCACAACTTCATATCTTTCCGTAATTTAAAATTTTATTCGAGGAAATTTCTATTTAATTCTTAGTGTTCCGAGTTTGATGTCCAGAGCGAGCGTTCTACTACCGAATAAAATATCCATTAAATCCAAAGATGTATGAGCCGGATTTAAATTAGGTGTACTCGGTGAATTAAAATCTCATGAATTTCTTCATCGTAATGACCCCTAGATAGCTCTAGTTTAAGATTTATTTATTTATTTAATCTGACTGCATTTTTTTTTCTTTTGCCTGTCTTGTTTGTGTGTAGTCATTTTAAGTACCTATAGACTACTAAAGGTTCGGCATCCAGTTTAAACGAGGGCTTTCGCTGAAGACTTACGGCCTTTTGTAACGGAATCGTCTATATTTAATAGCAAAGGTTACAATTACCGACCTTTCGGGTGTGTGGAGGGAGAGAGGGGGAATAGGCTCAGCTCGGTTATGACAGAGTCTTTATTTCTAGATGTATGCAGTTTTTTATTTTGTTTTTGAAGGCATAATGTGACATTTGAAATGGTTCATTTCCTCAATGGGTATACTTGATAGTAAATTACTGTGTCGTGATATAACCAACGAAATAAATTGCATATATTTGTTGATATGAAGCATAGCATTTATTTTTTTATGTATTGAGTCGTTTTGCATTTCCTTTTATTGTCTTAGTACAGAAAACAGACCATTCCTTATATCAGGTATGTTTCTCATTTCTTTTTGAGAGTAGTTACTTACTTTAGTATCGAACTAAAACAGGGAAATCTCCAAAAGATTTACGGCTTTAAGTAAATGTGCCTAGAAAAAAGTACCGTTAAGTAAACCACTGCTTTAATTATCGTTGATTCTACTGCTTGAAAAGTACAAAATATGTTTTTTTCTTCTTTTCTCTGATGCAGAAACACAGCAACAAAGTTTAAATTTTAATGTTCATTTTAATGTTATATTTTAATTCTAGAGCATGTTCTCAATTTAAGTTTTTCAGAGACTTCAGAAAAGACAGATATAGCTAACATTCTTAATTCTGGCAAAATGGACAAAGTTAAGAAGATATGCATCAAAAGGCATTTATGTAATTGCAAGATTTTCTAAACATCTTGCAATGCATAAAATTTGTAAAAATAATTTCATCAGTATTGTCTAATTATTAAAATTTTATTTAATTGCAATTTCGCATTCTTGCACATTTGATGTCTTATTACACAACGTATTATCGGCAGTTGATTTATTTTCTGTACCCTGTATTTTAGAAGAAATTCTAATCTTATCTCTCTACCTTTAGTAACAGACATCTGTTATACCGTTTAAAATAGATATTCCGTTATTCAACCAAAAATCCTATTTTTGAGAGTGAGCATGCATGATCAATTTTACATATTTAAATAGATTTTCTAATAATTTTTCTCCGTTTACGTCTAAATCTGGGATTTCTTTTTCTACCCTTATTATATTTACATGCCCGAGATAATAAGACAAGTTCCTTTCACAAATGTACAGAAAATCATAAATCATCTAAATGTCATTTACAGTCCATTAAGATAGTTAACTACTCATTTAACACTTTCTCTCTCAGTGGTTTATATCATCCCGAAATATGTATGACATTTGGTGTCTCCTATTTATCTCATCGGTGCTGAATATTAATAGACATCAAAATTCCAACTCTTTTGTACTGCACCTCTATTATTGCGTCAAAAAGTGATCTTTCCAAGTAAATTTCTTTTCCTATTCATTTCTCTAGAGCTCAGTAGCTTCCTGTGATACGTGAATCGATTAAAGCATAAAAGGTAGTATGTAATTAGTAGGAAAACTCTTCAAGAACAACGTCAAGACAAAAGATTTCCGTGACTGAAATAGAATGAAACACATGTAATTAGTACCCTTAGAAATTAATACATTATAAATCTTGATTGGAAATTGTATATTGCTTTCGGCTTCTTCGATGGAACGACGGCTAGTTCTGCTGGAAGTCATCTCATCCATCTTATGCTACCTCATGTTAGTTGTAGCTCATCCATCACATGTAACGTTTTATAAATTTATAAAAACAAAATATAAATATATTCATATCATTTCTTTGAATCTTCAGAAGGTCGAAACAAATGGGAAACGAGAATTTATGCCTTAATTTAGGCTATATTTGTTAAGTTAGGTGTAGCAGGCTGAGAGGATTAGAAAAAGTGAACGCTTAAATTGAATTATCATTTTATTAGTATCCTAGAAAGACTTTAAAGATAAACAATAAAAAATTCCTAAAAATGACTTTTAGTGTTTCAGGAATCTCTGAAATTTTTTTCTAATGTGGAGGCACTTGTGTGAGGCATAAGCCTTTTGTTATTATGGAAGCATCATTTAGGTAAGCCAGTAGGAAATTAAATTTACACGTTAGAAAGCTTTTCCTGAGGTCAAAGGGCAACTTAAAAGAAGGTAAATAAATTATACAGTAAGTAGTTAGCATTAAACGATACACCAAGAGAAATGGATATGGAAATAGAGAATATGGAGTTCACGGGGCGTGCAGGAATTGCTATAGTTTTTAAAGAAAATAAATTGTCATTGTTTAACATGTCATAAATATTTCACATAACGAAAATGAATGTTAATTGATATACCTATATCGGGCCTGAAATAAAAAAATTGAACAACTAAAACTAAGTTTTTGCGTGTCCGAATATGGATAATATTTTCGAAATACACTGCTGGCCACTGTAAATGCAACACCCTGAAGGAAACATTCAAATAACAAGAAATTTACAACATGCATTAGCGGAGGTGAGATATGCAAATGATTAGAATATCAGCGCAGACGCACATCACGGGCGCCTGTGGTGCCACTTCAATGCGCTATTTAAGGCTTGGAGATTTCGACGATTTCAAGTTCGGCAATTGTGTTTTTCTTGTGGTTTTTTTCAAAAAAACGATCAATTATGCCTCGCCGAAACCAGCGATCATCTTTTGATCAAATATCCGAGTTTGACAGAGGAAGGATAGTGGCCTACCGAGATTGTGGATTATCTTTCAGGGAAATCGGTAGTCGTGTTGGACGAAACCAAACAACTGAAATGCGGATATGTGATCGTTGGATGCAGGAGGGTACGACGGACCGGCGTGTTCGATCGCATCCACCTCAGCGCACCACTTCACGTGATGACAGGCAGATTGTGCGCATGGCAGTGACGGATCGCTCAGTCACATCACGAACCATAGCACAGCACATGCAGTCTGTAACGCATCATCCAGTGTCTGCGCGTACCATTCGACGCCGTTTACAGCAGAGTGGTCTGTCCGCAAGACGTCCATTGCTTTGTCTACCCTTGACGCAGAACCACAGACGTCTCCGCCGCCAATGGTGCGATGACAGAAGGATGTGGACGCAGAATGGAATGAAATTGTCTTTACTGACGAGTCACGCTTCTGTCTGCAACACCACGATGGTCGCATTCGAGTCTGGAGACACCGTGAAGAGAGGATGCTGAACAGCTGCGTTATGCACTGCCACACTGGTCCTGCACCGGGTATTATGGTATGGGGCGGTATTGGATATCACTCTCGCACACCTCTAGTACGCATTGCCGGTACTTTAAACAGCCAGCGCTACATCTCCGAGGTGTTGGAGCCAGTTGTCCTTCCTTACCTTTAGGGTTTGCCCACAGCCATATTTCAATAGTATAATGCGCGACCACACGTGGCACGCATTGTCCAACGGTTCTTCGTCAATCGCCAGATTGAATTGTTTCCCTGGCCGCCTCGCTCTCTGGATCTTTTGCCGATAGAAAACATGTGGTCCATGGTTGCTCTACGATTGACCCAGATTCCATCCCCAGCTGCCACAGCAGATCAACTTTGGCAACGTGTGGAAGCTTGGTCTGCTGTACCCCGAGAACTCATCCAAAATCTCTTTGAATCAATGCCGAGGCATGTGGCAGCGATGATATCCAACAATGGCGGCTACTCTGGCTACTGATTTTGGCAGGAACCACACTCCATAGAAGTCTATAAATTTAATCATTTGATACTTGGTCAACATGTTATCTACAAAATAAATTTTGTTGTGATATCTATTGTCTTTCTTGGTGTTGCAATTTGGGTGGCCAGCAGTGTAAATAGAAATGTCTGATATTTTATATATCATAACAAAATTTTCTTTACAATAAACAACGACACCCATTGACTATATCCTACCTAAAACACAAAGTAAATGAAGCAGAAAATGGCATAAAGAGGTCACTGGTAAGGAGAGATATAACACATCACCGGCTTGAAACTTGCAGTTGTGATGAGATCTGGCAATTTAGTTAGTAGAGATACTTGGCGATATTACCTTATTGTTCAGTGGTTAATGTATATGCCCGGAATGTCAAAGATGTTGAGGTCGACTCCCAACCCCAAGCGTAGCTAGTTTATAAGGGGAGAAAAATATAAAATTTTACTCTATAAGGGAAAAGGTGTTGGCAAATTTTTGCTTAGTTTCTTCATATACAGTATAAATGTGTTGAAGTTTTCAGAAAAGCTTCCTATTTACTCAGATATGCAGGATCTCGCTTATGGCATGTTGATATTAGAGGTTCGACAATTAGTGTTGGTCTACGATATGGGAAGCTAATTTCTGAAGGGATATTCAAAAGACTAAGTTTTAAACTCAACTCCTCTTTTGAGATGGTGATCCAGTCCAATATCATACTTATCTCATAGTTACTTCTCCAAATTCCTTTAGTAAAACTTTCGTGAATAATTTATATCAAATTTTATAACATATAAGAGGTAAAAATCAAATAAAAAGCATTTAACAAAATATGTTTATGTATCCCAAAATAAGGGATTAATGAGCAAACATTTCTGTATAATAATCATACATTGAAATTATATTAATATTTATTTGGACATTTATATAAACTAATATTAGATTAGCTATAATTAAATATTAATTTCATAAATATTAATATATATATTTATATATATATATAAACAAGACTATTTATATACATTAATATTTATATACATTATATTTAGTATATTAATATTAAGTCATGATAATTATACTTTAATATTTAAAGATGATTAATATATATTTGAATTTATGAGAGGGGAAACCTTTTTAGATAATGGAATGCTTAATATTCCATTCAAATCTGTCAGAAGAAAGATCTTTCTACTTGCTAAGAACATACAGCGAAACTTTTTTGAAACTGTTAACGATTGATTTAATCTTCTTTCCCGTTAATTTGATGAATTTAATATGCATGACATATCTAAAAGAAAATCTTTTGTAGTGGAAAAATATTTACAAATCTAAGAGAGGAGAGCTTCCATCATTTTCAATTCCTCTCTATACGAACTTTTCCCGAAGTAGCAACCAAAGTGCTCCCAAATTTTTTGTTTACTTACTTCACATTTTTCCGCTCTCAAGCTTCCTTAACAATGCCCAGGTTATCGAGGCAGAATTGAGTCATTTAGTGATTTGCAGCCGTAAGCGCCTCGAAAAGTTTCCTCTGGCACGCGATCTATTCTTCCATTGTCCCGTAAATTACTGCTTTTTGCTGCAAGGCGTTCCAATTTCCGTAGCGGTAATTGCTCGCCGCATTTTCTTTACTTCTTTTACTTTAAAGTACACAATAGAGTTCCGAATATTACTTTAGTGGAATTTTAAACAAAATATGGAATAATAATCTTTTGCGCCTTTTCAAAGAACAGATTTTCAGTGGTCTTACTAGACAAGGTGTGAGTCTATTGACTGCCGATGCTGTTTTGAGAGAGATGGAAAATTCTTTCTTTACAAATTTAAAATTTAATTAAATTCTCCCCCCGTTTAAAGTCTGAGGGAGAATTTTGAGTAACTGCCAACTTTGATATGCATTTTTCATTCTTTACTTTTAGAAAGCCAGATACTGTCTGCGCTTAGCGGTGACACGTGGGACTTTGAAAAGCAATAGAAATAAAAAATATCCTTTTCCGGTGATATGAAATTCATATCTGAAACTAGTTTTCAAAAAAATTAGGGTTGATATTTTTTATTAGGAAGTTATTAATACGCAGATTAATGTAAATTTCTGAAATTAAACTACAAAAGTATGGAGACAAAAATGAAAAGGTTCCTTTTACCGATATATCCTCTAAGTCCATGAGATAGTATTTATTGGGTTCACTGTGGCTTACTCGGTGTAAAAAGAGGATAGAGAATTGCTATTAAGCAAATTATTATT
Source organism: Dolomedes plantarius (assembly GCA_907164885.2). Lineage (NCBI taxonomy): Eukaryota > Metazoa > Arthropoda > Arachnida > Araneae > Dolomedidae > Dolomedes > Dolomedes plantarius. Next base: position 131,971,559 of record OU015494.1, on the reverse strand, counting down.
GCTGTTACAAATATTATGAAAACAACCATCGAAGAATTGACAAATAACATTGGTTTCGTCAAGGTCAGAATCATTTCTTTCTAGCCGATGTTTTTTTCCTTCAGTTGATTTCATTATAAGATAAGATATAACAATATAGAACTGATAAATATAAGCAAGCATCTTCATACAGTAAAAGTGCAAAAGACCCTCTCATATGGGAGAAGTTTAAAAGTACAATATTCATGTATCCCTTTCCTTTCGTATTAAATGTCAAAGTGTATATATATATATAATGTCAATTTTTTTGCAGATTTTGAGTTTTATACAACAATTTTCTATTTTAGTAAATCTTTAATCCTAAAAAGGCCAATGTCAAATAACAATATCAGCCAATGTCATTTAAGATGCAGTAACTTTAGATCCAAAAAGCGCCAAAGGCATATGCTTTATATAAAATAGTAAAAAATGAAAATTTTTTATATGATAAAAATAATGCTTTTACACTAACAAAGTGAGCAAGTAAAAAAATAATAATGTGCCTCATAATATAAGAAAGATGTAACTTTCAGCATTTTCAACATCTTTGAATGTCTTTTACTAAATGTCAAAACTAACAATTTTGACATTGGCCCTTTAGAACCAAGCCCCATATATATATATATAACATTACTTATTTATTATTTAGTAAATAAAAATGTATGGTTTTCTGTATTTGAGAAAGATATGTTTCTTGCATCCTGGATATTATTTAAAAGCAATGAAAAATCTTTTCACATTTTTTTTGCACATTAAAAAGAGATTTACTATGCATAAATATTACTTCATTCAATTTTCAATCTCTGTCATCAACTAATTCTTGTTGTTGTTGCTTATGCCCCTTGACCGACAGTAATTAATACCAGATCAAGTCCCGAAGGCTATGGGCGATGAAGGTGCAGCTCCTGTTTAGAATTAGCTCCACAAGGGTCGGAGTCCGACTTGGCTAAATGACCGGTCCCCGTAATTTTGAACCGAAACAAGTGACGAGACCGGAACACTTGACCCCGCACCTCCAGAGGTACATTTGAGAACTTGGAGGACATTGTAGCCACGCCCTATTTTACGTGCCCCGGCCACCATTAGTGAACACGGCGGTAGATTTGCAGCGACGAGCATTGAACCAGGGACGTTCAGATCACTGGCCCGCTGCTCTTGCCAACTGGGCTACCGCTCCCAAAAACTAATTCTTATATACTGTTGCTGAATTGACATTGAAAGTTTGAAAAACAGTAGTCTTGCTCAAATATTCTTCTGCGAAGTAAGTCAATAATAAAACAATGTGAAATTTTTCAATTTCCTCTACTGTTTGATGCAAAATGTAGGAAAAAATGTAACTCAAGAATATAGAATTGAAGGAAGATGAAACTAAAGATCACGCATTATTAATCTCGATCATTTCTAGTATCACTTGTGATACTGGAGAATATGCATGTTTCTGATCATTCTGATCATACAGATAAACAGATTATGGTGCTAAACTTTCCAAACAGCCCATAAATTTAACACTTAAAAGAAGCTCAAAAGAATAGAAACTCTGGGTCTGGGAAACGAAATTTACCATCACACGGGTACGGGAGACAATTTCGCTAATTATTCATATATTTTTAAGAAAAACCATTCATGGCTTCAACAAAAGAGATTACAGAACTTGAGGATATCTTAAAGCAATCCGTTTGTCTAAGCTATGTGACAAACATATTTAACTTAAAAATGTAAAAGGAGCATAAATGAGTTAACATAATATAAATAATTACTAAAGTAACATACAAACTCCTCCATCATGCATTAGAACAATAATGAAAGATATGAAAAAATAGCGTTCTTAATCTGTAAAATAATATATACCTCCTGTGTGATTAAATTTCTTCTCAACATAATTATTCTTAGTCAACACTCCTTGTAGATACTTGATGTCCTTTAATCTATTTTTTACCTTTAGAGCATAATTAATTTATGGGAATTTGTTTATTTGTTACTAATTTATTGAAACTAGATATACTCATGAATGTATTGTAATCTTTTAATCTCCAAGTAAATACACTGCTGGCCACTGTAAATGCAACACCCTGAAGGAAACACGCAAATAATATGAAATTTACAACATGCATTAGCGGAGGTGAGATATGCAAATGATTAGAATTTCAGCGCAGACGCACATCACGCGCGACTGTGGCGCCACTCCAAAGCGCTATTTAAGGCTTGGAGATTTCGACGATTTCAAGTTCGGTAATTGTGTTTTTCTTGTGTTTTTTTAAAAAAAACGATCAATTATGCCTCGTCGAAAACAGCGATCATCTTTTGATCAAGTATCCGAGTTCGACAGAGGAAGGATAGTGGCCTACCGAGATTGTGGATTATCTTTCAGGGAAATCGGTAGTCGTGTTGGACGAAACCAAACAACTGTAATGGGGATATTTGATCGTTGGATGCAGGAGGGTACGACGGACCGGCGTGTTCGATCGCATCCACCTCAACGCACCACTTCACGTGATGACAGGCAAATTGTGCGCATGGCAGTGACGGATCGCTCAGTCACATCACGAACCATAGCACAGCACATGCAGTCTGTAACGCATCATCCAGTGTCTGCGCGTATCATTCGACGCCGTTTACAGCAGAGTGGTCTGTCCGCAAGACGTCCATTGCTTTGTCTACCCTTGACGCAGAACCACAGACGTCTCCGCCGCCAATGGTGCGATGACAGAAGGATGTGGACGGCAGAATGGAATGAAATTGTCTTTACTGACGAGTCACGCTTCTGTCTGCAACACCACGATGTTCGCATTCGAGTCTGGAGACACCGTGCAGAGAGGATGCTGAACATCTGCGTTATGCACCGCCACACTGGTCCTGCACCGGGTATTATGGTATAGGGCGGTATTGGATATCACTCTCGCACACCTCTAGTACGCATTGCCGGTACTTTAAACAGCCAGCGCTACATCTCCGAGGTGTTGGAGCCAGTTGTCCTTCCTTACCTTCAGGGCTTGCCCACGGCCATATTTCAACAGGATAATGCGCGACCACACATGGCACGCATTGTCCAACGGTTCTTCGTCAATCGCCAGATTGAATTGTTTCCCTGGCCGCCTCGCTCTCCGGATCTTTCGCCGATAGAAAACATGTGGTCCATGGTTGCTCTACGATTGACCCAGATTCCATCCCCAGCTGCCACAGCAGATCAACTTTGACAACGTGTGGAAGCTGCTTGGTCTGCTGTACCCCAAGAACTCATCCAAAGTCTCTTTGAATCAATGTCGAGGCATGTGACAGCGATGATCTCCAACAATGGCGGCTACTCTGGCTACAGATTTTGGCAGAAACCACACTTCACAGAAGTCTAAAATTTTAATCATTTGATACTTGATCAACATTTTATCTACAAAATAAATTTTGTTGTGATATCTCTTGTCTTTCTTGGTGTTGCAATTTGGGTGGCCAGCAGTGTAATACAGCATTTATCATAAATATCGCAGTCTATTTTTTTTCATTGTGTTCAGATACTTGAGATCTAGAAAATTAACATTATTAGAATTATTATGAATCGCTAATAGATTTAATGATTTGGGATAGAAATTAATATCAGTTCAATTTCTGCTAATTTTAACATTGATAAATCATCTAATTATCTGTAGATGGTAAAGTTACTGTAATGACTAAATATTTTTTTCACAAAAGTTAAAGTGTATAAATTGGTTATTATACTTGATGCACAAACCCCCCGGAGGGACAACTTGTGACTGTTGATTAATAATGTTATTGTGAAAAATATAATTATGATAAGTATTAAAATTAAGTATTTTAGTACAGGGTGCAACTGCTAGATTTTTGTCGAAGCTTTGGTAAGAGTCTCTGTATTAGAGACTCATAATGTATGTAATATAAACACATCCCTATATTTCTACGATTGATATAAATTAATTAAGGTTAGACTTTTAAATCCCTGAAGTAGTTATAAATATTGACTTAACAAAGATAATCAGTTTTAAAAAGTCAAAAAAAATTTAGCCAGCTGTTATTACATAAGTATCCACATTACTGGAAACAGGTGGCAGTTTTCCCATGAAACTATTTGACTAAAGTAATAGTTGTAAGTTTTGGGTCTAAATTTAAGCTGTTTGTATTTTATATATATGTTAAAAGTGTATAATGTAAGAACTTGATTATTCGCTTGAATATGTTTTTGTTTTCTGCATTATTCTTTAAAATTTAAGGACATGTTTATATACCGGTGCATATATGTTGAAACACATTATCTACATAGGTTATAACAAAATATTTCTTATTAGTTATTTATGGCCATGTTCTTGCTGTTTTAATTGATAATCGGCATAACTGACCTACGCATTAACGTACATGAATGAAATTAATTTTTCAGATATTGTAAAATTAAATTAGAAAGAATTATTAAAATATGGTCTATAATTTTATTTCAAATATCTATACATGTTTATTATTTTTAATCTAGTTTTTCAAAAACTTATTTCAAGATTTTAGATGTTGAATCAAACTTTCTCAAAGTTTTCTAACTTAGTAGTTTTATTTCACATTCTTTCTGTGAACATTACAACTTACTAAGTTTTACAATTGATGTAGTTAATGAATCTACAATAAATATGACTAGTCAAAAGAGCATTATTTATATGCTCTATTCTTGTATATAACTCTGTATGAGAAAATATTTGTGTTTTAAATCGCTTAATTTTATATTTATTTTTTCTCGTACGGACTGGAAATCAACTGCTTATTCGTTCATCATATTCTTTCCTATGATTAAAATTAGAATTGTTAGATTTTGTACTGATTTCAAAATATTTAAACAGATTTCAAGTTTCCAAAACAGGAATTTTAAATTTTCAATTTCGGAAAATATTCTTGCATATCTTAATCAAACCAAATTTTTATTCTAAACTGCTACATTTCTAAATTTATGTAAACATGCCCTCGTGCATAAGTACACTGTATATTTCCTCTGATGATGTCATATTTGCATGATGAATAGATGAATATATACAGTTGAATGCATTAATTCTTCCCAAGACCTTAGACAATGTTTTCAGCACAGCCTGTAAACTGGAAATGCACATTTTGTACAAGGTATTGCTTTGCTCTCTGATGACATGATATGTCATCGTAGGTAAATGCCTCTTTTTACTCCCTGATCTAAAAACTCCCTCTTGATAATAAGGATCTACTCGAGGAATGTTCCCCAGCTGATCTGTAATAATACGTTGTCGTTGGGAAAGTTTGCTTACTAGCAGAGGAGGAAGTAGCATGAGTCTGCCTATCTCTAAACCCGCGTTCTTCCAGAAATAAGAACTTGATAAATGGAAGGCTCAGTTAAATGCAGACTGCAATTAGGAGAACAAAAGTATCACCTGTCAGCGAGTATCTAATCGCATCTCTAACAGCTTATTTGTTCAATTGATCATTTTGCTCTACGGACGATCCTCTCCTAATTCACTTTCCAGCATTATTTTTCATTACTTCCTTGTAAAATTACTTTGTAAACAAATTTTTGTATTCATAAATATGACATTGTAAGTAAGTACATGCACATGGCTTCTTGAAAGAAATAACATTAAATGAAATTGAAATAAGATACCTCAAAGCAAATATATGCGGCTATAAGAAATATATCACTTAAATATCAAATCCATTTAAGAATCTCCAGGTTAAACTCTTGATTCAGTGTGCATTATTAATTCAGCGAATCTTATTATTTTCTATTTCTCGGAGTTTTAGGGAACTTTAAATATTAAAACAGTAAACATCAACATTATTCTAGACTTAAGATCCTGGAATAATGTATGTGTTTTGTATGTAATATTAGTTTAGTTTTGCATAATATATTATGAAGCTAAGGGATTTTGCAAACTTTAAATAATAGATCAGTTAACATAAAGACTATTCCAAGGGTCAGATTGTCTAAGCAAAATAAAATGCTGAAAACAATTTCACAGCTAGATTTGTTTTAGTTAATATCGAGAGAAATTTTAATGATTGAACAGGATTTTATTATCATCATCGTACTACAGTAATTATCATTGCGTATTCAAATTTCCCATAATGTAACATATTTCCTCTTTACTCTTTAAGAGTTAATAAATTTAAGGAAAAATAATTCTAAATCATGCAAATTACATGACAATTCTATGATTCTTAAAACATACTAATAATAACTTCAAGTTTGTAGTTTAAAGCTAAATTTAGTTTGATGAGGATGTCAATCTGATTTCTTATTAATGACTTACTATGTTCCATTCCACATGATCTGCTTTAAAATATTTATGTTTTCTCTACCTTTTACTTTATATAAATATATTTATGTGTTACCAATATTCTTGCGTTTTTCTATTTAATTAAGTTAGTTATTTTAGTTTCATTAGCAAAGTTCTTAAACTGTGTTCTGTCTTTTAAGTTCCAGCTTTGCTTGTAAAATTAATACTTAGTAATTTTTTCTCACTTCTAGTATCAAAACTTTTGTCCACTTTATTTACTGATAAAGTCAATAATTTATTCATGAAATTAATTTTATGGCAGTTTTCTCATTGAACAAATAATTTAAAAAACGCACTTTGGTTATCATTTGTTTGATTAGAAAACCTAGTTGCAAACATAATTTCGCGCTGTGATATATCCGTGTTTTTCGTTTTATACGAAAAGATCTCAGTGCCAATATGCGAATAATTAGAGAATATTTTAAAAAATCCCTTTGCAAACTTAGCTTTATATAAACTTAACGGACACATGAAAGACAGCAAGTCATATAATTCTTTATATTTATAGTAACCATCTAAGTGATTCAAGCACTATGCTATCATTCACAGAAGTTTTGTAAATCCAGTTAAGAAGTTTAAAAATTCTCTGTTCACTATATATTTCCGTTCAAATTACATAAGCAAAAGGGGTTCGGACTAAAAATCAAAAGGAATTCAACCATCATAATAAACTTGCCAATTATTTTTACACAATGTTTTAGAAACACTTGCTATTCATTTTTATTGTAACATTACATTTTCAATCAAATTTCTACACATTTCATTACAGTGAATGAATTATTACAGTCATACCGTGCGTACGCTTATACTTTTTGACGGCTTTAAGACGCAAACATAATTTACCAAACAACTCCAAAATAATTCATTGTAGAGCTATAATCCCTAAATAGTGAGTCAAACATAATGCCGAATCTCATGAAGCCTTTTAATTAAAGCATTGGTTGTATATGCTAATTTCAAGATTATTTGCTCCTGTGAAATGCCGCCACCTCTAATGCTATACACAGAAATGAGAACTGTCGGAAAATTTTGACGATTCCCTTACATTAGCATAACTGTGACCCTTCACCGAAGACGGAAATCTCATGCAAATGGCATCTCCTGTGAGCAATTGAGAACTGTAACAGCATTCACGCTGAATGCGGTAATTTTAAATTCAAACCGTGGAGGTGTTGAAATGGAGAACATAAAGTGGGAACTAAAGGAATCAAAGCTTTTGTTTTAAGTTAATAATCCCTCCTAACAGTATGAGAACAAGGCTAGATATAGTTACTATTTATATTAAAGTGTAAGTCTCGAATATTCTTTCTTACAATACACATGGTGTAAACGGTTACGTAAATATTCTTATAAAAGCTATTAAAATTCACAAATTTGCATATCGAGCTCATATTTACTCTGTTGTTTTCCTTATTAAATGAATATTTAACGGCATATTTTTTAATTTCCTGTATTGAAACATAAAGACCGTGCTCGAGAACCGTGATAAGAAGCAGTGTCTTCTAACCTTTAGGCCGGTAATTTACCAGCCAGAACTACCAATGTGATGTGAGGATGAGTTTTTTTTCAATGAGTTTCCTCGAACACTCACCTCCCCTATTCGAGGTTAATTCAATGCTATACAATTTGTTATTCAGTAATTCGAAGAAACTTAATATTTTCCTTGATGAAGATTTGTCGTATGCTTTTTAACGGTTGGTGGGCTACTTTAAAGGATGTTCGTAGGATCCCGGTCCCAAAGATTCGGTTCGGTATTCTATACACTGAATACCCCCGGCGTTAAGAGCAAGGATTCAGTCAGCTCCGAAACAGTTACAATTAGTCACTTAGGATCCCGGTACCAAAGATTTGGTACGGTATTCTATATACTGAATACCCCTGGAGTTAAGAGAACGGATTCAGCCAGCTCCGAAGCAGTTACAATTACTCACTTACGATCCCGGTACCAAAGATTCGGTTCGGTATTCTATGTACTGAATATCCCCGGCGTTAAGAGAAGGGATTCAGCCATTTCTCAAACAATTACTATTAGTCACTTAGAATCCCGGTACCAGAGATTTGGTTCGGTATTCTATATACTGAATACCCCCGGCGTTAAGAGAATGGATTCAGCCAGTTCCCAAACAGTTTCAATTAGTTACTTAGGATCCCGGTACCAAAGATTCGGTTCGGTATTCTATATACTGAATACCCCCGGCGTTAAGAAAAAGGATTCAGCCAGTTCCCAAACAGTTACAATTAATCACTTTTTATACTTTAAGAAATATCTACTTTAACAGTAAATTGAGAGGGGACACGTTGTTTCGTTTCTTTTTATCAAAACCGTTATTTTTGAGCTAACATCGTTTTTATAAATCTAAATTAGAGAATTTGTTATAAAATTTTAAAGGAGAAAATAGTGACCTTGAAATATTAAAAGGAAAATTACCTTATAGTCAAAATTGCAAATCGAATGACTAGTTCTTTTATAAATGAACGTTATTTACGTATCAAAATAAACAGTTGCATCGCTCCTAAATTCTTTCCAATTGAAATGGTTTCTACTCATCTGAGAGACACAGCACATAAATTTTTCATGCTCCAAATGATTTGGCGCATCACTTGCCTTCTTGCCGCTAAGTCGGAGTACTTGAAAGTGAAGGAATTAGGAGTTGTACTCTGTGAATTTTCCCTTTTTCTTAGTAAAAAAATATAGGGCCAGTAGTTAAAATAATGAATATGCCAAACGGGTTTAGTCGTATATGTAGGAGAATTAGGGTTTAATGTTCAAATTCGTTTGCTGAATATTCTAAAACCATCTCTCAACACTCTGTTAGAAATAGGGTATGTGCCGTGCTATTTATTGAAATAGAGAATAGCTATATCTCATTTTTTCCCTTACTACGGAATATCAGATATATAATTCCTAATGATGATTAAAAGATTAAGATAGCATCATACAGGAACTGTCAGGGTAGCATCAGAAGATTCCGTACGCATTGCCGAAATTATTTGCCAGTTTATTAATTCACATGAAATTAAGTATTAAAATTTTATACATTAGAAATTAAATATATCTCTTCTATAAAAAGAATTTCCTCGTTTTGAAAAGTAAAACGTTACATGTGCAATTAGTAATAAAACGTTTATCAAAAAAGGATAAATTTCATACATTTGGTGGTACATCGTATATGAACTTTACCACCAATCCGAAAAACATTATTTGAAATTTAATAGCTTTAATATCTAAGAAATCGGATAACTTACTTTATTTGCATTAAATTAAATATTTCATGATAATTTTTCCTTTCCCTAATCCTAACATAGTTTTAAACTGAAATAGTATAAGATTTTAATTTTTGGGCATTCATTAGAGACATTCGTTATTTTATCTAGATTTCCTGCTCTAGTCAATTTTCCTTTTTTTTTCCTGTTTCTCGACTATTTCCCACAGTACTTTATATAATATTCTCTTAGAAAAAGAAATATTTTTCTTTCTTCTAATACTTGGTGATCCTAAAACATTTAACACTTCTATTCCAAAAATGTGAATTATTTTTAAATTAAACGTAATGGTATACCTAAAGCCCACATCAAAAATCCCAGTAATGAAAATGAATTCCTGTTGCTTAACTGCACGCATAATGTAGAAGCAATAAGTATTCTTCTAGACTTTAGTGTTTTCTGTCCTGCAGAATAAATACTCTCTTTCAGCAGTTTTCAATAAGGAAAATATCACCTGTATTGAATTAGGTGAAAACTTTCAATGAGAATAATATTATCTATATTTGATGCTACTATTTTGGATTTAGAGGACCAGTCAAAAGAGAAAGTTTTTAATACAATAAAAGTACTGTGATTTTATCAGTTTAGATATCCCATCCAGTAAAACACATATTTAACTACATAATAGACTAAATATTTTACCATAACTACATAAATATACCTCTCTCTCTCTCTTGTCATATGTAACTTGTCATATAAACTTGTCATATGTAACTAATTCAACCTCCATATGAATTCATAAAATTCATGTTGTGTTTAGTACATACGTATGTGACATCTTCAGTATGTGACATCGGTTAAGAAAATAACAGAAATTTATATTTAGATAATCCACCAAACGTCCATTTAAACTAGTTAGATGGATCAACATGAGCCTGAATCTATTTACTCCCCTCTCGGAAAAATATAAAAAATTAGAAACAAAATATAAAAGGGAGATAAAAGGGCTCTTCTTTAATGTTAAGCATTTGTGATAAAAATTCCTTTTCTAATAAGCCTTTTAAAGTAAGCAATGCATAATATATTAAATATTCTAATGCCTCCTTTTAACTATCTCAAGGGCATTAGAAGAATGTTTAAAAACTAACCAAGAAGAGGAATTCTCCCATAAACTTTCTCCCTAAAATCCAGAATAATATTTATGTGTATATAGTGGAAGTATTAGATTCATTCTCTAAAATATAAATTTGTGTATGTTTAATGAACAAAGATTGCAACAGTTTAGGCACGCGCAGACGCTTTGAAATCGGATTAACTGCTTCTAACTTGCAAAGTAATATTATATGAACATGTAAAATGGTAGCCATTGGTAGCCAATGGTTACATTTATCACTAAAACTAATTATTTATATATTTAAGAATGGATCCACAAAGTTGTTAAATAGAGAAGAAAACGCATTTTGTGAATAAAGCATTTTCATCCTCCTTATAAATAGGACAAATAAAAAGTTATAAATCAAGTGACTAAATTACATACTGTTCTTTCCTATCTCACAGTTTGTATGCGCGAAAGAGAATAAATAATCCCTCGCTATCGAAATTGTTTTAAAATTGAATAGTTCATATTCATTTAGCTCATGAATTTTTCATCGCGCTAATGATTCGATGTATCAGGATGTTTTCCCGGTCTCTTGTTGCAGCATTTGAAATAAAAGTAATCAGAGTAGAAACAAGAAGCCGCTCTATTTACGCCCCCTCTCGTAAAAAGTAGGAGGGAGATAGCGGCAATTCATAAATAGGGGACCATCATCACGCTAGGTTCAGAAGCCAGCCTGATTAAGGCGAGCGGCCTCCACATCTCGCCTGGCCTCTGGCAGAGACCGCAGCAATTAACCTCCGTCATACCCGTACAACAGAGGGGCAGGGACCAAACACTCGTGCAGTAGTTGTAGGTCCAAATCTAAGTGACTCTCGGGAATGCGCGCAAGCGGTTCTCGAGGGAAAAATACGCTTTGGCTCCTTTAAGGTAGCAATCTATCGGTTGCGTAGAACCAGGACGTCGACTTTTTAACAGTATTGGAGGAACTAGGATCTGCCGCTTTAAATATAGATCGCTGGATTTGCAAAGAAAGTTACGATTTTATCAGCGGTACCTAAATTTTTTACCTAGAATTATAGAGAAGCAAGCATAGTTGTAAATATATTTGCAAATATAACTTCAAAGTAAAATAGTAAAATTTTCCCCTTGTATAAGTAAACTAGCTGAAATACCCGTGCTTCGCCATGGGAGTACATTGAAATTAAATACAACGGTCAATGTATGCAATTATGCCCCCCAAAAATATATATAAAAAAATCTTAGCTGTTATTTTTATATATAAAATAATGTAGAAAATATTCAAATTAAATACAGCGGTAAATACATGCAATTAATTTGCAAGTTTAACATCTATAAAACATACTAATTTGAATTAAATTCTAAAAAAACTTAAATTTTATCTTTTACCGTATTTTAATATTTTTTTTCAATATATTTCGTTGCTATGCGCGTTACGATAAATTAATTTAAAGTATCACGAAAAGAAAATAAACGTGATCAGCATGTGATCAGCATTTAATAAATTAAATTCAAAAATTAATATTTAAAAATTCACCAAAAATCAGAAAATGGAGGTAAAGATTCGAAAAAGATTTCATTTTAAAGGAATTTTTATGATTTTTCTCGTGATAGGAATTTTATAACCCTCAGATTATTATTTTAAATGCAAACTGTAAATAATGTTACAAAAACAGCTTAAAAATTTATTTTAAATAAATCTAAGAAGAATTTTTTTTTTTAAATCTTTCTTTGCACTCCTACACTATAAGAAAAATCACCATGCAAAATTTCAGCCCTTTAGGTCCAGAGGTTTGGTCTGTGCGTTATCTGTCAGTCAGTCAGTCAATCAGTCAGTCAATCAGTCACTACGGAACTGTTTTATATATAAAGATTGGATTGGTTTTTATTGCAAGAAATGGAATAGTATTTAAAAAAAAAAGAAATACTCAAACTTTGACGCTCCTCATGGTAACTACATTTCAATGAGCTAGTACACCCCCTTTATGTTGTGTCTGCGAAGAAAAGGAAAAAAAAAATTTTTTTTCTTCTGCTTTTGTCTTTCGAGTAATGGGAAAGTCCATTATAGAGCGTTACTCTGATAACTTTAATGTTTCTGCGACATCAAAATGCTTCTTCTGTGGATTTAATATTCCAATCCAAGAAATATTAGGTTTTGAATGCAACGTTTTTCTTTAATTTTAATTAATATTTTTGAAAAAATAAGGTTTCGAGAGAATTTTCTTTCTACAAAACAGGAGTTCAATCATGAAGCATTAAGTAGCTAAAATGAAAGTAATAAATGTTTAATAAGTCAGTCATAGTAACCGAGACCATCTATTTGTTAGGGTAAGAAGAAAAGGGAATTATGAAATTACTTAGATGATTTCTTCACATTTTTAGGAATGTAACATATTCATCATATTGGGAATTTAAAACTTCTATAATATTTTATGATAGAATTTAGAACTCTATTTTGTTCTTATAAATAATAAACTATTTCTCCTGAAAATGCTTTGATTTTAAATTTATTTGACGTTCACTTCCACTCTTAATTGTGTCGGTGATTATAAAAGTGGCCTAAGTCAAGAATCTAAAAAAAAATAAGTTTAGCAGTTATTTCATATTGCATTTTTTTATTATTGCCGAAATCTGAAACAATCTTTGCAAATTTTAAAAACAAAACCGTTAGATTGAGTTGGTTGTTGTGTCATTACACAGAATTCAGTTCATGTTCAAACTCAAATCTTAAAATACCTAGAAACGAAAAATATATGACTTAGACCACTTTCATAATCAGTGACACAATTAAATATTTTAGAGGTTTTGTGCTGTTAGAGAAAATTCGTAAAATTGTACTGTAGGGAATGTGAACCCTCTTCCGTTCTCTCAACCCCATTCATATTTATTTTAAAGAAATATAAAATATTCTACACGATATAAGTCTACACGAGGCAGAGCAATCATTTAGATATAAAGAAATTTACGTTATGGCTAATGCTAATGTTATATATGGATATATCAGCTTTATATAATTTTAATTATCCCTTTCTACATTTCTGTCATTTGTATTACGTAAATTCCTGTCTCTGAACATAGAACCTTACTGAACTTGAAATATACATTTACTAAAGACCTGTCTGGGCTATTTTGTCAGCATGAAATTAAAAATATAACGGAAATCAGTCCTTTCATATATGTAATGTTTGTCCCGTTTTAATTTAATATAACTCTCTTGTCTAATGAAGATTCTACTATTTTCTGAATATCTTAGTAAATGACAGTGAAAATATAAACAATATCAATCCATCATGTTTATAAGAACATCATAGGGTAGGTGCCACAAATATCGCCTACTCTAACTTTTTTTCGACATTTCATCCACTTTTTAGTTTCTAATTAGGCTGAAAACTCAAAGAAAATCCCTAAGAACTATTTCCTTTGGTATCCTGAGATCAACCAGCTCCAAAACCAGTGCCAGTTTAAGTTATGTAGCTAAATTGAAAAAATGGAAATTTCCAGTGAACTCCAGAGCGGTTCCTAATATCGCCTACCTCTGTTCCTCTTACCGCCCACCAGGCGAAATCAGGAGCACCTGTTAAAAGGCCTTGCTAGCAAAGTCTCTGTTTAATGCACTTTCAAATAGTATAAGCAAAATTAGAATCTGGATGCACCTACCTGGTCATTCACTGGATTCTGATTCTTTGGAGCCAAAGTTTACGAAGACAACAGTCCAAAACAACTTCAGACGCCATATAGTTTATGTTGTCAGTGATAAGAGTTTTCTAGCTATCGCCGCTGTTAGTACAAACCCAGAACTAAGAAGTTAATGCATTTTCTCATACACAGCGCGAATCATACTTTAGAAACACAAGTAGGCGATATTAGGCACGAGGGCGATATTTGGGACACCCACACTATATATTACGTAAAATAGAAATGAATTTGATTAGTCGAAAAAAAATTCATATTTGTTTTATCAAAGTATCATGTAAGTTATCAAAGTACATATATTTAAAATTATTATTTATATTGATTTTGTAACCATATGGATATTCTGTAAGTTGATGAAAAATTTACAAAATTTGAGGTATTCACTCATACACGTAAACTCATAAAAAATCTGGCTAATGATATTTAGTTATACTGGCTAAATTGCCAGTTATCGGGATGTATTTGTAACATTATGAAGATGAATATATTTCTTTAAGTTATTTTTTCATACATGACTTTTCATACAATAGTCCGCTCAAATTTCCTTACTTTTCTCATCTTTGAAATGTCAGTGTAGTATTTATCTCTACATGTATTCAACGTAGAATTTTTTCCCGTCATGACATATAGTAGATTTAACTTTACATTAATATTCATGAAATGCCACCACTTTCTTGTTTGTGTGTAACCTCAGTAAGAGTCTCCTCAGCTGAAAAGTGCATGGCTATCAAAAAGAGATCTTTTACAATGAAGATAAAAATTCTAATCCATCAAAATGTATTTGGAACATTACAATCATTGTAGTAATCGAAAATAGTATGCAAATGATTAGAAGTTTTAACGTGCGAGTAAAATTTTATAAAGAGTTTAGAGTATAATCTTAACTGTTTAACTCCAGACCTTTAAAAATACTTAACTATAATGTAATATTTTTGAAGATTTAAAAGATAAGTTATCTGTCAGATTTATGCTCTATTATTTACCCTTGCTAAGAAAATAGGGGTATAATTATAAAAGAGAAATTTATGGGAAGATTAAAGCAAAATATTTTTTCAGAGTCTATATCTCCTTTAAAATAGGCTGTTTCATTAATATTCCTTAGTATATTTTTAATATTTTTAACTAAGCTAGGTAGCTCTAAAAGTATAAAGAGATAAAGGTTTAAAAAATAACTATTAGCTTACCTTTTCGATAAAAAAATGCACTTACATTTTAATCGATTAATGTATTTTTTTTTTACCTAGGGAATATTTGTATTTTGTACAAATATTGTAAAATTGATATTCAGTTAATTCCATCTGAATAAATGATTAGAAATACCTTATACATAACCGCAAGTCCGGAATTTATTTCATTTTAATATTCTCAGTAATTATGTCCTTCAAAGAAGAAGAAAAAAAATTATTCCGAAACTGATTACAGTTTGAAATATCATAGCTATTTCCCTCTCTTGCAGTATATGAAGTTCAATTACCTATATACAGACGCTGTTTAATATTGAAAAAAAATCAGTTTAATTATCTCATATAATTGAAATGTGTAATCGCATTGCCATACAATTTAGCGAATTTTTGGATGCATAATAGTCAGATTGGTACTGTTATTTCTTAGTAAGTTTCTGGGGGAGGGGGGGGCGGGAAATGAAAGGTTAAAAACAATTTAACGTCATGAAGACTTTGCTCTACAACTTTTGATAACATTTGAAACATTCCCCTTTTAGCCATGCTGTGCAAACGTGCCGCAAACATATCAAAGCCCTTCATATCACATATCGGATATGATGCTCAGAGAAAAGAAAGCTCTGTCTAGGATGGCAGAGGTTCCTGGCGCGCTGCTGTGACAAGTGGGGTGTGGACAGGTTGTATTCAGGGGCCGAAATACGACCTTCACATCCACGCTGGGCGGTCTCGTGCCTTCTGCCCGCCACGGGTCACTTGATACCGATCCATGTCGTCAGGGATTGCTCGAACAGCGTTAAATGCTCATTCTCTCGCGGGGAGGTCGGCCATCATCAATAGCTGGCTACTGAGCCGGCTTTTTCATTGCTTAGAACAGAAAGACTGATTTTATTCACAGAGTAAAACTTCGATATTCGTTCATGCTCAGCAATTGGAAAATTCTTAGTTTCGTATATGTTTATTCACTCGCATGCTGTTATGAGTATGTAAGCATATCACTGCTTGGGCCGTAACTAGCTACTGCAGGGTTTTAATTTTGTGCCCCTAGCACTTGGGATTATATAAAATGTTTTGGATAAGATAATGAAAATCAAATGCATATATTGTAACAATCCTTTATTGGTAATATAATATTTGTAAAATATCATATATTAATTTCCATAAAATAAATGAAAATGTGTTTCGTCTCGTTGTTTTCATTTATTTTCGAGAATTCATCGATTACATGAATAGTTTTTTATTTTAGTAACATTGCTTTTTAACGAAAATTTTAAAAGATTGGGGCTACAACTCTTCGACAGAAGAGTTAAAATGATATAAAATAATATCCCACATTGAATTTTCAAAGTAAGATAAAACTGACTGACTCAAAACGATGTTAAATATTATATTTAAGTTAAACGTTATTTCCTTAAATTTGAAACTATCAAACAATTTTATCTTTCCTTCATTTATGGGCCCTTCATTTTAGTCCCTTTTGCTCCTCCAAAGTTACTACACTGAACACAACGTTAATTTAAACACAATACAAATTTAGGGGGAAAAAGATAAATAGTAATAAACCACATGAAATTAGTTGATATTGTACTTGCTTCATAAAGAAATATTCAATTCACACCACATTTCTTTTTAAATTTAAATCTTGTAGGATATATAAGTCATTTCATGTAGTAACCATAGTAATTATAGTATCACTGAGGAATGTTTGGATCTCAAAAACTTTTTCAAATTATATAATCAATATGTACAATTTCCGTTACAATACAGTTTATATAAAACTAGACATAGTAAGTACCGCAATTAAATAAAATCTAAAAATTATCGGTTAACCGTAAACTCTGTTAAATAGTTGTAATTATACTATTTTAGTCTATTATATGCTAATTATGAAATTTTATATAAGATCATTCCCATTCATGAGGAAATGGCAATCATTCCATATGAGTTAAATTCAACACACTTATGTAAATATAGCAGCTATATAAATAAATCGATGAGCAATTTAGTGGTGTTCTGAAACCTAAACAATTAAGTTACATGTACTCAAATTACTAATTTATCATGGGATACGTAGCTTTATCCTTTATCTTTCAGTTTTACTTATATTTAAATAATTTCAAATTTTATAACAGATGATTAATAGTTTAAAGAGACATAAATATTTTCATTCCATGTCTTGAGGCTTAAAAAATAGCTAAATCTTGAAGGCATATCCATACTGAAAGTTTAGAGATGAGTGGCAGAAATAAACATAGCTTCTCTGTTTTGCTAAATTGCTCGGAGATGATGTAATAAAACAAGATAAACATTAAGTTCTTAAAATCTTGCATACATTACACCACAGGATGGATGCGAACGGCTCATTTAAATTAAAAGTATAAGGAGGATTTCCAAGCTTCGGTAAAGCTGCAAAAATCAGCGCCTGCATTAACGAAACGTCTCAATTGCGGCCTAAGCTTTTTAGTTACTCCCACTCGCATTCTACTCATGCATTTATAAGATCGAGTAAAAGCAATTAACGGATCTCCGTTGCTTTAGCAATAAACGCTGGCACTTCCTGAATGAATCATTAAGAAAACATTAGAAACGAACATCGGCAGATTCCTTCTTGCCATCCACTAATCCTTTAGCCATCGGAAGCTGAAAGAAGATCATTAAAGGCGAAAACTGCAGACTTGGGAATACGATTACTTCAGAAATGAAGGGGCCTCCTTTTACTTGGATTTATTCATTGTGTTTGATGTCCCTAAAGATACGTCCGCAATGGGTTTCTCCTCATGAAACTCTCCGCAAATTACGACACATTAGCGATTGAAATTTGACTACACTTAATCGGATTCGAAACTTGAAGATGTGTTTTAATGAAGCTTCATATCTGTGATAATTTTGGCGTTAGATTCCGTCATTTGAGGAAGACTGTTGAGAACCTCTGTTGCATTTAAATTCATGGAAACTGATGCATTTAATATTTATAGCAGACGAAGGCGTTTCGATTATTTTTCTCTCGCTTTTTAAATAATGATAATAAATATTTTAGTGATATAAACTAAGTAATCAAAATGTTAATATATTTTTGATAACATGGGATTTATGAAGAACAAAGTATTTCCCCACTTTCTCTTGCATTATGTATGCATTACTCATACGTGTGAATCATAACTTCTCTTGATGCATATTCTTTACTAATATAGTCCATAGGAGCATGATATTTTATCAGTTAAATACTTAAATGTTCTTTACTAAATGTTAAATACAGAGGATTTTACAATGTATCCCCTTATTTATCTATCGTAAGAGAGTAGGACTTTCTAGATCATACGGCAAGGATCATTGGTATTTACATACTTTAGTAATGACTAACAGCTTTTTGATAAACTATTTGCACGCTTTAAAATTCAACTAAAAATTTGATTCACAGGTATAAATAGTCTAGGTGAGTTGAGGTAAATATCAAAACTAGAAAGTATGGAGAGTGCCAATAAAGTGATTTATAAAAAAATTTTGTAATTTAATAATGAAAAAAAATCTAATGATCATGATCTTTCAATTTAAACTATTTTACATGAATAAAGAAATGACTCAAACAAATATTCTTGTATTCTCTTGTCCATAAAATTTATGCATTTAAGCATTTTCTCGCATGTTATTGGTACATATATTACCCTCATATATATTTCTGCAAAAGAAAAAACTTATAAATTGCTGATATCTATAAAATGTATTGAATAACTAAAACAACTAATTGGTGTGCTTGCTTTGCAGGATTCAATATATTCCTTATCTAGTTCCCGAAATTTTCACGATCAACAGACAAAAAAATTGATAACTTTGGTAAAACATCCTGTGACCGAAGTGGAAATGACACCTAAGTCATTTCAATAACAAAAATATATAGAATTTATAAACGCTGAACAAAAGGGAGTTTTTTTTCAAACAGTTTGATTTTGAAGAAGACCCCGTAAGGGAACTTAAGCAGATTTTCTTGTATTGTTAGGATAAAACTATTTACTCTTTGATTAAAAATGAAGTTTTGACATTTGTTCCAATAATATAAACAAACACAAACAAACAAACAAACAAACATAAACAAACACACACACACACACACACATATATATATATATATATATATATATATATATATATAAAATCTGTGTATTATGCTTAAGCGATAACCAAATTTATAGAAAATATTATTACTTTTATTACTTGTGGTTTTTTATCATTGAATATTTCTTTAACACAGGAAATAAACATGTGTTACATAAATATACCTTGTGTACAGATACACTTTCCCAAACATATATATTTGGTTTTAAATTATTTTCATAACTACGGATTTCAAAAAACTTTTGTGTTACAGCACTTCTCACGCATAGTGTGCACTGGTGGTTTTGTTCTAAGTAGATACAAAACGTCCGATTCGTCTCTGCATTCCATTTCTTTTCTTGTAAGAAGCTCACGACCAATTTTCGCCCCTAACTCCATTTGTCTAATCCAATGGATTGCTGTGTCTTACTTCAATTCTTTCATTTTCTTACTTTATGTCTCTGCCTGGATTTAATCACAGCAGCAAGCTTTCTATGTGATTGACTTATTGGTAAATTTGATATGATGCTTTCAGATTTTCATTCTTTCTATGACAGATTTTACTGAATAAGGCAATACAGAAGAAGTAGTCTTGATTTCTCTGTGAAAGAATGATCTACAAAATACTGGTTTCTTTTGTTTTTAAGATTAATTTTCGAGAAATATATACCATTTAAATCACTTGAATGAAAGTTATTCAAGATAACATAATAACTAATAAAAATAAAGGGTTTAAAAATTACAAAAATTTTTTGTCGAATTTTCATTTTCCTAGATTTAGGGTATTCGAATATTATTAGAGTAACGAATAAATAACTAAATTAATGTTATGCAAAAGGTAATACAACGATCCAAAATCAGCCATCAATTTCGGGAAGTGTTTTAACTATCACCTTATATTAAAAATATTTGGAGTCATTTAAAAAACTTTGTCGGTGAATTCTTTGTAAACTTCATGAACTTTTTCTTGAACTTTCCAATATCAACATTATATAAAGGTTGTGTATATGCATCTTGCTCATGAAATGGAACCATTCCATTATCATAGATTTCATTCGAATTAGACATTACTGATTAGGTATTCTCTAAGGGGTTACCCCTCAGTAACGAATTTTAAAAATATTTATTTCCTGGAATAAACTATTTAGGTAATTCAAATAAATTAATTTTAAGTCGATTAAGATGAATTTCGAGTTGTTACACCTCTAATAAACTTGCAACCATTTAACACTGCAGATTTAAGAAGGAAATCGTTAGACATATTGAGGATTGTTTCACTTTTGTACTTTAAATAACGTACGCATGTTATGAGAGGTTTTAATAAATTAAATTGTTATAAGTCTTAATATTACTCCTTGTCTATACTTTTCTTGTAAAATTTAAATTATTACGTCTCTAATAATATGTATATTTGCTACAATCATAATTAAAATTAAATGACAGTTAGTGAAATGACATTTCGATAGAGAATTGAATATTTATTTAAATCTTTGCTGGCAGGGAATATTAGGGTAAAAATGTTAAAAATACACCATAGATCAAAATCAATTGGAATACAAAAGCAATCATCCCCAAAATGCTTCTCCCCTCACATTACTCCTTTACCTTGATATCTCTGTGTAGTGCTTTGGTTTGGAGAAGGTTGCATAAGTTCATAACTTCACCTGATCCACAGGAACAGCAATTTGAATGTCATACCTGTGGATTTATATACGTATGTTCGGGCATCCAAAATCTTATACTACTAGTCCAAAGGTAGTAAACGAATACAAAAAAACTGATGTCCAGCTAAATAGATGTGTTTAGTTAACAGCGAAAATACAGCAACAATCATCTAATGGGGCACACATCAAGCTCGCCTTGATATGTTTGAAGATTTACTGCCCACCAGACCCAAAAATGAAAATAGCAGACCAAAACAGGCGCTGGTGTAAAAATTTTCCTAAGATAAAGAGCTACAGAATTTCAAGAGCCTCAGTGAAAATGCTAGCAAATTATTAACAAAGTCTAACATATTTTTGAACAGATTTTTAGCAGGAAAGTTATGGTGCCCAAAAATCTCCCAGTCTAATGATGCAATATAGCCCAAATGATGCACGGGTTTCGAGGTCTGCGAAGAAATTCAAGATTTTAAAATTTTAGACTATAGTGGAATCCCTATTTCGCAAAATCCAAGTGACTAACAAAATCGCTCCCCTAATGCTAAAATTTGTTAAAATGAACTTCTTTCATTATTTAAAGCAGTAACTGTTTTGGGAAATTGCATATGGTATACTTGTTATTTTTAAAAGATAAATTCTTTTAATTTCCAAAATCAGCTTTTTCCTATTAAGGGAAATCTTCAAAGAATGACCGTGTCAAGCTGCTTAGGACGATTAGCTGGTTCTTAAGGCTACCTATGAATAAAGTACTTCACTTCCAGAGACAAAATAAATGTCATTACAGAGGCTGTTCACACATTTTTTAGACGATGTATATTGTATTCACAAAACTAAATTACACAAAATTCTTGTGTTTTAAATGTTCTATTTGATATCCCTTATTCTGAACTATATTTCAATACCGCAATTTCCAGGATAATAATGCCTTTTGAAGTGTCAGAAGAGGTATTCTATCCCATTCCTCCTGAACAGCTTTCCAGAGTCCTGTAAGGGTTTTGGGACGACGTTTGGATAATGCAGATTTTAAAAGTCCGAAAGCACAAAAATCCATAGGTGATACATCGGGAGATTTAGTAGGGATATCAGTGAAGGGTATGGCCTCGATACCAGTTTTTTGTTCCATTTCTTTTAGGAAATTTACAGTGGATTTTGATGTGTGACTGCTAGCTTTGTCCTGATGGAGTATCACAGATTGATGGCACTGTGGGTAAAGCTATGGTATTTCATTCAGAAAAATTGGCGATAAAATATGTTCCTGATAGTATTTGGAGTTAATCTTGACATTTTTTTCCACTCTCTTTATTTTTAACTTGCCATTATAAGAAAAACCAGCAACAATCATGAATCCTTTAGAAAAACTTTCTTTCGATTCTTTGAACCATGTACTTAATTTTTTTTCTCCCCTTTTATGATAATAAATGGCTCTTTTTTTGTTGCAATCATTTAAATACACCCATGATTCATCTATTGTGACAATTGTTTTCCATTTTTCTTTGGATAAGTGTTTCTCATATAAAATTCTGCAGCGTGTCCTGCGTTCAGCGATATGATTTGGAAGAAGACTATGCACATTGCGTTTTTTCGCTTTCTTAAGATTTAAATCAACGTTTATCATTTTGTTTACAGTGGACACCGAGCATTTTAATGATTTTGCAACTGTCCTTTGACTAGGGGGATTTTCTTTTAACATTAAACAACGTACCTTTGCAATAGTCGAAGATGTCCGTTTTTTCCTTGGATACTTGTTTGGAATTTTTGTCCCACTTGAGGCTCCAATTTGACGTTTTTTTTCCTTTCTTGTTGACGATATTACCCATCGACGCTTTAGATATCACAAAACCATGACTCTCACATCGTTTTTGGATAACAGAGTATGCATATTTCTCTTCGGAAAGAGCATAAATGTAGCCTTCGAACCACTGCTTTGTTAAACACGCCATTTTGAATAAAAACAAAACTTTCAAGCCGCAGATGATAATTTTGACTTTTAAAAACATAGTACAATTGCAATTATTTCTTTTGCAGCAACCGATTTTTTATTACCGCTTACCAAAATCGTCTAAAATTGCGAACAGCCTCTGTAGAATCATTGATAATAATTAAACAAAGGAATCCGTTTACTAAACTGATGATTATTCTACATGTATTCCAATGCATTTCGGTCAGGTCTAAAAAGAATATAAAATCGAGGTTTTCTATAAATAATTATTGTGGATTTATGTTTAACAAATCAGAATTTTACTAAATTGATTTACTTTGGGATATAATTTATTTTACTTATGTTCATATTTTTAGGAAACTTAAGTTTAAATTAAAACTTTGTAAGCATAATGTGTAATTTCATTCAGAGGCAACAAAAAAGAACAGTTTTATTTATGCAAAGTCTGATTCACTGATAAAGCAGTTTGCAAAATGAGGGTTTTGACTTTGATGCCGCCGTTATTCAATGTTTCCTGCATAGAAAACGATCAAATATTCTACATGCGTTTATTTTATTTAGTGACACATTCTTTCCACTGTCAGGTTTTTTTACGGATCGAGAAATTTCAATGGTAAAGTAGGTATTGATAACAAGCATAATTTTTTAAAC
The DNA here is from genome assembly GCA_907164885.2 of Dolomedes plantarius. Lineage (NCBI taxonomy): Eukaryota > Metazoa > Arthropoda > Arachnida > Araneae > Dolomedidae > Dolomedes > Dolomedes plantarius. The sequence goes on along the minus strand of OU015494.1, from coordinate 131,947,725 downwards.
ACTCAGGATTTTTTTAATTAATATATATATATATATATATATATATATATGTATATATATACTAGCGGACCCGACAGACGTTGTCCTGTTCAAACGTTGTAATTCTAGCTAAAGTACCCGGCGATGCCCGGAATTTTAAGAATATTTGTTAACCAAAATCAATTTAAAAACTAAACACAGTATAAGTAACATAGAAAAGATTTACCCTTTATCACTGGAGCAAAAAATTCTGAAAAGTAAAACATAAAATATATAAATTTATAATAAACCTATAAAAATCCATTAAAAAACTAAACGCAGTATAAATAACATAGAAAAAAAAAGCATACGAAATGTTATACATATTAATAATATGAAAACCCAATTAAAAATGTATAAATGCATAATAAACTCCTCAGATTTCAGCTATATTCGGTATTTCATCATAAAAAAGCTGAAAAAAATAAAAATAAATAAAAATAATAATTTTAAAAAATCATAAAAATAAAATTAAAATTAAAATTAAAAAATAATGAAATAAAATAAAATAATAATTAAAAAATAATAAAATAAAAGCTGAAATAAAAAAGCCTTAAAAAAAACTGAAATAACAGGTCTAGCAAAAGTTACACAACTCTGGATTCGAACACTGGTCGAGAGCACGGTACTTTCTGAATGGGCGTCCTTCCAAATGCGCCACGATTACACGGCGTTCTACTGAGTAAAGTGAAACATATTCGCTATTGGAAAGTTGTTGTGGGCTGGTGATTATAAATGTCAGAGGAGTTTTTAGTCAGAAATAAGTTAGCAGGATAGAATCTTAGTCTTTAGCTCTTCAATAGGCACAAAGATATAGGCGAGGGGGACTGCAGTAGCGATTAAAAAAGATCTCGTGTCACTTAGCGTGGTTGATTCGAATTTTCCATCGCGTGTCGAGAATATCAATATGCAGTTGGATCTGATCTATTTTAGAGTATAAAATCTGACATCAAAGATTATTATTTTCATTTATTATTCTGGTTTAATATATGACTTGAAACTTTTTGATTTTCTTTATTTTTATATTTTCGCTCGCTGTTTACTAACTAAACCCAACGTGGACGCCATTATCCAGAGGGGTGAATCCACAAACTGTAACAGTTTCCATTTACCGGACGCACTCCCTTATAAATTGTTGGATTTTTATTAATTAATTAAAAATATAAAAACATTTTCTATCGGATCAAATTGTGAATCTAAACCATTCTCGAATCAACTTAATCGCACACACAAAATTTCATAAAAATCAGTCCAGTCGTTTAGGAGGAGTTCAGTTACATACACACGGACAGAAGAAATATATATATAAGATATACAGGGTGAGTTTTTTTTTAAACTGACACTACTCAGAGCCATCTGTAGCGCGGTCTATCAGCCGGAATTCTACCAAAATTGATATAGGGACTAAAGACGACATGGGAAAGAGTTTCCATAAATATATATATATATATATGTATATATATATATATATATATATATATATATATATATATATATATATATATATATATATATATATATATATATATTAGTTCCAAAAGTCGTCGATAGGGGAAGATATGGCGCTGTTGTTGTTGGCGCACCCAATAATATGCATAAAAGGCAAGTAAAATATCAAAATGCAAATTCATGACTATTTGGTCAGCAGCTCCAGTATTTTGGGCTATAAAGTGCGGAATCTGTTACGTCTTCGCTTTACAGAAGAAAGGGTCATCAGTCGCTTTTTTCCACTTACATGGCCACCTCGCTTCCCGGGCTTAACCCATGTGATATTTTTCTGTGGGGTTATTTAAAGTGTAAGGTGTATCTTAGTGGAGTCTCGAACTTGGCGGCCCTAAAGGAAAACATATCTCGGACTTTGAGGAACATTCCTGGTGACATGTTACGCTTGGTCGTTGAGAACGTAGTGTTCAGGATACAATGTGTCGTCCACCAGGACTGTGGTCACATTGAAGAAGGGAGAAGTGAATTCGCTGCATAAAGTGGTGTTGCAGTGAAATTTCTTTGTTATTCATTTGTCTACTTACAAATTTTTCGGTATTCATCCCTTATCTTTATAGCCCGAAATACTGGCGCTGCTGTCGACTACACACACACACACACACACACACACACACATATATATATATATATATATATATATATACACCGGGTGGTCTGAAAGAAATTTTGCCGATATATGGACCTCTAGCGGCTGTTACGTTCAACCGATCGAGATGAGATTTCAGATATAGTTATTCAGAGGTATGAGCTCGGGATTCTGTGAACGGCAACCAAGTGGCGCTCACGGTTAAGGTTATACGTACAGAAACTTGAAATTTTCAAACGGCAACACCCACTTTTTTCCCATCGCAAAATTCTTAGCGCATGCGAAAACCCTAAAGAGCGTTGGAACAGTACGTGGAAAACCCTAAAGAGCGTTGGTACGTGTATCACAAAAAACGGACGGGTTATGCACGCACAAAAAACAGCTCTGCGAACAGCTTACAAAAACGATATATGAACCTCTAGCGGCCGTTCCGTTCAACCTATCGAGATGAGATTTCAAATATAGATATTCAGATTTATGAGCTCGGGATTCTGATAACGGCAACACAGTGGCGCTCGTGGTTATGGTTATAGGTATAGAAACTCGAAATTTTCAAACGGCAACGCCCACTTTTTCCCTTTGCAAAATGCTCAATGCATGCGAAAACCCTAAAACGCGTTGGAACGGTACTTGTATCACAAAAACGGACGCGTTATGCACGCACAAAAAAACAGCTCTGTGAATGGCTAACAAAAACACGATCAGAGAGCTTTTTATCGGTTTTCTACGCCGAATATCTGGCAAACGGCGTTCTGTGATTGGTTTATAGCCTCTGTCATATGCAAATTTCCTCCGTGCTCCCCGATCGTGTCTTTGTTGGCCGTTCGCAGAGCTGTTTTTTGTGCATGCATAAAGCGTCTGTTTTTTGTGATACACGTACCGTTCCAACGCTTTTTAGGGTTTTCGCATGCGCTTAGCATTATGCAAGGGAAAAATTGGGTGTTGCCATTGGAAAATTTCGAATTTCTGTACCTATAACCGTAACCGTGAGCGCTACTTTGTTGTCATTCACATAATCTTAAGCTCATACCTCTGACTAACTATATCTGAAATCTCATCTCTATCGGTTGAAAGGAACAGCCGCTAGAGGTCCATATATCGGCAAAGTTTCTTTATGACCACCCGGTATATACACACACACACACACACACACACACACACACACATATATATATATATATATATATATATATACTTTTAAATTTAAGTCTTAAGCTTTAAAAAAAAACTGTTTTCTATGAACAAGGTCGTCCAAGTAATGTTTTGATGAAAATGTCGAAATTCACTCGCTGCCCGAGGGTTTTACTGGAAAAAGAACTCATTTGATTAATAAATGTGACTTCAGTTAGCTAAATGAACGATACTTTTGTAATTTTTTTGGAAACATATTTCTAAAAACAAACATCTGTTTTAAACAAAAACACAGGAATTTGAATATTATACGCTGCTTATCTAACAAAAGTGTCATGAAGACTTAAGGAAAATATTTAACGTTGTTAAAAGAAACTTCACTCAACAAATTGAAGTAAACACCAGTTTGTTTGTTTGTTTCCGAATATTTTTTTAGCGTTGGATATTTCAGAACAGATTTAAATAAAATATATTATCCTGAAAATGAAAAGAAAAATCACTAACTCTGAGCCACATAAAAATACTTTTTTGCATCTGTGTAAATTATTTTCTGTTTATCATAGTTTTAACATCCACAAATCTGACCTAGACAACTAATTACTTTAACTATTAATATTATAAAACGTTAAAAAATAAAATATTACACCATTAATGAGATATAACAAATAACTCTCATAACACTGTCTTGGATATTTTTATGAAATTATCCAAGACCAAATATATTATAAAATTATAAAATTTGTATTTTTCAAAATTTCTTTTATAGTATATTAAAATAATAATATATATTTTTGTATTACATATATTTTGATGAAATAATATATATTTTGGGTTATATTGATATGATTGAATGGAATGATGTCAAAGTAAAAGAACCTCCTATGACGAGGCATAGTTTTGAGGACAAATTAAGCAGTTTATAAAGGAAGCAAAATAATCTGTTCATGAGAATCAACGTATTGCCTTTAATAATGTACCATGTCACACACTAACAGGAGAAAGGATTGTTAAATTAGTTACCGAGTCACCTTGTCCGTCTGTGGCACTTCTGCAATAGATGAATTGATTTTAAAAAAAAATACTTACTCAAGAGATAATGCCAAAATTTGAAACAAAAAAGACAATTCAGTATGTCAATGAAATAAGTAAAGGAAACCACGGGGGATTACTATGGACTTTTGAAAAAGACGAATGTTTTTTTAAATAACGTTATTCCCTTAAAGACATTATATTAATACTTTTCTAAATAAGTGTCATGTGTTTATTTTAATTAAGGCCCATCAATTGAAAATTGTTTTTTTTTTCATTCCAATGTGTATTATAAAAAAATTCTACTGTAAATTTAATATGATGAAAATCACGAAATTTGACAAAATCAGTTGTTCTATAATGGCATCTAAATATTAGCAATACTTAGAACGTGTAAGTTTCCTGTAAAAATATCATATTTTGAGTATTTTGTTTACAAAATATATATATTTTTTAATATACTATAAAATAAATTTAAAAAACAAATACAAATTTTATCACTTTTTCATAAAATTATCCATTTTGAAGCCCTTTGCGGCACTTGAAAATATTATAATAGAGCAATAAAATTTTAAATTCTTCATTATAATTTTAAAAAGCAACTTTTGCTTTCTATAGCAAATCTCTATGTAAAAAATAGTTTTTTTTCCACCCTAATAGTCAACTCCTTGGATGACATTTAAACACGATTTTCATTTTTCTCAACAATACACAAAATCTTATGTATGAAAACAACACATTAGATTCAATTTTATTAGATAATATTCGATTGCATAAAAAAATTCCCAATGAATTCCACTTATCTCATATAGAGATTAGGAATACGTTACTTTAACTAAACCGTGTGTTGAGCGACGCACTTTCAGACTGATAATGATGTCTATAACAATCTGAGGGGTTTGTTATACGAAACACTCCCCCCCCCCCCGACACCTTTTATGTGACCTTTATATCCATCACTTTGAGGAAAATAAATTTCGTTTGCCTCCCATGAAGACTCCCATTCCTCAATCTTGAAAGTGGGGTGTTTATGACATACCTTGTGCCGGTTGTAATTATCTTATGTAAGAAACATGTCCTTGATACACGCATAAATGAGCATTCAAGATATGCTGGAAATCAATCTGTACGCACTGTTCTGAAACTCTCCTGGGAATTCGGACACAAATGAAGATTTTCTGACACTATAATTATACTCCATACTTATTTTGTGTCTGATTAATTGTATATAGCAAATTTGTTTTCGGGTACGTCCCGTTAACCTTTTCCATTCGGGGTGGGATAGCATGTATCCCAAGAATACGGGTCAAAGAAAGAATATATATATATACATATATATATATATATATATATATATATATATATATATATATATATATATATATATATATATATATATATATATATATATATATATTAGCAATTACAAAGTATATAGATAGATTGATGACATAACAGTTATTAATAAAAGTAGTAATAATATAGCCTTATATTTTTATCCTCATAATCTGGAACTGATACAAAGTAGTCAAAATAATATTAATGTGAACTTTTTAGATATTAACATCAAAATAAATTCTCATAGTAATTTTAGTTTTGACTTATATGATAAAAGATCAGATTATGAATTTAATATTGTTAAATTTCAAAATTACCTAACTTGTTTACATAAATCTGGTTTCAATAACATTATTGTAAATCAGCTAGTACGTATAAACAGGCTTTGTTCTAAAGACAATAGGAATAAGCATATTATAGACTTGTTAGTACTGCTAAAACGTAATCATAACCCTGATAGTCTTTCCAAGCACATAATTGGTTGATTTAGATTTAATGAATTAGCTTGATCTGTTGCACTTAATTAGTAATAAAAATTAATAAGTAATATAATAAGTTTATTTTGTAAAAATAATTATTCTAAAGTAATATTAATTAATAATAATTATATTCTTAAGTAATAATCATAATAATATATAATAATATTTTACTCTTAAGTTATAATAATATTAATACAATATTAATATTGGTTTATATCTCCAATAACACAGTCTCAATTGTAAGTCTGCTTCTGTGTTTCCATTAACTCCATGGTTGCAAGGTTAGTGACGTCAGTCTCCTTGCGGTTTCCTACTCAACATTGAGTAGGCTAGGCGTTGTTTGGCTCTAGACAAACTTCAACATTGTCTAGCGCCAGACTTGGTGTTATTTGATTGAGCAACTTTTTATTCATTTCCTCTGTTTCTTATGGATTGTTCGGTGTCTAAGTATGTTTATTGGTCAGATCATACTTATCAGAAACAATCCATTGGTTTTTAGACAGTATCGGCACCGCTTATGGAGAGATACTGTCTAAAACCTTTTAAATACTTATCTTTTCATGTTTTGAGATTCAGGCTGCATAGTGTAATATAGCTTATGCTGGTTTTCACTTTCAACTTTGTCTTATATATATATATATATATATATATATATATATATATATATATATATATATATATATATATATATATATATAAAACCCCCTAAATGGCCGTTCTTACGAAGGGGGTATGAGATTTCCCGGGAATCGGAAAAATTGACCCCGAAAGCTAAAGGTTAATGCTGCAGTCACACACATCCAGACAATTCTGCAGTACACAGTCCCCCGACACCTGTTGACACATTTCGGGGTCGATTAGTCAAGCTCCTCCCCCAAGGTCCCTCGTGTCTCTTTGATGATCTGTGGAAAAACTGACTGAAGGGAGGATCGCTGCAGAGCGGCTCTGCAGAGCGCTCCCCATAAATCACTCACTTCCCCCTGAATACTGTGCAGTGCAGATGTGTGTGGCCGCCTTCTAAGAGAGTTTGACAACACAAACCTTTATTCTTCCAATCTCTTCTGATAGACAAACCACTTTCGAATGCCCACTTCGGTTGACTCACACTACGTTTCAAAAAAATTCTCTTCATTCTCAGATTTATGTGAACTTCGCATTTGTGCACTGTCCATACAGACAATCATACCTAATGTTCCTGTCCAGATGAAGAGGTATTGTTATTAATAGCTGTAAATTTGTAATTCTATTGATTTTGAGAAGAGCATTTTTGTTTGGCGCCATCGGAGAGTTTCGCGTAAAGAATATAAAAATTAGAGTTGGAAAAGATAACGATTAGTTAACGAAGAAGTTTATCTTGTTGTAATGAAGAAATTTTAAATTCTGGAATGACTTCTCTTTCGGGGGAAAATAGTGCTTTCTGTCACATCCATGTGAAATTTTAGATACTCAAAATTTGGGGGAAATTTTAATTATAGGTTTATACTATAATAAATAAATATTACATTGTGTCTGTTCTATTATTTTCTGATTCCTTAAACTCATGATCAGCTTCACAAATCGGTTCAAAAGGATAAACATTAGGAAACTTATAATAGCATTAACATTTGTGTTTCAGAAGCTCATAACTCATCCCAAATAAAAAAATAAAAATAAAAAGCCTATAGACCTATAATTACTTACATTTAACTGTTATCCATTAAATAAGTTTTAAACATGCTTAAACGTAATATAGTAGAACGCTCAGTTTCTAAAACGTATATGAGATGTGGTTTCAGGTATAAGGTGCTCTCGTATACGTTTTATAGCATGTGAGACATTTCTCTATTTCCTTAATTTCTATTGATACCAATACTAGACACGGTTATAGTATTGGTCTCACAATGCAAACCAGGGTATTCTTTGTGTTTCCATCAAAAATTGCCTTCCATTTCAGTGTTTATTTCTACAGACGGTCAAAAATTAAGGTTGCAGCATGTGAAAATATTTAGGTTAACTACTCAAAACTTGAAAACAAAAAAGGGGTAAATAAAAAAAATCCTATTTTGAGTTTCTTTCAGAGAGTTACAACGTCTACTAAATGAATAGGGTTACTGTGACACTTGTACTTTGTGGGCAGTCCCCAGGGAATATTGGAAATGCAAGGGGGAGAAGGAAATGCGATCGGCCGAAATTTTGTCAGCGTGGCTTTTCGCATTACATGTCATATTTCAGAGGTGTGGAGCGGAAATTTTCCAAGCCAGGGGTCAAGACGCATTTAAACATAGGCATGAGTAATGAAAGAAACGCGATGCCTTGCCGTTCATTTTACCATTACATCCCACATATTTGCACCGATCGTTCGCCGGCAGCAGCATTTTATTCGTGTTGAGATTAATTTTTTGTCATCCGATATTAAATCGTAATAATTTACTCGTGTTCGCCGCATACCTTCCCGCTTTCCTTCGAGATCGATTGCAGGCATTTTGTTAAAATTAAATTGGTGGGAAGAGAAATGTAGTTAGGAATGTTAGTTCATATCTCCCTATTAGTGTAATGACATCTTAGGAGGTTAGAGGAAAATTGTGTTGCTTTTATTCTTTTTATTATTTTTTTTTAGGATAAGTTATTGAACTTTTATGATTAAGCACTTCAATTTAAATGCATGAATTCTTAACGTATTTGAAATTGGAAGGAAGTAAGGAAACTTTATTCAGAAGAATAAATTTAGTCTTTCCTATAAATTATCTTCTGATTACTTAGAAATAAATTTTTGTTCAAGAATCTAAATTTAAAATGCAATGTCGTTTCAAAAAGTTATGAAAAATTAAAAAAACAGATGAAAAAAATTTAATGTTCTTTTGTTGTAACAATTAATTTAAACCATTAAATGACTTCGGAATCTTAATTTTAATAGGTGCACAACTATTTAATATATTTTCAGGTAGTAATTATATAGCTATTTTTCTTGTAACAATAAGTTCAATATAGTTGCAACTTTAACGTGTAACTTGTATCTGAACCCCTTTTCAACTGAAAAACATGTTTATTAAATATTATTTCATTTATTCCATTTTGAATTTTCACTATATATTAATAAAAGACATTTCAATTAAAACAGCATGCTTTGTAATCATTTGTGCCGTGTATACAACGTCGTATTTTTTAACTTTATATACTTAATGCTTGTTGGGGTTCATGTGCGTAAATTTGTCGCTTACGGAAACATACAACGAATTTAAAACAATTTCGTATACTTTGCAACATGTTGTAAATATTGCAGAAATTGCAGAGTTTACTGAAAAAGAAAAAACAGAAATGAGAATATTTTTAAGAAATTAAAAGAAATTAGTCAGAACCAATTAAAAACAAATTATCCAAAATTGGATCTTTAAATTACGCAACTGCAAATTTAGTATTTTGAAATTGTGTACAAGCATTGGGTAAATTTTAAATACCATTAATACATAAATGTTTGATATATTGTATATGTTTATATGATATTTTCTTGATTTTTTTTATCTTGATCATTGTAACAGTTAACTTTCTTAAGGTTAAAAACTATCAATTTTTATTCTAATTTTTTTTCCTTCTCAGCTATATGAAATATTTCATCAAGAAAAAAATTGAAGGTAACCTGATCTCTAGAAATAATCTCACATGCAATTTTATTTCGTGTAATATCCATTTAAGCATGAAGATAGACAATTTAGTGTACATATATCAATAAAACATGCTAAGTTCTTGGCATTAGATTCTTAACTACTACAGTAGACAAAGTGGTTGCACTGAATGTCTGACTTTGAAAGGGATATAGCATAAAAATACTAGTCATATCAATCATTTTTCCTTTTATTACTGCCAACGAACATAAAAACCCCGACCGAGTTTATGCTTTGAACATATAATTTAAGGATGTCGGATATAATTTCCTTCGATTCGCATGGAGGCTCGTGACAGTTCGTGACGTAGCCTAAAGCATACTTCTCTTTTAAAGCTGTTTGTGTCTAAAAGTAGAGGTAAAAATAAATGGGAAAAGTAGAATATAAATAAAAAAGCCAACTTTAATAATAAAAACATTTGTGCATAATTATACTTAGCTAGGAATTAAACCAATTAAAATTTGCTTGAATTTTGGAGGTAATTGCAGGTGGCAGATGCTTTCTGCAGAGATCATTGCTACGATTGAAAGAAACTTAGCACTTATACTGCTCATTACAGACACTTAAAAATTAGAAACCACTAAATACAAGTAGTTCAAGTCATTTGATGAGAGTGAAATGGGTTTTAAATTATTGCGTTAAAATTAAGATGCTTGAAACGTATAAATTTTGAAATCGATAATAATGCTAGATGTTTGGTTAGATGGAGACATAGTATATCATAAAATAAATCATAAAAATTATCATAAAGTTATGGTTTATAGTTTTTATGCTTTATTTTATAATACAAAATGAATAAGCATATCTAAATTATTACTTGAATTTCTGCGCTTTTACTATTTTGCCCATCCTTATTCAGAAGCTTATTTTCGATTTATTTTAATGTAGTCAAAACGAAGAAAAAAAAGCGAAAATGAATTTTTACCTCTAATTTCAACGTCATAGTTACAGATCGTCTTCGTTTCTGTTTACTAATCTTAATTTCCATCTAACATTAAGATTCATGAGCAAGATGGCATAAGCAGATCTAAATTAATACGTGAATTTTTGCAGTTTTACTACTTTGCCCATCCTTTTAATCAGAAGCGTTTTCGATTTATTTAAATGTGGTCAAAACGTCGAAGATTAAAAAAAAGGCGAAAATGAAATTTTACCTCTAATTTTCCCGTCATAGTTACAGGTCGTCTTCGTTTCTGTTTACTAATCTTAACTTGCATCTGGGACCAAAATCGTGGATACATTTAGAAATTCTCTTGTCTCGCGACTTTGCATGTTTACAGAAATTTTTATGTTTCACTAAAAGCAAATGTTTGCATGTTTACTGAGACAGGATTTAATGTTTAAATAAACACGAGAAACGGAAGACAGCATTTTCTATAAACATGAAGAGTTGAGAATTTTTAAAAAATCAAAAAGTTTTTACAATTTTGGCCACCATTGTACTCTGTTTTAAAAATTGCTATAATTTTTATTCAACAAATTTTGTTTTTACTACTTTATGCAAATTTAACCAAAATGCATTGAATGTGACAAGGTAATGAGTACCGAAACTAAAGCAAAAAGTAATTTTACAACTAAAAGATGGTTTATTGACTTTAAAATCTCTTATCGTAATAATATAAAACACAAAACTCAACTTTTCAGTGAAGCTTGTTTCATAAGAGTACACTAGATAATAACTTGAAAACAATGCTAAAATTTAACAAAGTTCATAAAGTATCCCATTATATACTATATATATATATATATATATATATATATATATATATATATATATATATATATATATATATATATATATATATATATATATATATATATATATATATATATATATATATATATGTATATATATATATATATATGTATATATATATATATATGTATATATATATATATGTATATATATATATATATGTATATATATATATATGTATATATATATATATATATATGTATATATATATATATATATGTATATATATATATATATATATGTATATATATATATATATATGTATATATATATGTATATATGTATATATATATATATATATGTATATATATATATATATGTATATATATATATATATGTATATATATATATATATATATGTATATATATATATATATATGTATATATATATATATATATGTATATATATATATATATATGTATATATATATATATATGTATATATATATATATATATATGTATATATATATGTATATATATATATATATATATGTATATATATATATATGTATATATATATATATGTATATATATATGTATATATATATATATGTATATATATATGTATATATATATATATATATATATATATATATGTATATATATGTATATATATATATATGTATATATATATGTATATATATATATATGTATATATATATATATGTATATATATGTATATATATATATATATATATATATATGTATATATATATATATATATATATATGTATATATATATATATATATATATGTATATATATATATATGTATATATATATATATATATATGTATATATATATATGTATATATATATATATATATATATATATATATATATATATATATATATTATATATATATGTGTGTGTGTGTGTGTGTGTGTGTGTGTGTATGCATAGGTAAGTATGAACTTGTTACACCTTAGAATACATACTATTACTAGACTGATGGAGGTTAAAAGACATGAAATAGATAAAAGATATTTTTTAAACACTAAATTTAAAATTTGTTTTAAAACGCTTAATATTCCCGAATATCACAGTATTATTTAATACATTTTCATTAGTGTTTAGAAATACTTGATGCATTGAAAATAATTTTTACCGCAATTTTATCATTGTCACGATTGTTCAGTTATTTCAGATCGGAAGTAATATTTTCTAAATTATAATAATTGAAGGATCATTACTGAACTACAGAATTACTTTTTGCTACTGAAGAAAAATGACTACACTCAAAATAGTCTTTTTTCTCATCAAAACTTTCAGAGCCTTTAATATAACACTAGCTGAATACCCGTGCTTCGGTTCGGAGTACATTCAAATTAAAGATAATGATCAATGTATGCAATTAATGCCAATATATATATATATATATATATATATATATATATATATATATATATATATATATATATATATATATATATATATATATATATATATATATATATATATATATATAAATCATAACGGATATTTTTATACACAAAATAGCGTAGAAGAAAATATTCAAATTACATACAATGGTCAATGTGTGCAATTAATTTGTATGTTTAATATACATAAAACATACTAATTTGAATTTAATTCTTAAAAAACTCCCATGTTAATTAATCTAGTGGTTAAATTTTATCTTTTACCGTATTTTAATATTTTTTTGTCAATTTATTTCATTGTTATGCACGTGACGCAATATTAATTTGAAGTATCACAAAAGGAAAATAAACCACGTGATCAGCATTTAGTAAATTAAATTTTAAATACTATCTTTAAAAATTCACCAAAAATCAGAAAATAGAGGTAAAGATTCGAAAAAGATTTCGTTTTAAAGGAATTTTTATGATCTTTCTTGTGATATAAATTTTATAAACCTCAAATTATTATTTTAAATGCAAGCTTTAAAGAATATCACAGAAACAGCTTAAAAATTTAATTTTAAAAAATGTATGAAGAGTTTTACAAAAATATTTCTTAGTGTACCCCTACACTATAAGAAGAATCACCATGTAAAATTTCAGCTCTTTAGGTCCAGCGGTTTGGTCTGTGCGTTATCTGTCAGTCAGTTACAGAACTGTTATATATACACTGGTTATCAAAAATTAAGGAAAAGTCACAAAAATAGCGATTACTCAAAAAGTTACGCGTAGAATTTAATGAAACTTATACACATTATACAACACATAGGTAGGTATAAAATGGCATGAAAAGAAATCGCCAGACAATTATGGTGTTAAAGAAACTAGCATATGTATACAATGAACAAATCGGATGTGTCAGTTTAGTATAGAAAAAGTACCTTTAGTATGGCGTATGATCCCCCCGAGAAGAAATACAACACATACAGCGATGAGTGATGCTGTCAATTATGCGGTCTATTAGTTCGGTAGGAAGTGAGAGCCACTGCTCTTACAAAGTAGTTGAAAGCATGGCTAGGGTCCTAGGAGGAGGATTGAGAGCAGCTATACGTCGTCCTAAAGCGTCCCAAACATGCTCGATAGGATTCAGGTCCGAGCTCGCCAATCCATGCGCTGAATTGTTTCCTGCTGAAGATAAGCATCCACGATTCTCGCCCTGTGCGGTCTCACGTTATCGTCCTGTAGCACGAAAACATCCCCTATTGCCCCGGCATAAGGGCGCACATAAGCATCAATTATGTCATCTCTATAAGTGTGAGCATTCACATTTCCTCGGGGAAAGACATGGAGGTCTGTGCGTCCACCGAAAGAGATACCACCCCAAACACAAACACTGCCTGATCCGTATGCATCTTTTTCACGGATGTGTGATGGATGAAAACGAGTTCCAGGTTCTCTCCAAATCAAAATACGCCTACTATCGCTTTGGAGGCTAAACCTGGGCTCATCCGTAAACAGAATAGCCCTCCATTATCTCGCGTCCAGTGGACATGTTGACGTGCCCACTGCAAACGTTCCCGCCTATGGCGTGACGTGAGCGGGACGCAAATGGCTAGTCACCTCGCAAAAAGACCACCTTCGTGAAGCCTTCTACGCACGTTTGACTTTGATACCAACCTTCCGGAGCTTTCAGCAAGGGAGGATCTGTTCAGACGGAATTGCGGTTCTATTCCTTCGTGCGCATAATGACAAATATCAGCCGTCGGCATTTATCGTAGCGTATGGCCGTCCTTGGCTGAACCTCCTGGATGCCGAATCCGTGGTTAGAAATTGTTGCCAAAGTCTATGAACCACACACGGACTCACATTAAGCCATCTGGCCGCTTCTGTCTGACTTTGTCCTACCTCTAGTCTCTCAATAGCTCGCCATCGCAGTTCTTCGGTCAAATGATGCCTGGAGGTCATTGTTACAGTTTGGCTATGCCAGATGTCTAATTTCAGCCTCGCAGCAACAATTATCGCCTTGGTCTGAGTCATGCACTTTTATGCTCCTCGCAAATGACGTATTTCGACTGCAGCGCCACTATTTTTCATAACGTAGTATTGTTTAGCACCTTTTACTTAACAACATATTCAAATTTTAAACAGATTGACCTAGTTTTGAACGTGTTATCCCTCTTTTTGTGATTTTTCCTTAATTTTTGATAACTAGTGTATATAGATTATAACACTGAATCACTGATGTGGAAGAAATCTTTAATATTTCGATTTATTTAAGATGCATTTGGGATACAACAGAAAGAAAATATTAGAATTTAAACAGCAATTTTCGATGTCGTAAGTATATATTTGTGAATCTATCCCTTTTTTACTAAAAGAATATAAAAGGATTAAAAAGAAATTTTCTGAAGTCAAGAAACATCATCTAAAGATTCTCTTAAAAAAGTTCTTTAACTCTGATATCATTCAAAATGTTTCTTAACTGTTAAAATTTAAGTTCGTTTTAATATTTAGTTCAACTCTCTGAAAAAGCCTAAAGTATGGGATATAGCCGAAAAACTAAACTAAAATTTCTTAATCAAGAAGTATTAAGTATTTAGCTTGATCTTCAGTATCAGTATAATCGTAGGAGATTATAATAGTTAACTTCATTGAGCTCCACGGCTTTAGCGGATTAAATATCTTCAGTACCACCAAGTGGCTATTCTGGGTCTCCGAAATTCGTCGTGGAAGCTAAACAGCACTCAGGGGATAAATCCTAGGATCTGTAGTGGCGAAGTCTAACCACCACTGCAATCTTCAAGAGCTGAAAAGGGTACTTTTTTTTTAGTATTAAGACTTAGCTTGTACTTGTGTTGTGAGAAAAGTTTTGTTCTTAAGTTGGAAAAACTTCTAAAATAGCTCATTCAGTCTTTGAAATATCTATTAAAAACATTTCATATTTCTTGAACAGCATTTTAAGTACAAAAATTGAACAATATTGGTGAATAGAATGTTAATCTATTGAATGCTCAAAACTATGAAAATAAAAAGAAACATGCAGATCACATGTTCACTTAGTATATTTAATTCAGGGAAATTATGTTATTTTGCAAACAAATTGATCATAAGTTACAGAAGAAAATATACTTTGAGGCAAGATGAAAAGAAATAAAATTTAATGCCTGAAAGTTAGGGCATAAACATGCAATAAAAGCTTATTTATGTCATCCTTGTGGTATAAAAGTAAAATATTAGAGTACTGCCTAAATATTTGTAACGTCTTTAAAAATCTGTTAAGAGGTTGTTACGCAAATGTATTTGTGGTTTTGAACCCGTTTTGGGACCCATACGTGCTCATTAAATTATCTGTAACTTCCCTATTTATCTGAACCACATACTTTGCTTACACATGGTGTTTCGTTTGATCTGCAAAACACGTAGAAGTCTGGATCTACTTAGAGAAATTTTACGATCGGTTACGCGATTTCAAGTTTCCCCATTTCGTACGTGATTTTCTGTCGAACAAATGAGCCACTCTAAACGTTCGAAAACTTTTCTTTGAGACACGCATGAGTGGAATTTCCAAACTGCAGAATATTTAAATTTCTTTCTAAGTAATATCAAATGCATAAAATTCAAAATAGGATGACGCTTATATAAAAGACGCCGAGAAAGAAAAGGAGGAAAGCACAGTTTGTTTCACAGAAGAATTAATTTTTTTCTTTTTTTATTTAGAGTTATTTCATTCGTACGCGCTGCTATCTTGCGTGCAAAAAGCAAACATTTTCAATTCTTACGAATAGGTTAAAAAATTTCCAAAAATAACTGTAAGTTTTGAATTTTTCCAGATAAAGTAATAGGCTTGAACCTTTGATAAGTCTCAGATTGTTTTGAAAATTTTATTCTACTCTGCCTCTAATTTTTTTCCTTCTTTTAAATTCAAAAACTTGGAATATTATGGCTTACTTTAATAGATTTCACTATCTAAAATATACAGCTTTAGAAGATTCTTCAATCCTGTATGTTTGGCAATAGTTTTTGTAATTTATGAAAGGCGCAGTAAAAGGAATAAAATATAAAACACTTTATATAGTTTTTATTTTACCTTTTAGTTTGAACTGTTCTCTATAAACACCTATAAAACCCTCATAATAACAAAAGAAAGGTGTGTTTATTATTTGAACTGAATTCATTTTCCCTTTTGGGAAATTTTCCATTTCCTTTCGGAACACGAATTCAAATTTTGAAACGCATATAAAAAAATTTTTCCTGATAAAGAAATGAGTAAAAAGATCTGTTGCCTCTTAGTTCTGAATATTTGAAAATGTTTATTTGTTAATTATGTGTTTAAGTTGGTAAATGAAATTTTATAAATAAAATTCTGAACGAATAGTATTCATAAATTCTGAAACGAAGTATTACTCTAAACGTAATTAAAAATTAGTTATTACGTAATACAGAATATCAAAAATAAAAAGCAAGTACACTAGTATAAAAATGAAATTCTATTTTGGTCATATGACGAAAATGCAGATTTAACTAGACGATTAACCGTTAGATTACGGGGCCCATTTTTCCGATCCCCTTTTTAGAACGGGAAATTTCATACTCCCTTTTTAAGAACGGCCATTAAAGGGATTATATATATATATGTACTATACAAGTAACCCTCCTATAACACGGTAGATAGGTTCCTAGAAAATGCCGTGTTGTGTGAAACCGTGTTATATGAGACCCAGAGACAGTTCAAAAAAGGGGGGTTACGTTCTGAAAACTTATCAAAAACAAACATTTTTTAAAAATTTCATATAAGCAACTTAATTTTTATTAAAAATATAAATGTATGTATAACACAAAACGAAAAGAAACAAAAAAAAGTATTTAAAAAATATTATTTTCATTTAACACGACCTTAATTTAATAAATTTCTTCCTCATCACTGCTCAGTAAAATCAAACGTGAGCGTTTTTTTCGATTGAGCGATATCACCTTCACTTTCAGAACCTTATTCTTCATTTAGATTTTTTGTACCTTCTATCCTCTTTAAAAAATCTGCAATTTTGGTTTATTTGGTTTTTTTACAAGATCATTGTAGATTCACGGTATAGAGATAGACAATTTTGCAGCTCCCTTTTGAATTTTCGGCTTCTTTCAGCGGAAGGGTCTACATTCAGGAAAAATGATTCAAGATTTTCAGCTAAGCTTAGGCCTTCTGGTAATTTTATAGAGTTATAAATGAATAAATTAAATTTGTTTATACATTTCCATGTAAAAACACTATAGTTCATCATTCCTTCCCGTCATTATTTTAAGGTAATTTAGGTTTTAAATGTGTTAAACAAAACTCATGTTATCTAGTGCTATAGAAGTACAGTGTTATACAAAGGTTTTCGCAATTTTTTTTATCGTGTTAGAGTGAAACCGTGTTACAGGTTGCAGTGTTATACGAGGGTTCTCGCAATTTATTCTATCGTGTTAGAGCGAAACCGTGTTGTAAGATGCCGTGCTGTAGGAGGGCTACCTGTATATATATTCATTCATTCTTGGGCCCGTATCTTTGGGATACATATTATCCCACCCTAAAAGGAAAAGTTTAAGATACAAATGTGGGATAAGCAAAATAGGTGAACCTGCTACACAGAAACATTATACTCTGAAATAGGTAGCTTTTTTTTTACCTGGGGCACCATTTCGTTTTTAAAGTGTAGGAATAAATCCTTCGCATATTTTTGAATATTCAAAGCAAATAACCTCAAAATTTCTTATAAAGTTATGAGAAAAATTCTGGAATTAATTTTTCATCTATAATGCCAAACACGCACAAACACATGCTCAAGAACCCGGTTATTACTCAAATTAAATCTTATTGTGAGAGTAAAATTTAATAAAGATACCCAAGCTCTAATGCCACTTATTTTAATACATTACGAAATTAAAGTCCGTTCTTCATGCACGTCGTTTGTAACACCGAAACTTATGTTAAACGGATACCAATTTTGGTATACCGCCGAGTTTGAAAAACCAATAAGAAAAAGATGAAAAAGAAATTGAACATTGTATACTTCCACTAACTGCATCTCATGCACACTCAATATCCGAAATCCTCGGGTAAAGAATAATTCATTGCGAGAATCATCCCCTTGTCAGGAAGGGGGGGTGGAAGATAGATATTGGATATTCGAATAAGGATAAATCGTCAGACGACCCGGAGTCACGATATTTAGTCGGGCACGAGGAAAAGGATTTTAACTCGATTCAGACGGGTAATGACCATTCATCATATTTTTTGTAGTAATGACCGAAAACATTTGCTGCAATAGTGGGGTCACTGGCTTTTTATGGCATTCGCTTAAGATTTGGGTTTGCCCTAATTTATTTCTTTTCTTTTTGCTTTTTTTAAAAAAAAAATCTGGATAAATACAAAACTCAAACTATTAAAGAAAATCTGAAGAATGAGAGGTCGTAAAAAGGACTTGTATCCTTCTATCGAAAATGAATACTTTTTGGAATAGGCAGAGGGGAGGCAATACATTTTAGGCTTTTACTTCAGATTTCACCATCGAATAGGAGCATAAATGCTCATGGCTAACCAAGTCCCTTAACATTTAAGAAAAAGATTTTCAGCAACTGATGTGGAATAGTTGACAAAATTCTAATGGGGTGACAATTATGTTCTAGAAAAATCATAACCTGTTATCACTGCTTTTTCTTTATCACACATAAGTAACACTCCTTCGATCATATTAAATGGATTTTCATGGTGTCTTTTTTTTCCTTTTTATTTTATTTTATATCATTAATTTATATATTTTTCTTCCTTTTTAAATCTGATACCTCATAAAAAGAGAAGAAACATTGCACTGTTTTTCAACGTCCTTTTCTCAAGTAATTGTCATGTTTATTCAACATCTCATGGCACTGTCGATTTTAATAACGATTTTTTTTATTTGCATTCGTTTATATATCTATCTATCTGCACATGCGTGAGTGACGAAATAAATTTTTTAAAGCATTTACAAAAATGTTTATATAACATTGGAACAATCTTATAATTTGAGTAAGTATGATTTGGATAGTTTAGAAATTAGTTATTCCGTGTATATACATGCATTGTTTCATTGATTGTTTACTTGTGTGTGTGTGTCTCTATATATATTTATATATGTACATATATCCATGAGTGTGTATTAGAGGAATATATGTCAGTTATTTCTATGAGCTTATGAGTAAAACAAAGCACCAATAGCATTATACCATTTTGTAAGATTTCACTTGAAATTTCGAATTTAGTTTCAGTATCAGCATTGCAGTATACATATATATATATATATATATATATATATATATATATATATATATATATATATATATATATATATATATATATATATAATTTTATATATACATTTTTACTCAAACATACAAACACATTTTAACATACAAAAGTGAAATAAGCATATTTTAAAAATTGTAAATTTTGATATAAATAAATATTATTTTAAAAGAGGAGACGTTTGAACCAGATTTAGCACCGGTAATAGTGAATTGATATTTGTTAAGGATTTGATGTAGAAAATGAAGAAAAGAGTGAAAACTAACTAATTTATTTGACTCAAGATTCCATTAAAAGCGTTTAAATACTTTATCAAGCCAAAATCTATTAATTCTCCGGCGGAAACTAAATTTAACTCATTTTGTTATCAGCAAGTTCGCAGAATCGATGAAAGGAGTAGTAAAATACAAACTTAGTGGGCAAGGGGAGCAGTAGAATTAATGCATCCCTCTGCCATTAGAGTCGACACTGCCAATGCTTCAGTGATCAAAGCCTTGGCTCTGCCGACTGTGATCGACAAATCGCTGAGCTCCGAATCCCGATATTTAACGGACCGTAAAAAGAATTCCTTGGGTAGTTCTGCCTTTACCTGAATATCATGCAAATCTAACTTAGCGTGAAGTTGCTACGACCTCAGAGTTTGATCTCTTTCATGAATTACTCCAAACATACATTTAGAATATTATTTTACTTTTTGGAAAAGAGGGTCGCTTTGTGACAATGTACACGAGAGCCGCCAAATTGCTCTTCTTCATTTTTCGGATGAGTTCGCTCATCCCTTTAGATCAATAACTGTTAAATCACGTATCAAACGCGGATTTTGTTATAAGCCGAGTATCTAGAAATGTTGTTTACCATTATATTTGGCCTATTTGAAAGTTTTAAAAGCAATACACTTTTTTTTCTTTATTTATTGCTTTTTCTAAGGCAAACATTTAAATTTCGTTTTGAAAAATTGAATAGTAAAACTGAAAAATTATTTTGAAATATCTGTCTATACGAAAAACGCGTGTGAGTAAATAAATAATTAAATTGTAAACTACAGTTTTATAGTTTAAAAAAATTCCTTACGTTGACCTTATGTTTATAAAAGATTTCTAACTGTTCACGCTGTTGTCGTTCACTCACAAACCAGTAAATGAGTCTTTTAGAACGATTGGTCTGTCAAATGAAGAATAAAATGATGATTCCATCATCAACAGCTTACCCATAGGTCTCCAAGTAAGACTGGCTAATCTGTGTATTAATAAAGTAAATTAAAAAAAGTGGAACCCCACTTTTTTTCCTTTTCTTTATAATGCATAAAATCCTTTCACATCAGAGCTGCGTTTACATGGACAACAATAATACCCGGGATTTACCCGCTAATAGGGAAAACCTTCGAAGTCCGTTTACATGGGACCACATTTTCACCCTGCTTTTACCCGTCTTACCGTAAGTAAAGGCCGTCACATGATTCGGCGGAAGTGATCCTCATACACCATCATTCCTTGTAAATCACGTTATGGGTTCGATCCCAGCCGGTGTCATACTTTTCCAAATTCACTGTGTTGCTATTTTTAGCTTTCCATCTTCGAACTCCGCATTTATCTCGTTACGAAGTGTATGGTCATGGGGAAGGCCCTTTTTTTCCAATTGTTGTTCTTTTGACCTCGTATTCTTAAATTTTAAAAATAACAACAACAAAAAAATTATAAAACTTTAAAAATCCAAAAAGATTGAAAAACTTAGAAAAATATTTTTTGTATTCTTATGATATCTGCTTTTCTGGGCCTCTTAATATTATTACTTTTTTGTTTTCCGTGGATCATTAGTCTTATCTAATTTTTCTTCTAAATTTTCTTAACTTGTAACTCTATATTTTTTCTGTTAAAATTAACTTTTTTGTTTTAATTTAACTTTACTATTAATTTTTTTTCTTTTACCCGTGTTATTCTTACCTTAATATTTTAATTCATTAATTAAAATTTTAACTACTGAGCACTCCCACCTTGATTACATATATCTTGCTTACAGGAGATAAAGTCGACACGACCAATGCACTCCTCTTCTAAAACACAATTACGTCTGCGTCTATTTGTTATTTAAATGCAGCACATGTCAGTCGCTGTTGATAATTATAGAACGTTTACGATTGTTTTCTGTTGTTTTTAAAAATAATTTAGAAAATAGATAGGAAAAAAGGAATATAAGAACTAGAAGATTGATGCGGATATTAGATATAATCGAACGATCTAAGGCTTCATCGCTAAATTTAGTTTTTCCACAACAAAGAATGTGGGCAAAATTACGAAGCTCTGTTTGGTGGGAAGAAATTGTTTTAAATTCCTGAAGTAATAAAGACTGGAAAGAAAATTTTCCAATCGATAGGTGCATTTTTTTAAATTATAAGATTAATTGTAAGATACTTATTGTTTTAATAAATCCTTTTATAAAATCAAAATGTAATTTTGATTTCAATTTTGTTTCAGTAATTTTTAGTCATGTATAAATAAAAAAATCATAAATAGATATAAATAAATTTTTATCTGTGAATTCTAAAATAATTAATTTATAAATAAATTTTAATATTACGTTTAATTATTGATTATACTTATTAAATTTATTAATTTTACCATAACACTTTAAATGAAAATGTTATTGAAATTTTATTGAAATGAAATTTTATTTCTTATTTTACATACCAGATGGCAGTACCATTCTATTTATAATGTAATTGGGGATGGGTTTTTTTTTTTTAAACTAGATGGGCAGAAATAAATGAAATCCTCCGGAAGACAAAAGGCACTTTTCTACTGTTTTCTTGAAAATTATGCGATCGTTAAGGGGTTCCAGATCCTTCCATCGATCATTTAGCTGCATTTTCATGGATTCACACAAGTTCAAACCCGCCATGTTATTTACTCCCAGCTTCGAAATGCATCATGGGTAATTAGCGGGTTTTATCCTGGGTCGAAGCAGGGTCGAAAATCAACCCTGCATTTTTCCCTATCGTAGGGAAAAAGTAAGAAACGACCCTGCTTTTACCCGGGTTTTTGGCACATGTAAACGGCACTTTAGGAACCTTATTCTTTAGGAGAAATAAATCGTCTTACAACGCTTTTCATAGGGTGTATCTTATGTTTAAAAAGTGAAGTTGCCCCCCTCCCCCTCCTCAACTAATATGCCATTTGTTTTTATTCAAATGTTTCTGTGGAGCAAACATAATTAGTTTTAGTGGGATGGTGAATACAAAATTTTCATTTAATAACCCTGATGTTACTTTTTTATTTCTCTATTCAGTATATTATAACGATTAACCCCCTTCTACCCTCCCCCCGGCACCATGATTCTGACACTGAATTCGGGTTCCTAATTCCTTAGATTAATTTCATAGAATAATCGGTGAAGAAATAGGGCTGACAAAATGTTTTGATGAATCTATTTGTTCGTTTATAGAAAGGTCCGTTTTACTATCTTTTCGTACTTGATGACGTTATGGTAAATTTATCTTAAGCCAGGAAATTTTATGAATATAAGAATTGGCTTGCTATTGTAAATTATAAATATTAGCTTAGAGAATAAAATACGTTTCCGTGCTTTCTAATTTTCCGGCTTAATACGCTCTTTACACTCAACAATACCGAAATCATGCATCAAATATGGATTATGTCATCAACACTGCCAAGAATGAGGTTCTTATATAATACTCTTTTTTTCTCATTTAATGAAGTAGCAACAGCTTTTTGCTTATTCTCGTGTTTTTGCGAGACGCATTTGTAATGAGAGCGGGAAAGGATACATAACTACCAACCAATAAACTGACTACGTTATGTTCTTCCTTTTCGGGTGAAACTCTAAACAACGCGGGGATAGCGCTGAGTAATCTGAAAATAATATGACGTCCGCTTCGCTGAAAACAAAATATTTGCACAGCGGCAACCCACTCTAAATAATAGCATTCTTGGCGAATTTATTTCCATTAAATATTTTAAATGGAGTTTTTCTTCCATTTTAGCATTTTAATTTAGCTCCTTTTTTGGAACTCGTTTCTTAAGACTCCGGCTGAAAAATATTTCTTGGAAATCGCTTTCCTCTGCCCAGTTTTTTGGCCTGCATTCCTCGACTGTCACTGGAGCGGAACGCAAAAAGTGGTGTGATCGAAAGCAGTTCCTTTAACGAAACGTGGAATACTTTTACCGCAAGGAAAATGTCTTTTTCTATATGTCAAATAGCAGTGATACCTGGCAGGCGTCCTCTTATTTATCTGCCATTTAAATCAAGGCCTACTGTGATTTTTTTTTCTCTTTTGCTGTTGATTCAGTTCACATGTAAACTTGTTCCCACAGAACTCAATCAGTGACTTGTCAATCATGACTTGTAGAAACACCTTGTCGCAGACGCAAAAACATAATTATTACTCAAGGAAAGGTGATATGTGACAGCTTAAGTGTAACTCTTTAATAAAGCAGAAATGTAATAAATGTTATTATTTTAGAACGAAGAATAGAGAAAAAATAGTACAAAAACTTTGAACTAGACAACAATTTCCAACTGCAAAACCAAAGGTATTGATTGACTTGCACTATACTATGGCGCAAAAAGTTTTTCAATGAAAATTCTTAGAAATTCTCTTATGAAGTATTTCTAGCTTAGCGGTAGAGAATGAAATGCCTATTTCTACATAATTATGCCTTAAAATAAAATTACTAGGCCAAAATTACGTGCATAAGTAATACTGCAGGCTTTTAATTTCAGGTACTTAATATTTTTCCTGGCCACCAATTAAAAATATTATTTGAATAACAATATATCGTTCTTAGAAATGCAAAAAACTAAAAACAGAGAACATGCCACACACGTTGAAGGGTGGTGAACGACCCGAGCTGACACCGTAGGAATATGGGATCGAATCCCAGATAAGGCATGGATGTTTCGGTGACTGCATGCTTATTCCTTCATAGGGAGCAATGTTTCTTCCCCTATTGGGTACTGCAGTAGCAAAAAAATTGTGAATATCCGCAGATAAATTCATGTAGAAAATAAATAATAATATAGAAATTATAGTCATCGCACGCGGGAAGATATTGCGAGATGAAATAAGTTTATACACCTGGTCTATTTAAATAATTTGGTAGGGGCATTGTTGTTATACACTGACAGTCTACTAACTTCCCTAAACCTTAAACTAGTAGTAACAGCAGTGTATTGTATATACGGAAATCCAAATGAATAGGAACTAATAAATTACCATTATAAGTTAACGCATGTATGTTATATAATTTCCACAAAGAGATAGAAGTAGGAAGAGTCAATTTATTAATATTTAGTAAGATATATCGCTAATTTTAACAGAAAGAAATTATAGATCAACCATATAATTTTTTAAGCGCCTGTCAATAGGAAAAAAAATGTTTTCTCGCTGTAAGAAATTGCATTGTTTAAAGAGAGTTTTTGAAACTTATTAATTATAAGAAAAAAAGAAGAGAAATGCATTAAACGTTTTTTTAATTAACTTTTGAAAACAATTTTCACTTATATTTCAAAATGTACTAACTAGGAAACAATATTTTTTCTTTTATTTCCAGGAGGAAGTTTCCTAAAAAAATATTTTTTAAAACTTTCTATTTAAAATTTTAAATATTAAATATTCTCCACATGAAAGCACAAGGTTAGTAATATTTTTAGTGATTCCAGATATAAAACTAAAAGTAAAATGTTTTGTAAACCAAAACATTTAAATTTATTGCGATGTTAATTTTAAAAATCGATCCGTATAAGTCTGGAGCTTGTCTCTAGAGGACAGTTTTTTTTCGTCTTTCAGATGCTGCATTTTGCTTTGTAATTTAACTAAGTCTTATCTGACGCAAGGGCGCATTCAGGCTGAAAGTTTGAAATAAAAAATATACATATTTCCTAATTAGTCAGGTCAGAAAAAAGAAAACATATTTCACCTGAAGTACTATAAATTTTTATCAAAAATTCACACCAAATTATTTATTTTTATTCTTATTATTTGAATTTGCCTTTTGTTGTACCCTTAGGAGTTTTCTTTCAAGCTGAATTGTGATATTTCTCTCAAAATTTAGCTATGCTTTGGTTGACAACAATCCGCTTATAAATATTCTCATGTACAAGCCAAACTTCTACCACGGAAAGAACTGCAACTGTAAATGTAAAATAAACAAACACACACACACGCACACACACACACACACACACACATATATATATACGAGTACTATATATATACTCGTATCACCTATGACAGGGAAGAGAAACAAAATTTATTCATATTCAATAGTTGGTAGAGCCTCCACGAGAGGCAACTACAGTTTCAACCCTCCGGGGCATGCTTTTCACAAATCCTTGTTCACGGCTAGCGGTATTTTCTTCCACTCGACTTGGAGAAGCCATGTTTGGACAGTTGCTGCTCCCTTTAATTCGGCGATTCAACTCGTCCCAGAGGTTCTCGATACGGTTCAGGTAGGGCTCTGGGTAGGCCAGTCCATTCGGTTGACCTGAATGTCACCAAACCAATCCATGGTAGACCTCGCAACATGACAGTTGGCGTTGTCCTCCTTGAAGTAACATTTGTCCAACCCGTAAAATTGACACAGCGCAGGAAACACACTGTCCTCCAAAATAGTGCAGTAGGCTTCGGCGTTGAGCTTACCAGGAATTGGGACCAAGGATCCCAGTACATACCAAGAGAAATACCCCCGGACCATAATTCCACCTCCGCCGAACTTTACTCTGGGCACAATGCATTCTGGCAGGACGCGTTCTCTAGGCAGACGCCAGACCCAGACCCTACCATCCAAACGGTAGAGGGTGAACCTTGATTCGTCGCTCCAGAGAACCCGTTTCCACTGATCTACGGTCCAGTTTCGGCGCACTTTGCACCACATTAACCGAGCAACGCGATTGGACTTTATGATGAAAGACTTATGGGTTGCGGCACGACCATGAAAACCAAGCAAATGGGCTTCCTTACGGATAGTATTCATCGAAACAACACTTCCGGATGCCTGTTGATCACCTGGAGTATATGAGCCATCGGTTGGGGGCGGTTGTTCCGAATTTCTCTGGAAAGCACCCGGTCTCTCTCTCCCAGTTTTATGGGTCTGCCGACTTGGGACATATTCCGACAATCAACGCTTACCTAACACTTCTGAATCATATAGGCCACAGTTGATTTTGGGTAATTCAGCTCGCTAGATATGTCCCGTAAGGATCGGCCATTTCTCTGATACTCGCCGATTACACCTTTCTCGAAATCACATAACTCTGCACTTCGTGGCATCTTGCATGTGACTAATGCCAATCTTGTTTCCTACACGATATTTAACGGCGGAGGGCGTGACATATATCACGACCACAGATATCGTCATTTGCATGGGTGTCCTAATACTCATTGGTAGATAGTGTGTATATATATATATATACTGTATATATATATATATATATATATATATATATATATATATATACTGTATATATATATATATATATATATATATATATATATATATAGTTAAATGGATAGGTAAATAGATATAGATATATGTACTCATTCTTCATATTCTAGACTAATAAAACTGCGTGACGCTTATCAGGTTAGGCTCGGTAGTTGTTTAAATCTGCGGCATATCTATGAACGAGATTTCACCTTCAATTTAAGCTTATTAGCATGGAACAAATTCTGTGAAGACAAAACAATCACAACAGCAGAGTTTTTGTCTAAAATTTTACTGATAGCATACAATTTTTAGTTTATCCATTCGACAGCGTAAAAATACCCGGTTTTCTCGATCCTTATAAATCCAGTTCATCAGGGTTCATGATTTTTGGATGTGCTGGAGAAGCACATTTTAAGCAGTAAAATTAGCAGAATATCATTTCAAGGCTTCATATATACAGAACGTTGTTTATCTGTGTTTTGCGAACAATTTACTTTAATGTTAGAGAACATCTCATATTTTAAGAATTCAATATAATTTTCAGAAATTTAGAACCTTTTTTTTTAAGTTAAGATAAGTTAGAAAGAGGTTATGGTTAATGAAAAAAAAAATCAGAAATGTGAGAAAATGCGAGAGGGAGAGATTCCCATAAAATTAATATTTATAAATTTTCAGTAAATGTCATGTTTTCTGAACAATATTTTATTATTTTTCTAAACGAATATTATTTTCCCATATCGTATGGATATCTTCCATGGATGAAAGTATGGTCTCTGAAAGATTTCCATACTATAATTTAAAATAAAGTTTTGGAACTTATACGTGTTTAATTTGCCCTAAATAATAAATATACCATAACCTTATTTCATACTTCGCTGTAGTCACAAAGTAATTAAATTTCAGTATATTTATAGGAAATCAATTCAAGGATTTTATTTTTTAAACTCTTTTATATAACCACCACAGTTAAAGAGTTTTAAATTTGTCTGCTTGCCGTAATGTCATATTAGTTTGCCAAGAGATATTATTGAATAATAATTTTTAAAAAACCTTAGGTTTTTGCCCTCCCCCAAAGTTTGAGAGAGAAAAATAACTTCACATCATGAAAGCCTATAGCCGTGATAAAAATTAGAATTAAAAATAGACGTAGTACAAAAAGTCATTATCAGTTTTAGCAGTAAGATAACAGCAGTTGTTATTTAATGTTAAATCGGAATTAATAAATTTGCAACCTTAAGATTTATGACTATAATTTCTGCTCGGTTTATGTTTAGAATGCTTACAAATGGCTTGCCTTAATGTGGATCTTGGGAAATATTACAAAGCATTCATATTTTATAAAATTAAGATATTCATAAATCATTCATGAAGATCTTCATAATTTTGCCCTGAGAAGTACATAATGAGTGTCATACATTTAAATGCACCCTTACTCAAAAATCTTTAAAAAAAAAGACTGAGTAAACATGCGGTTACTATTTTCTCCAGTTGTCCTCGCATTACACTGAGTAATACCAAAATGCATGAAAATAAATACTCTTAAAATCTCAAATTCGGTTGAAATACGAGACTTTTAAAGATGCTAAATGAATCTTTAGTCCTGTTTCTCATTATTATATGTTCTGCATACAACAGTAAACAACGAAGGATTATATTTTTGAGCAACAATGTGAGATAATTTTTCTTTTCGAGCTTCCCTTTAATTTTTACTGGAAAAAACACTATTTTATATTATTTGAAAGAAATCCCTTTAATTTTTACTGGAAAAAAACACTATTATATATTATTTGAAAAAAATCCCTTTAATTTTTACTGGAAAAAAACACTATTTTATATTATTTGAAAGAAATCCCTTTAATTTTTACTGGAAAAAAACACTATTTTATATTATTTGAAAAAAATCCCTTTAATTTTTACTGGAAAAAAACACTATTTTATATTATTTGAAAGAAATCCCTTTAATTTTTACTGGAAAAAACACTATTTTATATTATTTGAAAAAAATTAAACATATATTTTTTCGTTATTACAAACTTCATCGTGAATCGGACTTTTCACTCTGATCATCATCATTCGAAGTCAATTACGAGATAAAATATGAATAAAAATAAATCAAGAAAAAAGAAGCAAATTGGCATCACCTATCATATTTAACGGCGCCATCAACTGATTCATGGAAACTAAATATTCACTTGATTTGCTCTTTATCATTTTCCTCGGTATGTCGATTTGACCCAGCAATATAATATAGAACTATTCTCTTAAACTGAAACTATTATATAATTATCTCAAAGATTTTAACAATTGTAGTTTTTTAAATATCGCTTAGTTTTCAATTTATTTACACCTACATGGGTCTATATAATCTATAATAGGATTTTCAATTTATTTATGATATTTAATAGAACAAGAGTGCTGCTAAAAAACTTTTGTTACCAAAAAAATTTTCTTGTAAAACCTCTACAGGATGTAAATGCATCCCAAAATAAACAAACATAACAAATATAATACCATTGATTAGTTCATACATCTGTATTATGGGAATTTTAAAGTCTATAGGCCAAAATACTAGGTTGGGGATAGTACTAAATACTCAGAACAATCACAAGCGTTGAACGTGTTAGAGTACAAGCGAAACTTATTGAGGCAGTGTGTAGCTCTGCCTGTAATATAGCAGGGATATTGGGACCTTTGCACTGAGGTTCAATTCATTGAGTATTGCGTAATTTCACTTAAGGCCTTTTATTTAGTTTCTAATCAGTTTCATTCGTTATCAATATGTATCTCCTTTTTTGCCTTGATATCGGATACTTTTAATGCGTATAAGAGGGTTAGTTAGATTACTCAAAGAGTTAAACTAACTTAATACTTTACTTTAGAGCAGCTTCTCAATTTCATACGGTTTATTTCATTATTAATCCATCCACTGAGAGTGACAGACTAATGGATGTATATTAACTGCAGAAGGTTGAGGGATGCTGAAAGCAGTGTTGGGAAAAATTTAATTTTGTCACTCCTGTCTTCTAAAAAACAAGTTGATTCAAATTATACTTCTGTGAATAGAGTGGAAGTTTTAGAATAAACCTTATACGGAATCGCAGTACTATTTTCTGAATTTAAACTACCCTTCATTAAGTACACTATCTAGTCGATGTTTGCTAAGCTACATTTTTCGTAAACCTTGCACAGTCCTCATCCGGAGAAGCGTATACTAAAGATAACAGATATGATGATTCGGAAGGTTGATGTAGTCAAACGGCGTATTATTCAAAATCAGATGTAGTAAGCAAAGTGAGACAATTCATCGCTCGCCTGACAGCAAAGAACTCCGGTTTGATTAAGTAGTAGATGCAAATAAGAATCAACGAGCATCTATACCAAGGGATTCAAGCAAAATTTATGTAGACGAATTAGAATCAGGTGTATGTAAAAATATTTTTGAAAATCAGACTCTGAAGTGAGATATCTGACTGTCGGTGTTAAGTTATATTAATTCGTGAGATCCGGTTAGCAGTGTTGTGTGTTTCAGGTGTTTATTTATGCTTTATGCCATCCTTCATAACCCTAAAGTGGAAATGCAGTGATATCTGGTTTAATTGAAAGGGGTCCGGCACATATATTTGAAAATTATTTACGCACATTTTGAAATTATTTTTGTCTTTCACATGTGTCTCTTTACAGGGATTATTCTACACATAAAAAATTACTTCATTAATACAAAATTTTGTCGTTAAAATTTAAAATTGATAATTTAAAGTAAGTCTATACAGTCTTTGTACAGTCTTTGATATATCTTCTGAACTGATACCAAGTCACAATTTATAAAAATTATTTCTAAAATTCTAAATACCTTTGAGGGTTAAAATATCATTTCTAATAATTTTTGCATCAGAGAAAAATAGGCTCGAATTTCCTTTCCCCAAATCAAAACTCTCGAGCACAGTTTAATAAAAATAAAACGAAGAAACGCAGCTAAAAATTTATAGTACCCAGATATATTCTTTTAAAGATGGCAATTCTTTTAAAGATGTAAATGGAATCAGGTACGGATCAGGTACAACAGGACAAACATTCACAGTTCAGCATTAAAGTTTTGCAGCTGGGATAGTAATTACTGGTGGATATTTCCCAGCTTGACAAGCACTTTTGTAGGACATTGACCCATCCTCACCGCCAATTCGATGCTATTTTACAATGGGACATCCATATAGGTGAGTTAACACTGTTGACTCTGAGGGGACAGCACAGAGACATACTTGCCTTAGGCGGGATTCGAACCCGAACACACTTTGTAGAAGTTCACGACGCTAACCGCTTCAAGATGTAGGCGGTACCATGTAGTCTATGTTATTTTAGAAAGATAAGAAAAGAAAAAATAGAAATGTGTTGTTTTTTTAAATATTATGTCCTGGAGCCCCATAAATTTCCGTTTAATTTTTTTAGACTGGAGCCTTAAAACAAAATCGTTCAGTCGGGTTAAAAAATTATTTATAACCAGAAGCTGTAAATAAATGTAAAATTCAGGTACTCCTCACCTTGATAATGAAAACAAGCAGAGATTCAAAAGATACTCAAGAGCTCCAACAGGTTGATATAGACCCAAACTTAACAGTAGGTTACATTTAAACAATCACATATTAAACTGTAATGCAATCATATTATCCAAGTGCATATAACAAACTATTAATCTGTAGAAAACAAATAGATTTTATATAATGTATAAAATCTTTGGGAACCCAATTACTCGGGCAGAATAAATCGACTCAATCTTCCCTCGCTGTAGAAAAGTTTAAAATAAATCACGTCTCTGTTAAAGCACCTTTCCTTCAAATAAAAAGACATCTTTAAAGTTCAAAAAGTAGGGAGGGAGAGAGATACTTTACATTATAAAAAACAGCTGTTAGTTGATCGCCAGCTTAGGCGCTAATATTCTCGATTTGTTCATATCCGATCCTACATTTTTTCCTTGTGATCGCTACTTTCAAAAATAATAATAATAAAAAAAACTCACTCGAAGATCGAGTAATCCATCACGCGGGGTAGTGAAAACTAAGCGAGCTCAGTTTCACGAACTGTCCGGGAAAGAGGGAGAGAGGGAGAGAGTTGGCTTCCTATCCGGCAGTTTCAGTTCGCCCGTTCCAGCCAGTGCCTGCTCCTGCTATAAATCCACTGTCAAGAGGGACAGGATAAAATGTGATCGATCGCTATATGGCTCCAAAACATTAGAGGGGCGACGACAAAGTAAAGACCTTGTTACTCTTGGTCACATCCGAATGAATTTGAGAATTTTTTTTTTTCCAAATATTCGTCGGGATGTATCCAATGGAAACCTAAGAATTTGATTACTTGATAAAATATTCACTGACATCCACAAACTGGGGTAAAATTATTTTTTTTTGTATAGCCTTCTCTTATGTATATACTACAGCGAAACATAAAATAATATTTCAAAATACTTTATAGTCAATTTTCCGAAAATTCTGAAATATCTAAGGGGGGGGGGGGGCAATAGCAGGCTAAATACTACATTTTTTCTTTTTTTTTTTCAAATTAAGTTCGGTAGTTTGAAAGATAAAAATTTCTCCTTCTAATTGCTTTACTTCTTTTTAGAGTCCTAGAGCTTTTTGTTTAATATCATCAATTATTTACCAGTGATTTTATTTTTTCTTTTGCTTATCATTTTCCAGGGAAATGCTCTAGTCAATAACAGCAAGTGATATAAATATCAAATAGAATTCTGGTAACTTCCCCAGCAATAAACCAAGACAAGTAATATTGCTACCTATGAACAGTAGAATCCGCTTCATACGTTTCTTCTTAACATATTTTTAGCTTTTTTTTTCAAAATATACAGGCCCGTTCTAGAGCCTTAAAACTAATCTTAACATTCTCAATATCGTTAAAACCCGCTTTACACTGATCCCCGAGTGATATAATTTACATATTTTATCCATATCAATTTCATTTCTCGCGTCATAAGTTCTCGTGTGACAAGTTCTCGTGATAAGATCACGATGTGATATTTTCCATCCTAATGGCATTTATTAAATTGTTGGGAGGGCATTGCAACGTGTTCTACAGAGCCTATTTTTTGCTCAAAAGAGAAAATATATATATTGTGTAAGCTAACAAGTTTCCCGATTCAGAGCTAAACTCGGCAAACACCCCGGTTTTACGTCAACAACATTCGTAAGTATTTTGAAGTTTTTATACAGCAAAATGCATTTAAATTTGACTGCGCAGTAAATATAATTAATGAGTTTGGTATTAAACACGATAAAATTTTGAAAAAACTTTTTTGTGGTGGTTCAGGCAAATTCGAGAAGCAAATCATTTAATAATTTTCTTTACAGAAGTTTTATAAGAAAAAATATAATTTATAAAAAATTAAGAATGCATGATTTGCGGAACGCTAGTAAATACACATTAGTAAAAATTTACTTGCGCAAACGGTGATAGTTAATTAAATGCTACGCGAAAACGTACAATAAGATTCCTCGATTTCGCACTATCTTCAGTCAGTGGTAGTTTCTTGATAAGTTTGAAAATATTTAACCATAGAGATCAAAAGAGAGATATATCATTATTTAATTCATTATATCACATTTATTCAGTGACTGCATTCACATCATTTGAAATGTAAACTTTTATTGGTTAGTCTTTAGGACGGTCAAATACAGATCTCTTAAAGCAAGCACCGCGAATTAGAGCCTCCGTTAATGGCTAAAATTTTTATTTTCAATTAGTGCAGAAACTACTTATATTCCTAACGATTAACCATTAACAATTTTGTGATCTTTTTTTGCAATTATTAGGGTAATTATCTTTTGAAAAGAGCATAAATTTCATGGAATTTCTTTTACCCTAACGCTGGATATTATTTCTTTATACAAGTTGCTTTACCTATGATGCTTTGATACTCAACGAAAAGTACTTTTTCAATCTAAATTTTTTGAAAAGTCTTACTAAATTAATGCTATTTTCTAGAAAGGATAATTGATTCAATTATCTTTTCATAAAGAGTAATCGATTTTATTTCTTTATTTATTCATTAAATATACACTTAGTGGAATGTATTTCCCACGACGATAGCGACAGCGAAACGAGAAAGCTTTTAAACTAATTTCTAAATCAAAAAATTTAAAATTGTTTTGAATAAAAATGAACAAACAATAAGGATTTTTAATTAAATATTATTGTTCATGAGTTAGAATATGTAAAGTATCTGAGGAGAGTCTCAGTGATATCTACTTTCGATTAAAATGGAATATGGACTTTGATTGCCTCCAATATAAAAAAATACGAAATGATATTTTAGTTCAAAAATCAGTTAACTATGGCAATTTTCATAAGTTTATATTTTCTCTACTTTCTTTAGTTTTGTTTTATATCTAAAATTTGATTATTTGACGCTCCAGCATCCACAAAAATAACTTCTGTTCGCACTTTACTTCATGCTTCTAGTACTAGAAGGAAATTG
The DNA here is from genome assembly GCA_907164885.2 of Dolomedes plantarius. Classification (NCBI taxonomy): domain Eukaryota; kingdom Metazoa; phylum Arthropoda; class Arachnida; order Araneae; family Dolomedidae; genus Dolomedes; species Dolomedes plantarius. The sequence continues at coordinate 131,912,648 of OU015494.1, read as the reverse complement.
AAATTTTATCTTTGTTAGGGCTCTCAAATAACCAGTATACTTGTCCCCAGATGTTTCGGTTTTTGGATAGCCCGTCTGAAAAGAGTTATGCGTCTGAAACCGACCTGCCAAAACAGAAAATAAAAGCGGAAGGATAAGTGTCCTGTATGTACTAACACCTAGCAGCGGACTTCAACTTTTCTGACAGCCTTATTTGCCACGAAATCCCAGACGAATCTGCTACTTGTGTCACAGAATCAGACGATTGCACTCTGTTTGTGTTTAGGTAGAAAGTCCATCTTTTGAATACTTTTTCTTGACACCATCCATAAATTTACTCTTTTAGATATTTTCACAATACGCTGAAAATATAAAAAAATATTGAGCATGCATTTTGTTTTCGCGTGCCAAGTCGTTTTTTAAAGCTTTTACATAGCAATATATTTATTTTCATTGAAAAGTAATTATAAACGCTATTATAAATCATGCATCCTTACTTATCATGATTTTATGCAAACATTCTCCAATATATTCTGTTTTTCTATTTTTCAGAACGATAATAACTTTATTCGCATTCAAATATGTTGTATACGTATGTTGGTAATCAGGAATCAGACATTTAGTTTTCATGAGTATTTTAAGAATTGACTGTCATGTAAGAAGGCATTTATTATTATTTATTTGAGTTAAAAAGAAAAAAAGGAAACTATTGAACACAGACTATCTCTAAAACGTTGTAGCTATGAGTTACAGACACCGTGGTAGGCAATTGTTTATTACTGCACTATAACAGCTGAAACGATCTATTGAATATAGTTTATGACAAGCTTATAAGTGAATATATATATATATATATATATATATATGTGTGTGTGTGTGTGTGTGTGTGTTTGTTTGTGTTTGTGTTTGTGTTTTTGTTTTGATCTGAGGTTTAAATAAATGTGTGTCTCAACACGTTTAGTGTCAAATAATTTTTTGAGGAAGGAAAATGATTTATCGGCATAAATCTCGTGTACTTATGATGTACAGGCGGTGAGTAAAGAATTAACATTTACTGCATACATATATGATTCGCTGAACTATTTTATTTGTATTCCGAATATTATTTGCAATAGTCCTCTTTCAATTTTTAATTTATCGCTACATAATTTCAAATGATATAAATATACCTCACATGAGCATTTCGCGAAGTATAATACTTAATTTCTCGATGAATGAGTTTATGAACATTACCAATAATGTTCCTTGTTTTTCGGCAGAAACAGAGAGGCAGTTTAACTCACACTGAATTTACCCAAAATTAAATAAAGAGCTTTTCAGCGATTATCCTTTTGATTTCCTTAACCCACTAACATAAATAAATTAAATGTTTTACTTTACATCTAGCAAACTAAAGAAGTAAAGTTTACTTTATATCATGAAACATTTAAGGTTTTAAAAAGAAATTTTTAACTTTTGGTTGCATCGATCAAAGAGTTTGTCTTTCATGGTACTGGAAATAATTATAATTTTCTAAACGTTGTGGAATTTCTTTTTTCAAAAATGTGTCTTTTAACTACGATCAGTGGTGAAAATTTATTACACAATGATTTAAATTAATTGATGTAACATATTGAATAATTAAGACTGTATGTCAAACATGCTAATATGTATCAAACTCCCTTTTTCTAGAAACGCATGGACATTTAGCAAAATCATAGAAGAATATGAATCCAAATAACCGTCTGTAACTTAAAATATCAAGAAATGGTGTTATATGCACGATTTTAGATTTTTCTTGAGCGTTAAGCACCATATAATAAACGCTGCAAAATCAAACTTAATATTAAAGGAAAAAGACCGGCATAAATTACCTAACTTTTCCAAGGTAATGATTATTTCTTGTTTCTAAAAATCTGATTTTGGAACTAATTTGCCTAACAAACGTTTTATAGAAACGCGAGGATCAATATAATTTGAAGGGAATATAAAAGGATGAATACTTTCCTAGATTATTTATAGAAATGGGCAGTTTAATTAAATTTAATTTTCTGTGCGTCATGTCTGAAATATTATCTTCATCGAGCGACTTCTTTGAAATGCAACTGTCGAATAAAACATCTAACACAGTATTTCCCTGGTGAGACCGTCCCGTCCGTGGTTTAAAGAAGGCAAAGGAATCGTGAAAAACAAGTGCTCTGCTGAACATGATTTCAAACTCCTCTTCCACCTTCTGTGACAGACGTATTTGCAACCAAAAACTACGAAGCCATTTCCAATCTGCTACTAGTGTCATTGATTCACTACGCTTGCTATGGCGGGAATTCTTTGCTCATTGTTCCTTTCAAAAACACCACGTTCCGGCCTTTTTTTTTTTTAACTCTGTATGTGTGTCTCGAAGTTCTTTTCTTTTCTTGAGGTGGAATTTATTGGTAAGTTCGCTTTTCCCCGATAGGTCGTGGATCTTCTCAAGATAAAAAGATACTAGGGATATTATTCTGGATTTCGCTTTTGATACTTTTCGTATCTATAAATAAATTTCTGCGGTTTGTTTTATTTTCGTAAGACTTAGGGAATGTATATCTGAGATATTTCCTCTACGAAATTCTTTTGGTTTTCATAGGATTGCGTGCGTTTTGATCCTTATTCAACTAAATAAGGAAAGAAATTTTTTAAACGTACACCAGATGCACAAGACGATGGTGTACGATGCAAAAGACCGGCATAAATTACCTAACTTTTCCAAGGTAATGATTATTTCTTGTTTCTAAAAATCTGATTTTGGAACTAATTTGCCTAACAAACGTTTTATAGAAACGCGAGGATCAATATAATTTGAATGGAATATAAAAGGATGAATACTTTCCTAGATTATTTATAGAAATGGGCAGTTTGATTAAATTTAATTTTCTGTGCGTCATGTCTGAAATATTATCTTCATCGTGCGACTTCTTTGAAATGCAACTGTCAAATAAAACAACTAACACAGTATTTCCCTGGTGAGACCGTCCCGTCCGTGGTTTAAAGAAGGCAAAGGAATCGTGAAAAACAAGTGCTCTGCTGAACATGATTTCAAACTCCTCTTCCACCTTTTCTTTTGGTTCTTTTGCAAACGTACACCAGGTTTGCACATCCGTATTATTCATACGAAACCAAAGTTTAAAACAGCAAAGTTTTGAATACTTCACTGTAACGTAAAATTCAGCATACTTTACAGAAAACTAAAGAACTTCATTCGGTTCGCAGTAAATTATTCTGAAATATCAACCATGTAATAAGATCACACTGGGTAGAAAACCAAAATCATAACAGGCGGGACTCTGCGTGTGCGTCACTGTGAATAAAGTTTAATTTTCCAGTGATAACACCTTACACAAAATGGAACGAAAAATCTTAAATTTCCACCAAGAGTTTTGAAATATATCACTTAATATTGTTAAGGGCTTCCTAAATGATATCTCGTGTAAACATAACAAAGAACAATACACTTGTTTTATCATGATGGATGCATGATGAATACTTTACCTTACCATGGAAAACATGACCATCACCAAGAGAACAAGCTCAGGTGTTTCAAGTATTTATATATATATGTAATAAATTAAATATTAGGCCCTCCATTCTATCATTTAAATTCCCTTTCCTGAGTCCAATCCCCAGTAACATTACTTTAGCGTTTTAAAAACCCATAGCAACAGAACTTCCCATAAAACAGCAAACGTTGCATTTCTACACGTGTAAACGTCTCGAGAAAGGCGTGGGTTCGCATCGCCAGCTCCAAATTCCGCTGACACATCAAAATAACAGGCACATGTACCTCGCTTCTAGCGCGTAAGGTTGAAAGGTGATATTGCACTTCGCTCCGAGCTGTCGTCTGAGATGGACAGATGCTACTATCGCTCTAATAAAACTATTCGACACGACTGCTTCAAAATTCTAATTCCTTTCAGGCTGAGTCTAGCTCCAGCCATGTAAATTTGAGCTAGTTTTCCTTTTCAGGTTTCATTTTAAGAACGAGATGTAATGGATATATTACATAGAGTCGACAGGATTCGAACCTGTGCGGAGAAACCCCAATGGATTTCGGCAATACAATAGAATGGATATACAATAGAATGGAGGGCCTAATATTTAATTTATTACATATATATATATGTATATATATATATATATATATATTAAATAGGTAGTAAATACATTTTTAAACTGTTATAAAGAATTAAGAATTGCAGTTTAATATAAATACTTGCAGAGTAAGGCACAGATTGCAGAAATTTCCAATGCGAGAAGAAAAAATATAAATAAAACTTTAATAAATACCTAAATATGAAGGAAAACTAAAACATGAAGATACAAGAACGAAAATACCAGAAACGAGAATGCCAGAAATTAATTTTAATATTGATATCACTTTGCCAACAGCGTCCTCATTATTATTAAACGATGAATTGTGTTTGATAGTTTTGATGTTTAAGATATATAAAACTTGGAACTGGACAATCCATACAAAAAAATCAGTCAAGAAAAATCTCTACAACAACACTATTTTTTCTAATTTAGAAAATAAATTTAAGGTCTGTTTTATTTTTTTTTTAATGCCACGATAATTTGTACTACCTTTTAAGAAAATAATTTTTTAATACCTATCTTAATGTCTGCAAAAATATGTGTTCCATATGTTTGGCCAACCTAATCGATTTAAAGGTTGTTTGTTTCTAAATGTACGATCCATTTTATTCTTGTGTTTAAAAGAAGGGAAATTTATAAATTTAATCTACCAAACGGATATCGAATAACTTATAACATTACTGAAATAGTAGTGCTAATTTATTTTCATATTCAGTGCAATTTATTCTTTTACTTTGTGGCCATAGAAATATACATATTATTTATATTTTGAATTTTCCTCTTAATAGTTCAAATGTATAAAATTTTAAAACTGCAAACCATTTTGTATTCGTGAGGAAATAAGCAATGTATGACTAACACTATCCAACAACTGCTTATTTTTTTTTCATTTAAAGATAGACTAGTGATGAAAGGATCAAGCATCTGTGACGATTTATTATCGCTAGTTTTAGGTTCAGATAAGCCTTTAACGTATTCTAGGAGGGTTCTAACACCGACACTGAACGCTGATGTCAATTTCTTAAGCTGACGCAATGCTGCATTTTTATCAGGTTGATTTGCATAATTTGCATGCCCTGGGATCTCAAACGCCAAACAGTCTTAAGATATCTCAATTGGATGGGGTGTGAACATCACGGTGTAACGTTAGGGAGTCTTGTTCCCTTTGTGCGTAAGTGAGTGTATGTGTGACACGTTGTCGTTAACAAAGGGATTGGCTACTAGCGAAAAAGTGCCCTGTCGATTAGGCAACTTTCTTGTCCCTCAGATAGTGTCCAGCTGGCATTGAAATGTAGATTTCCATTTTACTGTCGAGTAGCATTCAACTACGATTTCCCCCAGCGTAAATTTCCAAAGCAAATAAAATGTTTGGTAAATGCTAAAAATAGTCTTTGTCTATATTCAACATCTTCAGTGTATGGTATTGAATGGTAACGAGTATGTCACAAATTTTACTTTTTACGGGGATTTCAAATGATTTTATTCAATTCCAAGAAATATGCTACAGTTTACTATCAGTGAATATATGTATTTAAGTATTGAACACAAACCTCACAATTTTTTAAAAAATTTACTTTTTCGGTTAAGAAAGTTAAGATTAAAATATTTGTAATATTTATTTCCTTTTTCTTTTCATTCATGTAAATAACTTCACCACCATGTAACTACAACTGTGTTAATTAATATCAGGTTTTTTGTAGTATTAAATTAACGATAAAATTTCAGCCATGCAGGAGGGTAAAATATTTATAAATTGCGAAAGACTGTTTAAAAACGTGTTTTAAGTTGGTTGAAATTGTGTTACAAGATTTGTTTATGTTTTATTAATAAGGTTCATTACGAATTTAATGCCTTCATGCATTTTTCTCTTCGTAATTCAGTTGTAATTTAAATAGATTATTTCTCTTTTACTGGCTGAACTTTAATTTATAATGTGATTCCATAGCAGATATTACTTTAGAAAATTTAGTAATATCACTCAAATATATCCAAGGGTTTCAAAACTACCTGAGTGTCCCAATTTTGAATTTATAATAACGATATCTGAAGGTAAGATTCCTTTTTTTCTTCTTTTCACAGAATGAGAAAGTCATCATAAAATTTCAAATTAATTTGAAAGTTTGGCTAGAAATATATTCGGATAAAGAAAGGATATAGCTACGGCCATACTCAAGTGAATAATCTCTCTCTCTCTAGTAGAATGATTTCTGTAAAGGAACTTTGTAACACGAAGAAGAGCTTTGCTTTGCATTTACTCTTCATGATAGGAAATGTTATTTGCCCACGACGTGAATGATATAAGAAAAATTGCAGTTACTATTTATTAATGCCAGATTTATAGTACTACAGTCATTTAAACTTTTAAAATATTGTTTCTATAAATTCCAGATTCAAGAAAAATTACATATTTTTAGCTTTGCTTTTTTGTTTTGTTTTGTTTTTATCAGAAGAAATAAAGATATTTCATATTTCTTCTTATTAGATATTTCTTCTTATTACATATTTTTTCTTAGAAGGACTAAAATTTAGGAAGCAATATTTATCTGAATTTCTTCCTTTTCTTATAAATGATTTTAAAATGCCACCACCTGTTATATTAAAGCATCTGGTGATGACGACGATGTTGCTCATTTGATTACAAGACTGGCATTTGACATGAAAAGATTAATTTCCTTTCAGCAATTTTAGAAAATAGTTTTCCTCCATACTAAGTTTTGCTAATGATGTCAGGCGACTTTAAGATGATTCAGATGCATGACAGATTCTTATACATAATTTGCATTTCCTCATTGAGTTCTGACATCGTTCAAAAACGAAACATTTAGAGTTAGAGTTTTTGCTTATACGACTCGCCCTATCTTACAGCCCCAGAACCCTTAGTTACAGAATAGTATCTGTTTAATTTTAAGCTTATAATGAAGGCACATGGTAAGGAAAATACTTCTGAATTTCGATTTTTAAACAGTAATCAATCTATTTCCTTCATTAATAACACCTGCAAGAACTTATTAAGGAATTTATTTTGGTCTTATATTAATGAGATTATTTTAGTTTGTATGCAGAAAAAGATTGTTAAGTAAAATTATTTAATTAACTGAATAATTAACAAATCAATTACTGTATAAATTTAAGTAAAAAATAATAATAATATGTATTTATAACAGTCATGAAATCAAAATATTATGTTGAGAAAAAACACCGAATTTCTCATTAATTACCTATGAGTATCAAATTAAAGATATTAGTTTACAGTATTGAAAATATGAGATATTCCTAAACTATACTGCTTTTTCTGAGGCTATAGAGATCTAAAAAAATAATTATGAAAATAACTTTTATAAACATTAGTCGCACTCAAAGCAAAGGTTTGACTAAACGTTTCATATTTTGGGAGGGCATGTAGTTTTTAGATTTCACCTGAGAAACTAAGGAAATACCCACACACATAAAACATCGTGAATTAATATTTATTTATCGATAAATAAAAAAATAGGCATTGTCTAAAGAACGTTGTCTTAACAAATCATTCTGAGTGCATAAAATATTGATATATGATTTAGAAAGGTAAATAAAAATAAAACTACCTTGAAGCGATAAAATAATTTACAGAGGGAAACATCATGATTAAGCAGTTTACTGAAAAAAAATTCTAAAAAACTGATATCTAAATATTGCCCAATAATACCACTAGAGGAATCATTATCATTTTATTCAATGTAAGCAATATGAAGGTGAAGGAATTTTATTTGGATTATAATTTTGATGCTTGCAATAGCGTAAATGGGATTTTAAAATTGTCAAGCTATGTTTAGTGCTAAAATTTCTTGTTAGGAATTCCGATTATTTGAATTCATAATTATATTGCATCTCTGAGTTATGTGGGTAAAATTATTAATTATTATTTAATTATTATTATTATAATTAACTAATTCAGACTACATACATTTTACATTTTCTTTCTCCTTTTCGTCCTTTTCATGCAGCAAAATAACGCTATAATTAAGCGAAGAGATTTTAAAATGTAACAAATTATTACATCTTTTGTATATGTGCCAACCTGAATAAATTAGCCTGCATATGCATTTTTTTTTTAAGAATGTACATAAAGCAATAAATTATACTCCTTTTGGTAAAAGGTTTTCGCCTTCCCATAACGTTTATTTTTTTTTTCAGACAACGCAATTTTTAACCAACTAATCCTTTTGTCTAATTTAAGCTGTTATCACAGCGCCTTTAGAAAAACGGATTAGCGTTAACGTTAGACAAAGCAAATACAAACGAAGTGATTTATCACGTTTGTCTCTTTGTTTCTCAGACAAAACGAGAAAAGGGAAAAATGAAAAACAAACGCAATAGCACCTGTAAATTCGTGTCTGGAGCGTCTCAATTTGATTCGCAATCATTATTTCTGACTAACAAAGAAGTCGGGATTTTTGCTCTTTTAGTCTTCTTTATCCAATGCTGAGAAATGGTTGGAAATGCAGCTACAGGCAGAGAGGGGCATAAAAAGGTTGTCTATCAGCAGAGACAGATCCGGTTGCAGTCGTGCACACTGTAATAAAGAAAGAAAAAAGAAGAAAGACCTCTGTTAACTTAATCTGATTCCAGTTGAGTTTCTGTTCCTTATCCAAAAAAGAGCGGACCCTAAAGTAGTCCTGATAAGAAAGAAAGCGTTGGAAGTAAAACACCGCCGACTCCAAGGTAAATACAGGTGATAACATGAAAGTAAATCCTAGAAGCTTTTGTAAACGATACTCTCTGAAGGGCTCATTTGGTTAAATGGAACAATTTTTTCTATCACTTTGCTGTCACGTTGTATCATGTACTGGTTTATAATTAGATGTGTTGGAATGAAATGTTGACATTAAAGACAGTAGAAGGAAGATATATATTGGCTTGCGATTTGAGTTTGCAGACTCTTTACTCCCCAAACCCTGTTTAGGACTGTGTTATATGTATATATATAAATAAATATATATATATATATATATATATATATATATATATATATATCAGTGGAATATATATCAGAGCATGCTGAACATGTGGCGTTTACTTGGTAATTTAATTTATTTCTACTCATTTGTTTTTAATCATCAATAATATTTATTTCCGATGCTGATGAGTATAACTTCACGATCTCGAAGGTCTCTTACTCCTTGGTGAAGATGTTAAGCTAAAATATAATTGATGCTCATAGGCGGTGATTTACATCTATTAAAGCTTGACTACATGGAGCTTAACTGACAACCCTAGAACTGCGAAATATTGGGGCACGAGACCTCACTGTCCATTGCCGTTTTTCGCAATGAGATGAGGAGATAGCCGCTTTATGGTTGTTCCAGTCTCGGAGTTTTTTAAAAGAAAATGGCCGGGGAGAATTAATGTATGTCTCATTATCTGCTTTAATATTAAACATATAATAAACTAGTGGACAAAAAGTTCTAAAGACCTGTCAGAACCATAATCATAAAATAAAATGTCAGTGCTTCATACTCATTTATGATAACACAGGAGAACTATTTTAGGAGCAACTTCCGATTAGATGTCGCATGTTTAATGATGAAACTCTGAAAGTCAGTTACGAACTTTTTTTTTCACTTTTTTTCATTATCTTTAGGGGAAAATGAACAATCTATTTTAAACTACCCCTTTTTCTGTTCTTTGTCCATACTTTGACTTTATTTTAAATCCATAGCAAGCAGTTACGAGACAACGAATTCAAGTCTGTAAATGCAAAACTATGGATAATTTTTTTAACATGATTGAATTAAAAATTGAACGTACTGGGACGTATTTTTCTTCAGAGTTCCAAAAGAGAGGTATTTCGTCTTAATTTTGCTTGTGTTTAACAATGCAGTCACACATATTAAGTTCCATCAATAAACTTTCTTTCCCTTGATAATGTTTTTTTCAGAAATCATGAAAAAATTACAAAAGTATCATGTAGTTGAGACTTTCTCTTGTTTTAATCGGAGGATAAGGACTTACTATGCAATAATTTAATTTTAATATTGCATTTTTCAAAAATGCAACGATGCGTAATTTTTGTAAGAAATGGATTTAAGTTATAGTGCGAAAAGAAATTTTAAGCTATTTTCTACTTCAGAATTAATTCTAGGTAACGTTTTATAGAGAAAATAGCTCGCTTCTACCCAGACTTGGGTGTATATATTTGAAGTGGCACTCTACATGAATTTCATACAAACACAGTTTATACATGAAACAATTTTTATTGAATTCGTTGCACATATAGAATTTGCTTTTACAGCAATAAGCATACGTACTACTTGTACGGGATATATATATTAACATTCAATAGAAATACACATTGCCAATACTCACAAACCAGCAGAGAGTCAAACCAGCAGTACTGCCACGTAAACTTTGGGCCCCCTAAGCACTAGCGCAGGATAGCACTCGAGCTGCATACCCTCGTAGCTCCCTCTCGCTTATCTATCAACCTTAACAACCTTTTTCAACCCTAACAACCTTTTTTATTAATGACACGGCATGGTATTTATACTAAGCGCGTATGCCGAAATTAGCATATCTCAAGCAGCTTCTTTAATTCATTCACTCAAAAGTTCGATTCTTGTGAATCGAATCTTGTGTATACCTTACAGTTTAAAAATATATTTCCTAAGCTGGGAAATGTAAACATTAATTTACTGATATATATATAGAGAGATACTAATATTTACTGCCCCAAAAAATATACTGATATCAAAATCAATCCTTACGTTTCCTACACTGACTTTCTGAGTACTCTGGAACAATTCTGCAATTTTCTTAATACATTTGGCACAAAAAAGCTTGAAATATTAAAACATATTTAAATGAGTTATGTAAAGCTACTGAGTATTAAAACACACAAAATAATCCCAGATGTCTTTGTTTTAAGCCTCTTTTTGTTTTAAGCTTCGGAATGATAGATACAAGCAGTCAAAATCTGCTATATTAATTCCCAGTCATTTCATTTCCTCTTTTAAAGCTCAGTAATAATCATAAGTGAAATACGCAAAATTCTTTTATATATTGACAAAGAATTTCAGCCCCAATTTCAAAATAAACCTTTTCTAGCTATCCCGAAAAGTGTTCGAAGACTGCGTTTTGACGATTTTTTTATGCAAATGTGTCTTATATCTATTTGTTATCTTACTAAACATAAAATGGAAATCAGGTTTTTTTTCTCTAAAGAAATGAGAAATGTTTAATATATTTTCAGACTGTGATTGCATCTAAAAAATTATTGTCTCAATCTTTTAAAGCAGTCCTTTTTTCAGATCTAAGTATATCAAAAAACTAAATATCAGAAAAAAATTTTAAAATTGATGTGAAGATGTTTCAGAGAATTTTAAACATTTTCTAGAATTTCAATTATATTATGGATTCTTAAAGGAATTTTAAATTTTTTATACTTTTAAACCTGTTACCTGTTTTAAACCTGTGGTAGGAGATTTCAAGCGTGTCTGTTATATTTTTAGAAGCTGTGTATCTCTGAAGAAATTATTAGGCTGATTGCTCGAAAAGAAGATACTTTCGAAAAATGCTTTATAAGGTTTTGGAAGTTAATGAGCATCAGAAGACCCTTTTTCATTTTTCAGACGCTAACTTTCTATCATTGCAAGGTTCTTTGAAATTTTAAATAAAACTGACTCTTGTAATCGTAACAAATTTGAAATACTAAGAGTGAATTGACTTAGATGGAGGCTTTTACTATGAAACTTAGTTGTGTTGCTTTATTCATAGAGAAAATTATGAAATTTCTATTTTTTTAATTTCAGAGGAAATGGTTTGTTAATCAGAAAGTCTACCATGCTTGAATGTAATTCCGCCATTAAGTATGTGGGCAACGATATATTTGTGTTATCAGTGAATCGTCTCTAATCAAGGGTAATTTCCTTCAAATGGGACCCTATTTTATGGGTTGATACAGTTTATATATACTTCCTATACGTGCACATCAATACTTAACCTACTCTCTACCGACGCACAGAGATGATCCTTTACTTTTTTCCACATAAATTAATTTCTGAATATTTTAAGCAAGAGGTTCACCTTTATTGAAGTAACACTATTACATATACGCGTAAAAGAGAATCTAATTTCCCCGAGGCTGACTTTCAAGATGTAGAGAGAATTTCAGTTGTCTTTGATGTTGCTCTCTGAGAAATTATTTTCAGCTCCTGAAAGGTTATTTCTTCCCTTTTTATCGTGTACACTAAAGGTAAAAATAATCACCACTTGATGGCTGTACAAGGTAGGATAAGAGTTTGAAAGCATGTGGGGAAATTGTCATGTGATTGAGTTTGTCGGAAGATAAACATATACATAAATTTTACAACTATATTTAAGGATGGTTTAAATAATGAATGATATTAAATTTGTTCCCGACTGATCGTAGTAAATTTTACAACTTTTACTTTAAATTCCTTGCAACAGTCCCGTTTTTTAACTTGTAATAGTTATCTGTTAAAGCCTGATACGATAGTAAAACGAACATAATTTTTTGTAAACTGGGGAAATGAAAAAGTAATCCATATGTGAAATATATACACACGCATGCATAATATATATATATATGTATATATATATATATATGTATATATATGTATATATATATATATATATATATATATATATATATATGTATATATATATATGTATATATGTATATATATATATATATATGTATATATGTATATATGTATATATATATATGTATATATGTATATATGTATATATATATATATGTATATATGTATATATATATATATATATATATATATATATGTATATATATATGTATATATATATATATATATATATATATATATATATATATATATATATATATATATATATATATATATATATATATATATATATATATTTGGTTATACACATAAAAAACGAAATGTTTTACCTTAAAATTTAGTGTACTCGTAGCGATCGTCGATGGCTGAGGCCCTTGACTCGTTACTTTTTTGGCTAACATCCCCGCCACTCTTTCCAAAGAAGGATCAGCTGACTTGTTGGTATCAAGACACGACTGTCGAGGCTGCAGTTGGTATGATTTATTATTTAAATTTCTAAAACTGCCTTAATCTAAGATGACTATAGTGATGTATAATTGAAAACTTGTTTTAAAATTGTTACAGTGAATAATTAGCGTATGGTAACGCAATAAGTACAAACACGCATGATATAACGCCCCCCCCCCCCCCAAAATAAATAAATAAATAAATAAACAATGAATCACAAATATGCCTACCAGGGGTGATTCATCTGTATTGACATACCTACAAACATTATTCCTATAAATGGAACTTCAGAGACAATAAGAGTTAGCACTTAAAATAAAAATAAAAAATTAAAATAATAATAATAATAATAATAATAATAATAATAATAATACGTTCTCTGCGTGGAAAAAAGGATTTAAAAAATCGAAATACTGATACGTAGCTCCACAACGGTAAACAAATATTTATTTTGTGTTGATATCCCTCTCAGCGGAATGAAATAGGCTTTCTCAGTTCATTCAGTTTTGTTAAAGCTCATGAATCAACAGGTCACCCTCTATTACATAATTAATCTATCCTCCAATCATTAGTCTTCTTACTCTGTCTCTATCTTACGGCCAATCGCATTAGCTCTTACTTGCTACTTTAGCAAGACTGGCGTTCGAGAGCGTGGCTCAAATGACGTCGTTAGACGAAATATCCTGATGGTCCTGATGACAGAAGTTAGCAACTGCAAGAAGTTCTCCTTGTTGACTTTACCTGAGACGATACTGTTGGTGAACGTTTACTATCTCAGTTTTGAATCAGAGATGCAGCTTATCGACCGTTCCGCCATATGAACGTTATGAGATGAAGTTAAAGTCCAATCACTGTTGCGGCTTTAAAGAAGTTGATTAAGAAATTCGAAGCAACTGGTTCTTTACCGGATCTACCAAGAGAAGACCAATAATATCTATTGAATCCGCATGTGCAGTTGCAGAAGAAATAGACACGTTACCGGGGTTATCAACACATGGAGAACGAAGTGCTCGTGAAGTCTCATGTTGACCTGGCATTCCTTGTGTAACTGTCTAGAGAGTACTAAATGAGCCGTTCGTCGGAACCCTAACAAAATTCAGAGCTTTCTTGAACTTAAGGCTCCAGATTTTCCAACGCTACAAGCATTTGCGCTATAGGAGCTCCGGCAACTTGATGAAAATGAAATCTGGTAGCCTTTCACTGGTAGCCGTTCAGTCCAAAATGTAATTTGGACTGATGAAGCCGATTTCATTCTCAGGGGTTCTGTAAGGCTACCTAAAGTCACACATACACAGAGATCGCCCAATGTCACAAGGAATGTTGAAACAATCTATCCGACGGCACGTTCTCATAATACCCACAGAAATGCTGTTAAATGTTGTCCATAACATTGTACCTCGACTTCAGGTATTTCCGTGTTGCTTTTAGTGTTCTTTAGGATGCTCAAATTTTTTTCGTTTATAAACAACCGCCATGAACTAAGCGGATTCTCATCGAAGATGTTTCTTTTAGCATATGGTGTAGGACAAGGAGCATCTTTAAAAATATTTTGAAGTGACCGTCTTCAAGGTACATTTATAGTTGAAATTTCTCTCTTCGAAACTGTACCATCTTTAGCCTCATCTTCATCATTTGCCTGCAATTGAAATATATTCCGGTTTATCTGCAGGAATTAATCTTCCATGGATTCCACCTCTTCCGGGATGTAATTGTTTCATATTTTCGGTTTCACCTTTACTAAAAGTACGTTCAAATTTACCTTCAGAAGAGCTGAATGGGGATGAGGATATTGAATGTGTTTATATAAAGAACATAAAGAGCTATTCTAAACAAGACTGCATTATCTAAAGAATAATAAAAACATGAAACGAAAACGAAGGCGAGCTCTAGGAGTTAGCTAGTGTTAGGCGTCTAATTAACCCCTAGCCGTAGTTCTGGGTATAAGCAGTTACTGTAAATAAACTAATAGATAAAACTCGTAAAAAATGTTGCAAGCATATTATATAATACTTCAGAAAAAGTCGTAAAATTGCAATTTTGTGCGAAAGAAAATAAAACTTACACAAGAGGAAGAATTTCAATAGGGGTCAAAATGGTCCCTACCGTAATTCTAGTGTGAATGACTTTTGAATCATTTGGCCTATAGCTAAACAAGAGAGAGATTTAGAAGCTTCAATTTTTCTGAAATTTATTGCACTAGACTACACATTTATCAATCATGCCTCCAAACATTTTAGTTAATTTATTTTAAAGAAAATTTCTTAAAAGAAATTTCTCATCGCATAAATGCAATGTCATTACTTAATAAAATTTTAATGACATTTTGCCATCTTTGAATGCATTTTAACCCACATATTTTAAAGAAGAAAGCAATGTTGATTTTAGTGAAAAATTTAACGAAGCTTATTTTGAGGATAGACTACATTGCGATAAATAGAAATGAATGTAAAGCATTTGTGGTTATATTAATTCCAGAATATATATATTTTTAAGTATGTGAAACAACTGTTTATGTATATATCTAATTCCTATGTCAATACATAAAAATGGGCTAATGTTTTAATATTTTTTTATATTTTTACTCCCAATTCGAACCATTTAATAGAGAAAATTTAATGATGAAAATTTTCTAAATTCAAACATAATTTTGTTCTTCTACCTGATTCCAGAATGTGCTTTTGAAAACAAACATTATTGACTTCAATTAAGGTGACTGCCTACGTTGAAAATGCCATTTTTGACTATTTTGATCAATTTAATTTTTTGCAAGAATCTTGTAATTCAATCTTTTCTATTTTCAAAACAGTTTTGATTTTCATTCTACGTCAATTAGAAGCAGAGTTATAGATATTTTAAAAAACATCGTCTAATACAAAATTTAAGTGACAAACAACTTAAAATGCGACCATTTTTTGACCATTTTGGTCAATTTTATTTTTTGCAAGAATCTTGTAATTCAATCTTTTCTCTTTTCAAAACCGCTTAGATTTTCATTCTACATCAATTAGAAGCAGAGTTATAGCTATTTTAAAAAACATCGTGTAATACAAAATTGAAGTGACAAACAACTTTAAAGGCGTTTTTCTCAGAATTATGTTTTTTAGCAAAAATCTCTACCATTATCACGATATTTCAGATAATAATGCATATAATTTGATAAAATTTTCAGGAAATGTTTTAGATGCTATTGTTAATGAAATGACGTACAATAATTGATGTATAATCAATAGTTTTTTGTTTGGGGCTGTTTTTATAAGGAAAGGAATGACGAATTGGGGAAAATTTCCATATTGGAACATAAAATTGTCTGTATTATTTTTGCATTTCAAAATTTCTCTTAGATTGTAGGTCATTTTGAAGATAACTGTTATATGTATCATGTGTGAGAAGGAAATTAAAATAGTAGCATTAGAATTTTGTTCAGAGTGATAAGCGTTTTAGCTAAATTTCATTAAAAATTACTTCAAATTGACCAATTTATAAAAAAGTATGGTATTACAGGAATTTTTTTTTTATTTTTTATTTTAAATGCTGTTTTACCATATGAGACCAAAAAATCCTTAAAAAAACAATTTTTTTTTAAAAAAATGGCTCCGAACGTAGGCAGTCACCTTAAACGATTCCTTTCATATGAGAACTCGGAAATATATGCTGTAAATACATTATGTTATTCATTGCATAGTTAGACACCTTTTGATCCACAATTTATCATCATTATAACTTTGAATATGAAAATGGGATGTTCTATTTTGTATTACTTACAATATTATTTAAATCATATTTGAGGAATAATAACAAGTACTAAAACAACAATAATAATTTTAATAACTGTTAGAATTTACTCCAGGAATAATGCGTTATATAATTTGTCTGACATAATCAAAGTTAGAGGTTTAGAAAGTGATTCATCATCATTTAAAACTATTATTATTCTTTGGAAGAATGAAAAATGAAAATACTTTAACATTTTAATAATGCTAAAGGGCTTTTAATCGTAATTTGTCATCGTTTAAAATTTGAAAAAAAAGAGAAAATATACTCACTGAAATAAAAATGAGTGTTTTCCTTTGAAAATATTAATTTATTTTTATAAATCGAATTTTTTAATTCCAGATAATCAGTCAAGTAATGCTGCGTTATACCTTTAGGTAAAAATTGAAAGTGTGTAATCAAACACCAGAATTGCTTTTTTTTAGGCAAATTGCTTAAGTTATTTTAAACTTATCATTATAAATTAAAGATCTCAGAAAATTGACGTGTCTTGATTTAAAAGACTTTTATCATTGAGAATAAAGTATTACTAAATAAGAGTAAATGAAACTATTTGCGTTTTCATTTAGTTTCTTCAGAGATAATTAAAATTAAACTACATTCATTTTTAATCAATCATCATCTGTTATTTTTTGAAATCTACAGGCACATTGCTTCATTAAGTCTTTTTATTTATTCATTCGATTTCATAAAACATGCTGCTGCATTCCCTCAGTACAGGTGACATGAAGGATATCTATGCAGAAGCGTAAACGAAAGAACTGATTTTCCGTGGAGGACTTTCCCTTGAGAAATTACTAAGGAAAAACTTATTATATTTCCAAGATATATTAATATGTAAAATACTAGGTAAATGAGATGAAAACTTCATATGATTTTAGGAAACTGCTATAGGTTCACAGAATAATATAATTTCTAATTATTACGCAGGGTCACAACGGAATCCGTTGTTAAAATATATGACAAAAAATTTAGAAAAATGTGTAAATGTATCATTACTTTTATGTGATGCCTCATTTTTTACAATCATCTGAGACTAGTGGTACATTTCATTAATATATCCTCATACATCTAATATAAGGGAATATTAAGTTAATATACAGTGTGTACATAAATGAATATCCCAACTTTGCAGGACTATTGAAAGAAAAATAAACAAAGTACAAACTTGCTGTCCATCGCAAATAAAAAATAACGGTTGAAAGTTTAAATTCGACTCAGTTATAAGTGTTCAATATAAGCCCCTTTAGTAACACGAAGGATATCGAAGTTGTACGATAACTCATCCCACACTCTTTTCAGCATTGAAAGGCTGCAGATATGCGTGTCTTAAGTTCGTCAAAGTCATTTGGTAGCGGTGGAACAAACACCTGATGTTTGATGTAGCACCAGAAAAAAAAGTTTGTCCTTTGTTTAGTTTTCTTTCAAAAGCCCTGTAAATTTCGGATATCCATTTATGTACACATTGTATTATATAATTCAACACTTATTTCAAATATATTCCCATATCTCAATCCCTACCCGCTAGTACGCAGATTTTGATTTTGTTAATCTTTTATTTAATTATGAGCAATGAAATACATAGTATTTATTACGTATATAAATATTAAGACATTATTTTCTCAAAGTCTACTGAAGTAAAGTCTTTTATATTTGTCAAGTTCCATTCTTATATACTGCCTGTACTCCATTTTTTTTCGATCTTCTCAATAAATATCCGTTAACTGTTGTTTCAGATATTTCGAAGAAACTTTCATATTGTTTCCGAAAATAAATTAATTATACTTCCTCTCCTTTGTACTCCATATACCCCCCTCCCATCCGATGAACAAATGTTGATAATTAATAACAGCAATACCAAAAAATATTTCTTCAACACAAAATTTACCTAGGCACATTTAAATATATAAAAAGATCTTTAAGTCTGAAAGGTAAATAAACTATATTACTTTATGTTATTCTCTAATAGCAGAAATGTTTTGTGTTTCAAATTATCAAGTAAATAAACTTTTTCAAATTAATTTTGAAGAACGTTTTCAAGGCATTAATGATCTCATATGCAATTGTTTGCTACAGACATGCAGCCATACCCATTGTAGTGATCGGAATTCGAAGGAATCTTGTCATGGCTCGGTTTCATAGAGATTAGTACATCTTCCCGAAGAGCAGAAAGCTCCGAATTCAATTTCAAAGAAAAACAAGTTATTTATAGCATGAAACAATAATGTTTCATAATATGTGGTTAAATCATCCGCATTCTTTAAGCTCCCTAAATCGAAAAATGCAGATTTCAATTTACGATTTGGGTTTCCTAAGTCTCTCTGATGGGCAGAATTAGGTGTTACTGTGAAAGATCGGGGCATGACTTTGTGGTGCAACAGTCGCCACATCCATGGTTTTAGTTATGTGCTTAGTGGCTCGATCGCGGGCAGAAAAATAACTTTAAAAGCGTGAAATGAAAACTTTCAATCAATCTAAGAAGAGTTTTTGACACCTTATAAATTTTTTGTAAGAAGCATGCATTTTTATAAACTCGTAAGTATGTTTGAGTTATTGTTAATTATGAAATATGATCGTGGGGTTTCATTTTAAAATTCTGACTCATACAGTATTCGTCAAAACATTCCCTGTCTTTAACAATTCTTCCTAAGTACACCACATGTAATGACTTACCTTAAAATACAGATTACTTTTCTTTTATACACTAAAGCATATGAGCGAACGCATAACAAAGCAAAATTCTGCCCGTCACTACACCTCATTCCCCAGGGGAAATTTCTCAGTTCTTGAATTAATCGCGGTGTATTTTGAGATGTCCAACCAAGAATTCTTATTTTCAAAACGTACCCTCAACCTGAGAAAGATTTCGGTATATTTGCAAAAAAATACCTATGGACATATTCTTTTTTCAAAGTCATACTTCATATTCATGTATTATGAACATATATTTTTTTAACATTTGAGTTTTCTGATAGATTGATTAATTGATTATTATTATGTAAAATGCTTCGGTAATATCTACGATGTCATATGATACTATTAATGTTAAAACTCTCGTAAAAAATTAAACTGTATTGCAAAACCACAGCAAAGCGAGTCAATTAGCTAAAAAACGTTTTTCTGCGTGGCAGGAGGAAAAAATAGTTTGGAAGTTATTATGTATCGGGGATGGAATACTCATACCATTGGAAAATAAATTAACTATTTTACCATTAATCCAGCCAAACGTTTTTTTATTCAATTTTACCAAAAAGTGTACCTCTTTATATACTATGCAGATGGGGTAACAGAGTAATGCTATTAATTTTAATCAGCGAAGAACTTTAGCAACAACAACGCCACAGCTGTAACACGAGGTTATGGCAGTGATGTTAAGACAACCATTAAGCCAAAATTTGATTAGATGCATTCGTTTCCTCCCTTTTTTTAACCCTAGAGCAGTGAAGTTATTCTGCCGGGTTTCTCATATAAAATTTAAATCAAGCCATTGACAAATTACTTATAGATGTCATTGTTTTTATGTGCAAATGCTTAAGTGAAAAAATTTCCAGGGTTCATAATTATGAATCTAGTATTGCAGTTACATTAAATATCTCCAGTTTTACAATGAAAGGAAATTTATAAATGTATTCATATTTTAAAGGATGATTTAAAAATCCCTGTCTTCTTTCTCAAAATATGTATGTCCGCTCAATATATGTTTGCCTCTCTGCTTTAAATGGAGTTGTAATTGGGCAGTAGGAAAAAGTAATTTTTTTTTAAATATCTGAAGTTAAGTTAATATAAAATACAAATGATATATTTTTATGCCCATCTAAAACTATTTCTACTTTTATTAAGTCTTTTATATGCTCATTTTTAAATCATCAATCATATTCATCAGGCTAAAAATTTAAATAAGTAAATTATGTTTATTTAAATTTTCCTGAATTTTTTCATTAATTCATCATTGTGAAAAGGAATAAACAAATTTATTTTTTTAGCAATTTTAATTTTTTCTCATGAGAAACTGATGGAGGTATAAGTAAAAAAAGTTCTACCAAATGTTATTAATCATACAATAAATTCTTAAGCACTCTTTAAAAAGAGATAGAATAAAGATATGCTACATTTAATAATGCTAGATTGGAAGAAACAATATACAAGTAAATTTAGTAGAAAAAAATAGCGTGTATGGATTAAACAATATTTTTCCTATTCTATGAAAACACTTTCATATGACAAATGAGTCGAGTAAAAGGAACAATTACATACTTAATCTGTATAAGAAATATCTAAGAACAGAACTTCAGGCATACGAATAAAATAAAAAAAGTATTTCTCTTGTATATCGTGCATTAAAAAGCTTTTATGCCCTGCTTCAGAGGGTGCATTCATGTCAAAATTCACTTTCGTATGTAGCATTATTAATTTGATCTTCGAAGGCAAATGAAGTTTATTGGGATCGTCATCTAGCATGGGTGAATGTTAAGATCTATTAGACGGAATGCAGTCTAAGAATAGGATCGCTTTTGTATTGTCCCACTCAATTTACCATGGTTCAATATTTTATTGTTTTGTAAGCAGATGTGGAGATTAATACTCCAGCATTTAATTTCAATGGTTAGCATAATTCTTTAACTTAACATAGTTGGAATTAAATTTTTTACCCTAAAGTACTCAGAGTCTGTAAAGCACTAAATAAAAACTACCTTATCAATATATTTATTGTAGGACAATAAAACCAAATATCAACAACAAATATGATAAACAAATAAGACCCACACTCTTTAACCACATTATCCACACTTGCCTTAAAAAATTCAATTGTTTAGAGAACATATTTCATATTTTAATATTCCCAATAAAGTATTTATAATGTTAATAAGGATCCATAATTATACGCGTACATTAGCAGTATCAAATAACTGCAGTTCTTTCATATGACCTGTTTAATACTTTTGTAAGCAATACAGTTGTAAGTAATACATAATGTTTTTTCCTTCAGATAAATATTGTTAATTTCGGTTTCATGTCGATATTGACTTCGTAATCCCCAAAGCTGGATTCATGCATAGAATATAAGCGTTGATAAATAATCGTTTATACCCGTAATTGAATTTTTGGTTGCATGTAAATACTAAATAGTCTCGTTTCCCTAAACAATACTCTCTGATAGAAACAGTTAGTGCTAGAAACAGCCTTGTTGCTCTAAACAACCGTTCTCTGCTAGAAAAAGTTACTCGTAGACATCTTTACGTGCAATTATCTAAATTATAAATTCAGCATTGTCAACAACTGCCTTCTCAGTAAGAAAATTTATATCGTCAAAGCCTAGAGAGGGTAATAGCTTACATGCACATGAATTTAAATATTGGTTAACGGATGAAATTAATTCCTATTAATGCGTAACATTATCTTTTTAAATATTTTAATTGCGACATAATGGAAGCTAAACTAATATCTGATTTCACTCTTAGATGACACATCCTTTAACCTTTGATGATTATAATTACAGAGATGGTGAAAGGATATGTGGATGTATTCATTGAGGGCAAGGGGTTGGTGAAATTTCAAATTAAAACCGAAAAATTAAGAAATATGTATTTTTTTAAAGCTTTCACGCGCATTTTGAAGAAGACGTAATTATCACGTTTAGCAAAGAATAATAATAATAATAATAATAATAAAAACCCTGTGAACTTTTTTTGCATCTGGCACTTCAAACAAATGTTTATGCATATATCAGCATTGTAATTCTCTATTTTTTCCGCAAAAAACTCTTAATTCGAATGTGATATAGTGATTCCCGATACACAACTTCCAATAATCTATTGGCTTATCCGTTTTGTGGCTTGTCGGATTTAAACTGTAGGTCCCGGTCTAATTAGTCTCGTGTAGCAAAAAGTTGACCGTAGCTCTCCAAACCAAACCAAACCGTTTTGTGTATTATGTTTGCATAGTAATAGTCAGACACAAAATTCAAACTGTCGAAAAGAATATCAAGGTAGCTCAGAAACGAAAATATAAGACTTCTATCCGAGGAAAATGGAACAATGAAAATCTTTCATTATTACGATTAGTTTAATTTAACTTCATTTGTCGGTGCGTGAGTTGTGGAGGGGGCATTTAAAATATTACCACTGCATCTAGGGAGTTACCTTGCCTCTGATACTCATGCAGTAATTCTTTCAAATTCTAAAGCGGCCATACAAGCTTTGTGAATCACAGTCGGGGCCCCTACTTTTAAAGCTTCCATGGACAGTAGCTTCATCTTAAATGAATTGTCTGAGTATCGTAAACAAATGGTTCACCAATGGATTCCATCCCACTTTGGCATTCCAGGAAATGATACAACAGATACTTTTGCAAAGACAGTCACCAATGTCACACAAGCTTCTTGCAACGAAACATTTTATAAATTGGTAGACTTAACCTTAGACTATAAACCTTAAAATCAAACTGGGGGAAAGGGTTATGGACAAATAATGGAGAAAAAATATCCTTCAATTGCACGATCACCCCGCAGTAGGGTCTAGTAGCTTTCAGTCGGACGATAGGACATGATTGCTTCGCAGCTCATCTTAATGATCTTTAGAACTGCTGTGTCCCCAAACTGCAGAGCTGTAAATTGACCAATTCTGATAACCTCGTCGTCTGTTCAGCTTTGAGTGAAAGAACTATGTACTACTCTCAATATTGGCAGGCCAGACACTGTTTGTAAAATTTGCAGTTTTAATTTTGTTTGTTTTGTAAAGTTCAATTATGTTAGCTTAATTTGTTTGAAGTGCTTTATTGTGTCTTTTATTGTGTACTGTGGCTAAGGTTGTTTGTACATTAAGCTTGCTGTATTGGGTATATGTTGTTTGTCAATGCGGGGAACTTATCCATTTCAAAATTTAGGTGGCACAACAGGGCGGTGTTGGTTCACCTATACGTTGTCCCAATCGAAAGCTGTATTGGATATAATTATAATAAAAATTCATATCTAAACATTTTATGTAGATATTTATAACTCATAATGATAATCCAAAGCTCACTCTTTTGCGGTATGTAGAGCCATTTTTGGATTATCCGAGTTTAACGATTTTTGTGTATACTGGTAATACATGGGTAATATGGAGATCAGTAAACTCAGAGTCCCCCCCCCCCAAAAAAAAAAAAAAATTAATTAATTAATTAATAAAATAATAATGGAAACATGATAACTGGAATTCAAACAGTTCTAAAACTTATTTAAGCTTTTTAAAAAAAAATTGCCTTCAGTAAGAGAGTTGATAGAAATCCTGTTACTTCAAGGATTTATCAAACTAAAGCTTCATTGACAAAGGAATGGTGTCTGTATTTCATGTATGATCTTTTTAAAATATAATCTCTACCAGTTTTATACAAAAATGTGATTTGTAATACAACTTTTTACCAACTGTTTCATTGCAATTAGTCATAGATTGAAAAAAAAATCCTGTTCAATTCCTGTATAGTTTAAATGGATGTGTGATTGCATTGCTGAATGTATGATTTAACTGTGTAAATCCATCTCGTAGTATAAATATCATTATAAAATGTCGTATAAGAAAATATACTCTGAGAAACTTGTATGATAACTATTTTACTAAATTTAATTCTTATTAAAACACTTATGTAAATTCTAATTTTCTTCCCTTAGTCTTTATCGAGTTACATTAAGAAAATGATATCCTTTTTTCGGACACTGCAGATGTGGTCTACGATAATTCAATTAACAAAACTGGTCTGTGACCGCTAGAAATAGAATGTAGTTGTAACAAGAGATAATGAGACGGAAGTACCTGAAGAATTCACAGAGAGAGCCGGACCTTTTATGTGTGGATGGATTCCATCTATTTATTTTTATTTTGATATCCGAATAAAGTTGTAGAAGTATGTTCTTAACGTAACTTATGGGAAACTATAACTGTTTATAACGAAAGTCATGTATATCACTAATATTTAATAAAACGCTCAGAAAAATTCCAAAGTACTTCATATTTTATAGATTATTGTACCTATCTGTATGTTATTATAACTACTTTGCATGAATATAACTTTAAGTTTAAATGTTTTACAGTTTTTCGCTATAAAAACTAAAGCAATTTTTTAATAATGTAGCGGAAATCCATTACATGTTCCTTTAATTTAATTTGTCATTTTTTTTTTACTTTTCTCATACTCTAACGCGATTGTAAATCGCTTATAATAGTTTTTGTTTTCCTTTCGCCACTATAATCAGATAGATCCCCATATCTAGGAATTCAAACTTTTCCAGATTTAATCACTACATTGCTATCCATAATCCCTTCAAAAAATAGGAGATAATATCCCCTGCCGTTTACTTGCTTTGAACATCTGGTGTTACAGTCCGTCTGCGACTGATTATGACCGATGCTGAGTTCTGAATTGACGTCCTGGGTACACACGTTGCAAGTTTAAGCGAGATTATTTGCGACAGTAGTACCCACTCAAATGGTTTTTGCCTAGGGAACGACGTTTGATGCTTTGTGGTTATTCTACTTTCAAAATAAACTTTTCCAAAAACCGTGTGCAAAAGCAAAATGAAGTTTACAGAACGTCACATCGTTTTAGAATATCTTTGATGGTCATCGAGCGATAGCAATATTACCACCTAGTGTTTATGTTCACACTTCTGTTGAAAGAACTTTTAAAGTAATATTGAGCAGGGGTAGATTTTTCCTCAAGAGTCAGACATGACTGCTCTGAATAATTTTAGTGCACAAAATGTAATTGTAAGGGACAAATCATCTCACTCCAGAGCTTTAATTACTGCAAACTTCTTGTATGACGCGGACCGTGTGTATTGTAACGTGTCTTGAAGAATAATGAAATTATAAATTTTAAAAAAAATCAAACCTTAATATTCACTGCGTTTGCTTAATATTAAAATAAACTGTTTGAAAAATTTTAGAGTTAAAAAGTATTTAACTTTTATTCGCGATATGTAATCAGTTGATATTCAGTCTGTCCCTTATCCCAAACTATATGAACTGATACTATCATTACTTTTGGAATCTTTGTCCAGTAACAAAAATGAGTCCGATAACTAAAATGATGATTATTATGCAGACATTCCTCAGTTTTGATGGATCATCTCCATTACTACCGTATAAATATTCCTTTTACTTCTGGGTTTGACATACAGACGGAATGCGGTATTTGAAATAACTTATTAGAAAGATCATGTAAGGATAACGAGTAATACATCCAGTTTGTCTAATTGTACGTATCCTCTAAAATTGGGATTAAATATTGTTAAACTATTCAGAGAATTATTGTTGGGAAAATAGTGTTTCAAAAATGTTAACATTACTCATGTCATTGATAATTTCGAGTAATAATAATTTGTTAAATGGATTGTATGGATAAAAAAAATATGGTATATGGATGAAAAAAATTATGGTGGCTAGAGATTATCAGATAAGCTTATCACCAAAAACAAAAAAAACACTTTATAATTTTTGCTGAGTTATGTAAATATAAATTATATCGTTAACACATTTATAAAATTCTGTTTCCTACTTTTATTTTACACAGTTGTAATGTAACTCTTAGAGAATGTTGTTCATGATCGTTGCTCATATTTTTTCTTCAGTATAGAAAAAAAAAATATTTTTTGCTTGCTGCTGTGTTTTTTTTTTGCAT
Source organism: Dolomedes plantarius (assembly GCA_907164885.2). Taxonomy (NCBI): domain Eukaryota; kingdom Metazoa; phylum Arthropoda; class Arachnida; order Araneae; family Dolomedidae; genus Dolomedes; species Dolomedes plantarius. The sequence goes on along the minus strand of OU015494.1, from coordinate 131,886,090 downwards.
GTATGAAATATAATATACTAGTAAATAATCTAATGAAACATATTTTCTTTATATATTAAACCAATACAGTTAAAAATCCAGGTTTTTCTGCTGACATAATTATCTATTACCCTCGGTAATGTTTTTAAGGTCCAAAATGGGTTTAGCTGACTAGGATATATGTGGCAAAATAAATAAAGTAAAAAAATAAATAAGGGGAACACGAAAAATCAAAATTATAAAATACATTTCCTAATCCCCGAGTATTTGGGCAAAATAGAGAATGGCAGAAGAAAATCCTTGCTATCCAGGTAAGAAATAACATTTTTTTTCTGTCGCATTCTTTCTCGAACGATTTGTTCTTGTCGAGTCAGCACTAGTACGATCGATTTCTTTCTTTTCCTTCCGGATATTTCCTAGAAAAGCATAGATATTGTTTCTCTTACTAAACAAATTATCGTTGATATGCGGAACACATACCTTTCTTCTTCCACTCCTCATCTTTTACAACTGAAATCAAGATGATATGATTTACAAGAATGGTATTAAATAGTCTGACGAGAATAATTTTATCTTTCTCTCACGTTGCATTATACAATAAAATTATGAATGCCTTAAAATATGTTATTTTTTTACTGCACTAAATTTTAATCCTTCATAGTAGAGTATTAATTAGGAATAAAACCCTTGTTACACATGTTATATGAATTAAGCTTCAGTTCTCTACATCCTATAAATGTGAACAATTTATCAGAATGAAAGTTTGATTAGTTTTATTAGTTATACTTTGTAACTATTTAAAACAGCTTCTGGCTGAAAATGATTTTCTTGAAAAGAATGTAAATAAATGAATGGACAAATAAAATATACAATTCTAGTAACATAATCGAGACATAAGTTACGAAACTGAGGACTCTTTAGTGGGGTTCCTTTTGAAATCACTAACATTTTAAGTTCATGTATACTAAGATGTTAAAAGCTGATTCAATTATGCAATTCCCAGGGAATAACAAGTTTTTATAAAGCCCGCTAAACCTGTAGAATGTGCTTAATGCTGTCTCCGGTATTTCCCATTAAAATTGTATGAACTCAATTGAATAAGATATCGCTAGCTTGAAAAAAAAACATAAAAATGAGAAATTAAACCTTTAGTTTTTTAGTGAACAAGTTTCACTCTTTCACACCATCATAGAGTGGAGCAATCATTAAATCATTGAATCAAACCATCATAGGTCGAGGACTTTCTGTAATACTTGTTATCGATATATATTATCCACACACATTCACATAAGAGGAATCATTCTTAAATAGGGAGTAAAAGTAATGTATTATCCGTACACTGACAAAAAATCGTGTTGAATTAGTTAGCTCTCCTGACGTCTAAATTCCCTTTCAGTAACCCACGAGAAAGCTGAAAAAGAATGGAAAAAAGACAAGCGGGAAAAAAAGAAAACAAGCAGTGGCAATATTAAATTGACCACTACCCTTATCATAAGCTTGAAAAGAAATAAGTAATTTATCAAATTGTTAGAGGATATTTGTCTGCCTCGGGAATTTAATTTCCTTTCCGTATCCCCACCCATTCATCAAACTGACACAATATTAATTGCATTAGCTGCATTTTAAACAGAGATTGAAATGTGACATATCTAGAATTGCACCACCTGATGGGAAGCAGAACTCTCGAATATTGCCAGGAAATAAATAAAGGAATACAATCTTCGACGTTTTCCATTTGATTTCAATCAGTTTTCAGGCGATGCAGTTTATATTAATTTCTTACGATAAACGATATGCTCCGAAAAACGGATGCATTTAAAGGGTAAGCGTTTTAAGCGGTTCTCTGATTTTATTTTTAAATAGTTTAATAACAATCTTATACAAATTTTTTAGTGAGATGAGATAGAAGTATCTGTTTGCATTTAATGTGGCACTACATATTATATATTTATTTATTATTTATATTTTTACTTATTTATTTTTTTTTAAACAATGCGTATATGCAAGGGACTTTAAAATACCTCGTTGAAGAAACTGAATAATGATATTTAATAAAGCAATTTCAACAAATGCATTCAGTATTGGGAACTTATATTATTATGCAATTATTGGGCTTTATTTAATAATTTAAGTTTTTTAAATCGGCCTCAGACTTTAAAAGATCATGTTTGACTTTATTTTTATCTAACGCTATATTATAATATTTCTATCACTTTATGTGACACTTCTACTTCTACTTCCTGAACATTTACTTCCATGTTTCTAGTTTTTGACGTCACAGGCTATCAGTGTATTTTAAGAGTGGAATACGAATGAAGAAAGAGCTAAGCGCATGGAGATTCCCGGAATCGACCGGTCGCATCGCTTTGGTATTTCAGTTGGTTAGTTGAAGTTTTCGTTTTCAATTGCGTGCCCTTGATCAGCCGAGTACTTGACAGTGAAAAACAAAGAAAAAGAGAGAGAGAGAGAGTAGTCGCTATTTTTTTTTATCTGCCTGATGTTGTTGCTCTACAAACGTTGTATAATAAGATGGCGTAAGTTGAAGTACAGAGGTATGCAGAAAATTATAATTTATTGAGCACAATTTACTAAGTGTTAAATTGAAGACATGATTTAAAGATAAATGACTTGATTCTCTTCTACAGCAGTTATGGTTAGAGAAAGTTAAAAAGATGAGGGATGAGCTACCAAGACGGCATATTGGCGCCGCAACGTGAGTCCCGAACCAATGATTTTGGTGTAAGTCTCATTCATTGTTGGCGTGCTAACCAAGCGTTAGATTATAGAAAAGTGTGTAATGATTCCCTGGGAAATTCTCCAAGCATTGCAACGCTAGTAAATTTGGACTCAAACACAAAAAATCCAAGTGAATACGATCTATTGACATTACCTAGATGGATTTCTTTCTTTGCTGTCACAGGAACCTGAATGTGGAATAGCAATATTGGTGAATGCACGTAACTGACTGAAGAAAGTTTCATCAAGCGAAAGTCCATTTGCTAAAAAGAAATACCTAATCCCCATAAAATACATCCTAGCTTTCATATTTGCAGTTCACACAAAGGTAGAAAATAAAGTAGCAGTAGAGCTGATTGAGTTTTCGACAGTGGTGGGAGCCATTTTGCCATCCTGGTCGTTTCAGCCCTCATCTAAACTTCTTTGAGATGTCGTAGCTTTTGTACAATAAATCAAGTTATTGACTTATTTATTTTCCCACTTAGTAAATTAAATCAATAAATCACAACTTTCTTCTACTTCTGTACTCAAATTACACAATTTAAAATACTATGAAATCTTCGCAAAGGAAGATCATTATAGAAGTTAACAGAGGTAGTCATTTCTCTCTCCGCTAAGTACTCAGCAGATCAACAAGTCACAAATAAAGGTACAGCTTTTATTAAACAACTAGAGGATAAAATAATGGGACCAGTAGACTGTGGCTGATCAGCTTTCTCTTTCTCTCTTTACTCTATTAACACCGTTAAAATATTCTGATGGCCTGTGGTGTCAAAACCTGGAAATAGAAATGCTGAAAAAGGCATAACATAAAACCATTATTGTTGCGTACTCATGCCCCAATAAAATTTCAGCTAAAGATATATATTAAACTGAATATTTATTATGATTTACAGGCTAAATAATATATTATTTATATTTAAATTATTTCACGAAACTTAAAAATCATAAACGTAATGCTTCATTAAATTATTCTTCTGTGCCAAAAATGTAAAAGCTAAAACACATCTGTAAGACTATTTAAATCCAGATAAAAATTTTAGTTTAAAATAAAGACACTTATGCGCACGGAAGTGTGAATAAAATATATATTCTACAGCTCGTAATTTTTTTCTCATGTATATTGATCATTTTTCTTCACCGACGCAATAGATTTTTTAATGTTTAAAAATCATGATTCGCATGTATTTCAACGAATAAAGTTCACGGAAGAATTTATAAATTACTTGATCAGTCAATATATCTGAAGGAAATTTTACTTATTCCTTTCTTCATATAATCTCTGTATACAAATTATCTCCTTATGGCTATTCCCTAGTTTATAAAAACTGAGTGTAAAAAATTAAATTCGATTGATTGTCAGATATGAATACGGGAGGTTAATAACAAACAACTTCTTCCATCAAGTGTATTGAATACTTGAAGGATTCTCTTACTTGAGGCTTTTAAATATTATTTATGGCTCTTCTGTAACTGAATATAACTGCTATGCGTATTAACAGTTGTTGCGTCTGTGAACGGGGTACTAGTAATTCTTGCGCCAGAGAAATTGGCATTAGTATTTAAAATGTATATCTAACTTTCTTGGAAACTAGAACCTAGAATTCTCAGTAGGAAACCAACAATTTTAATCTTTTTTTAACTGACAGTTACAGTTAATACGACAGTTCAGAATACGGCAATTTTATAAGACAAATTTGTATCAGTACTTAGCATATTAAGTTAGCATCAATATTTATCACTGAATTAACTGTCAGATTTTTTATACAAAAATGCAAAAGGTAAAATATTTTTTTTACCATCATTTAAAATTTTATGCGAGTTTTAGTTTAATATAAAGAAATTAATGAGCAGGAAATTAAGTCACATAAAAAAATTCCTCTGTGTCGCAATATCTATATTGAAATAAAATGCTGCGATGGTATTGTGTATTATAAAATATCGTAATAAAATCTACAGACTACATAAATCATCTAAAACATATGGATGGTATTATAGTGGTCATTAAATTTTTATACGCTAGACTTTTATGAGAAATTTCCCAGAAAATCTACTTGAACCCCTAAAATAGCCTCATTTTGAAATATAAAACTTTATTTTATAAGCTACATTTGATACTTAATAGCTTTAAGATTTTGTAGAAAGCTGTAGATTTATCTTTTACGCTTGTTTGATAAATATGGATCAGCGCATTGTTTTCAGATTTTGTAAAAATAAATATTTTTAATAGATACATATCCTTTTCTTGTATTAAAGAAACAATTTCATAATTTTGAGAAATGTAATGTAACAAACTGAAAACGAATTCTTAACGAAATTTAATAAAAATAGAGTTAGCACAATAAACAAACAATTTTTTATAATGCACTTTTTTTTAGAATTATATCCAAAAATAGATGAAAAAATGTTTTGAACAAAACAATGATCACTTTGTTTTAACTTTCTATCATTAATGATTATTCTTATCGTAATTTAGAATTGGTAAATAGACAATCCTATACGTAGATGGAATATTAACATTAGTTCTATTTTTGACTCTGTGTATAAGCAAGAACAGTGCGAGGATTTTAACGCTTTTTTGCGCTCGTTCATAATTATTTTGATTTAAGTCATTTTTCATAATTTAAATTCGGTTTTTTCCCCCTCTCTGTTGATTCTGAACTTTACTTCATCAAGTAATTGCCGTTAAATACAGTCACTTACAGGAATATTTATCTGCCGTTGGAGTCCCTTGCTGTTTCCAATCCCCTCTGGCCGGAAGTATTCACGATATATACAGTCGAACCTCCATCGAAGTAGCAAAATGCCGGAAAAAAATTTGATATATAGAAATTTCGATATATAGAATTGATCTTAGTTTTATCACAATTCTCCTAAAACATTAAAATTAAAGCTAATTTTCGTATACGAAACTCCATTTCCAATTTATATGCGAATCACATTAAATGAGAGTTGATAACTAAAATGTGAATTAATGTGAAAGATTTATTGAGTACTATACACCTTTAAAAAAAACAATAATCCAGACAGTGGTTACAGTGATCACAGTTACATTCTTAAAAAAAAAAACTACGAATATCTTGCTGAACAGCCAGTTTTGAGGAAAGTTCATCAAAGAAATGTATTTATTCAGTATATTAAAAACTTCATGAGGGACATTTTCCACGAATTGAAGTCCACGAAGTATTGTTTCAAACGGCAAAAATTGGGAGATTTTATTCTAAAGTGGAATAAAATTTCCCAACATGTCGTGAAAAAAATTTCGATATATAGAGATTTTTTCGATATATAGAAACAGTTTTTCTATGTAATGAACATGGAGATTTGCTAAGAGTTCGATATGTAGAAAATTTCGATATAGGGTAGTCGATATATGGAGGTTCGACTGTATTTATCTATCTATCTATCTATCTATCTCTCTCTCTCTCTCTCTCTCTCTCTCTCTCTATATATATATATATATATATATATATATATATATATATATATATATATATATATATATATATATATGTTGTGAAATTTCTCCACGGCGGCCAGTAATGGTGCCGAAAAAAAGTGGCCGTTTTGCGGGGTAGCTGGCTGGCTAAGTTTCACTGTATACAGACACACACACACACACACATGATGAATCGGCACAAGATTTAATCACATTTAAGATATGATCTAGCAGGTCCCGACAGAAAAACGTCCCCAGATCTTTGCAGCAACAATCTTAATTTAAACAGTTTGTACATCGCACGTAGACGTTAAAGATAATACACGCATCAACAGATAGATACGAACTTTGCATGGACACTAGGCGGTTCTTAAAGATTACACAGTGTTGTTTAGTGATCATTTCCGATAGTTCTTCTGTCTTTAAAGAACATGCAAGTTGATAACTAACATTGAAGCCTGGAAAGTCAACCTTTAACGCCCTTTGTGCCCTGAAGGGTTATAGAAACTTAAACTCTTTTGATAATTAATACACTGCCATTTTCTTTCTTTAAAAGCAGAATTAAGATAATTATTACCCTCTAGGCGAATAAATTAACATAAATATGGACAAAATAGTACTTATATTTTTTTCATTATATATATATATATATATATATATATATATATATATATATATATATATATATATATATATATTTGTGTATATATTTATTGTAAGAAAGTAATGAATTCTTAGGAGTCATAAAATTGTAGATTAGACAGTGAAATTAATTCTCATATTGAGGATATAAATAAAACTATAGTTTTAATAAAACTATAAAAAATACTTATTTTACTTTTATATACTATAAATGTTAGAGACATTCCTCTTACAAATCCTGATTTAATTTAACGCAACATAAAATTAAAAAAGCAAACAAAATTTATCCATTCGGGATCATAACACGCGAATAATTGTCATCTAAAGCAAACAAAAATATTTTAAAACCGATATCTGAGCATTCTAATACGCTTCATGATGCGACCTAATTCCTGGAATAAAATTCCATACCAGCTATTTAATTGGATTTGTTTTTCTTATACGTACTTAGACGAATTTCTTTTAGTCATTCCTCTTTCCTATTACGAAAGAGAAAAAAACAAAAAATAATTTTAGAGTTTGCTATTTATAGCCCGAGAAATGGGTCTCTATCTTAATAACGCAAAAAAATTTTCATCGTTTAAGAGTTTGTTTTTAATTTCAGCTAAAGTTTTCATTGCCGTCCGTCGGATTAGAGCAAAAAATTAGATCATGGGGAACAATCTGATTTAATCGAATAGATAAGTGATGAAATAAGTCAATTAATGAATAATTTTTTTACATGTTAACACAACAGAGTTTCTTGCCTGTCTGTGAACGAAAGGAACTCGTTAATTGGAAATGTTTAGGAAATTTTAAAAGAATGCTCATTTAGTAATGTTACTTCTTTAAAACAGTTCTGAATGTGACGATGCACTTATGATACTCCGAATGCAGAACCTTTAAAAGTTTCGGAAATAAAACAATATAAATGTTTCTGAATCAAATAATTTTTTTCTTGATAAACATTGGTGTGAGTATTATCCTGAGAACAATGCAAAGGCTAATTTTTGTATGATAATAAGATATTCTTTGAAAAAGTCGTTGAAAAATCGTCTTTATGTATTTAACTTAAATAATCTGAAAATAAGGAATCGTTAGTGTCACCCTCTAGGCACAGATAGTGTTGCAGATTACACTAAATTTTCCAAAATTCTCGATAATATCAAAAATTATATATTCCTTCATGATTTGGCTTATCAAGACACCGTGTAGTTTAAAAATAAACTTAAATCTTTCAGTTCTAAAGTCTCTTTAAACTAAAAGTCAAACCTAAATAATATTAATAGTAAACAATTTTTGTTACTTTTTAATTTCTTTTTTTACCAATACTTCTTATTTCCTTAAAAGTGAGTTAAAAAAATTTAAATACCTTTTGTGCACATGACATTATGACATCATATTTTGCCATTCTTTATTACTTAGGTAAAATTCTATAGTACAGCAAGTGTCACAAAATATAGCGCTGCAATTATAGACATCAAATAGTGTCGCAAAAAAATCTTATAACATTGTTACGTGAATGTATTCATTTCTGTTATTATGGAGTCATGGATATTAGCCGCCACTGCATTTAGTTTCGGTTTAAATGCTGAAAGTGTTTATCCACAGAATAGACGTATCTGAAATTAAGTACCCCTCTATTTTATTTTTCATTTAGAAATGATTTTAAAAATCACATAGCATGAACTTTTATTGAACAAAATGAATTTTTTTGTTCTTTATGTTATAAAGAAATATTCACATTTACAATGACAGTTTGAAGGAACCTTCAGAAAATCTAATGTTACTTTACTCATGAAATTTAAAACATTTTGAAGTATTTTTCTTATACTCTCATTTATATACTTTAAACCTAGTTTGTAATTCTTTGTTGAGTTTTTCTAAAGATTTTAAAGGCACAAACAAAAACAAAAAATACCAACTTTTTGCCTCTTTTCTTTCTTTATCTATCTTTAAAACGTAAATAAATTCTAATGAATTCTTACAATAATTTTCTCGTTCGCGTGCTGGGCTTTTACAGATTTCTTTCCCTGCCTATAAATAATTTTTTTATTTTAAATTTGTGTTTAATAATAATATACCTGAAAAATTATTTAGGGGATTAAATATGCAGGAATCATTATTTGGAACTAGACGTAGTATAAAAATAATAACTGTTAAAATCCATTTCGAACCTCTTGAACATTGACACTATTTTCTTTCTTATTTCCATACACCACGACAGAATTTCAGTTTTGATATGAGCTTGAAGTTTAATCAGAAATTTTTTACATGCTCCATTTGTGCTAGCAAGGAATATCAAATTTGTTTTCATCCGGTTGTCACTTTTTTGTGCTTTAACTTTTTTACTTCATTGTTATGTCTATCTACTTCTCCGACATAATTCCGAATTGTATGGTCCTGCCGAGCTCACACCGCCATTAAGAGAATTAGCAGTTCGCGCGGCGCAAACGTAATTGCAATTAGCTAAAAGCTTTCTAGCTGAGCGACTTGGTCTTCAACATAGGTTTTACGCTTTCTTACAAAAGAGACTGAAGGAACTGCAGCTAGGAAGTGGGGCGCCTAATGGTTCCGCGCTGTCTAAAAGCGTCTCTTCTTCATTAGCGTCAACCCAGACAAGGGAATAACTTAACTCCTGACTTCAATCTGAGCTCAGAAGAGCGACAAAGGGAGGAGAGATTTTTTTTCTTTTCTCCATCTCTTTAAACTACGTTAAGTGTTGTCGAATTATTTCGGTAGCTTACGAAATTGCATTTGTTTTCGTATTACGCCAAATGTGATACATTGGTCTGAATTATCAGCAACTTCGCACCATTCGCTTCAATTTGCTTTTGTGTGAAGGTTGAAATTAATGAGGAATGTATTTCCACGAAAGGAATTTCTATGAAGTGCCGGATATTGTTCCTGATAAAGTGATAAAGACGGCACATTGTATTGCCGTACTGCTGGGTTTTCTGAATATTATTCGTTATCATTTTCAATTGGCATTATTATGTAAACTAAAAAATATTATGAATTGTTATTTATATATTAAAATATAATTCTAATTAATTACTATCGATATATATTTTGAAGGGAATAATTAATCATATATTTTTCTTTTTCTTTATAGGTAAGTTCAGTTAGACCTCTACATTTGCTGTAATGTAAGTAAGATGTAATTTTCTTCGCAAAGTAGTCCCCAACTAATATAGTTAGTGAAATCAAAAGGTATGAAATGCGGACAAACAAATTTTCAGAGTTTGTTGGCTCTGACCAATTAAACGGAATTTCAGCCTTTACTCTACACTAGGATTAAGACAAGGGGAGATACACAATATCTCAAACACAAAGTAGATTGACTTTACACATTCTTAAAGAAGAACTTACATTAATAATTATGTGCCCTAAATCTCTCCCGTAGTATCGTTGCTGTCAATGCTATAGAAAAATAGCTAAAATACTAGAAAGGGAGGATGTCTAGACTCTTTCCTTCCTATTAATCTACTGTATTACTAATCCGTCTCCTTGATTAAATATGCCTAATTTCTCAAAAATACATTTGTATTTTCTTAACAATAGATATTTTAGAACCAAATGACACAAACCACGTTCCCACAAGGATTTCATTGCCAACTGCATTTTTCGTTCTGTGTTGTCTATAAATACCCACATTACATTTATCATTTAAGCCTTTTTAGCTCGAAAACAATTGTTTTATGGTTTACTCTGTGTAATATATATATATATATATATATATATATATATATATATATATATATATATATATATATATATATATATATATATATATATATATATATATATATATATATATATATATATATTTCGCCAATTTCCGTGAAAATTATCTCTATGGAATTTTCTGCTGCGTAATTTTGTTTTAACTAAACTGTCATCAATTCTTTTTGATATATAGTAACGGTTTTGAAAATATTTTCCCTAAAGCAAATATTTCTGAAACAAAAAAGCATTTTTACCCTTTGACCTTATTAAAATTAAAATTATGATAAAGCCGGAACACAGATTGCTTTGAAACGTTTCCTATGCAAATAAAATACTATTCAATTATAAAATATCATGCAAATAGAGCACTTCGTTCAGCAGATATGTCAGAAACTGAATGTTTGGAATACTAATAAAATTTTTAATGACTTTTAAATATGCTTGGTTATTTTTATAATAAGACTCATTTAAGAATGAAAGTTATTAAAAAGTGCGTACTTTTCTAAAAAAACGCAAAATTTTGTGCCCCTTAAAAGATGCTAAAGCCCTTATGGGGCAGAAATTTTCATTACCGAACTGAGATTATTTTTATATATACAAAATATATATATATATATATATATATATATATATATATATATATTAATATTATATACGTATATATTGCAGTTATTATTAATATTAATTTGATCTCACACATTCTGATATACTAAAAAAGTATATTTTTTGTAATGTGAATTTCTAATAAGTTCATTCATGTAGCTTTTATATTAATTTTTCGACTTTGTTTCTGGTGATTTTGGTAAATGCCAGTGAAACAAAAATAAAATTTCGGGGAAAACATATTTATTTCGAACATATAGGTAAAACCCAGTTTTTTATTATTGCTCTCAACAATGAGTTTGAAATGTAGGCTAGACTAAAAAACTAAAGGGTAAAAAAATGGAATCAAACCGAAAAGATATTATAGAAAAGAAAGAATTATGGAACTTTACTAATTGGACACTACGAAATATTTGCATAAATGCAAAAAAAAAAAAAAAAAAAAATGTATCGGATAATATGGGACACAATCAGTTGGAAGGTTATGTTTATATAGTTGAGGCATTCTCTTTAGATTTGCCTGTAAATTTTATGCATATTAAATTTTCATGTTCATTAGTCGCATGGACATAGTATGTAACCTATAAAAATAAAACAGTTCCGTGACTGACTGACTGACTGACAGAGCGCACAGACCAAACCGCTGCACCTAAAGGGCTGAAATTTTGCATGACAATTTTGCCTATAGTGTAGGGGTGCACTATAAAAGATTTTTGAAAAATTCTTTTAGATTTTTTTAAAATTAAATTTTTAAGCCTTTTTGTAACTTTTTTAAAGTTTCCATTTAAAAAATAATCCAAGGGTTATAAAATTTATATCACGAGTAAGATCATAAAAATTCCTTTAAAATGTAATCTTTTTCAAATCTTTTACGTCCATTTTCTGATTTTTGGTGTATTTTTAAAAATTATTTTTTTAGAATTTAATTTATTAAATGTTAATCACGAGATTTCTTTTCTTTTTGGGATACTTTAAATTCATTTTGCGTCATGTGCATAACCACGAAATAAATTGACAAAAAATATTAAAATACAGTAAAAGATAAAATTTAACCACTAGACTAATTGAGAGGAGAGTTTTTTAAGAATTCAATTCAAATTAATTAAGAATTTAATTCCCTAAAAAGCAATTTCATTATTTTTCCATTGTAATCATCCTAAAATGTACCCCGTAACGAAGCACGGGCATTCAGCTAATATTACCATAAGGTGCGTTGCAACAAAACTAGATGAATCAACCTTCAGTAAAAGCGAGGGTGTGAAAATATGGAAGCAGGACAAATATTCGCTCTTCATCATTGTTACCATTGCATCTGAAGCACAAAATGCTTCCGGTGGCTCAGTTAGTACCTATACTATCCGAGAAAGTCGCACAAACCGGATTTTTGGGGTAGAGCAAGCCAAACAAGTCTACCGTAAACGTGAAAAGCAGTTTGGATAGATGTGTCTACAGTCTTTTTTCTCTTTTTTTGTGAGTGTATGTGACTGTATACCACTGGAAAGTTCTAAGGAGTGATGAGTCACGCTTTTCACTCTTCGGATCTGATGGGTGTGTTTGGATTTGGCGACAGAACCTCGAAGAGTGTATGTCGGAATGTTTTGTTCCATCTGGCTGGAAGCTGGTTGGTCGGATTTTAGAGAGCTACGGGTCATCTTTTAGTTACTCGGGGGCTAAATAGATCATATTGAAGATGAGACCCGGCACGTTGGTTATTCAACCAAAAAATATAAACTCTGAGGAGTACATCGACGTGCTGAGTTGTTCGTCCCTACAAACCATACGGCAGAATTAAAGAAATGGTGGTTGTCTTTTCCAACACGATGGTTGTACTAAAAACACTTCACTGCTTGTGCAGGATTATTTCTTCAAAATGAGGTGAAATTGATCGACTGGCCTGCTTAGAATCTTGACTCAATGGAAAACGTCTGGCATAATGTAAAAATGACAGATATGAATTCAAACTCGGAATATCACCCGGAACTATGCCACTTAGATGCAAACAAGAGATGGATGAAATAATCTCTAAATGCTGTTTTTCTAAATTTCTAAAAGTCGATTTTAATGACATACTCTGGTATCCGTATACATTTTATATTGTAGTGAAAGTAAAGCATTATTAATCAAAACAAAGATAGAGGAAAACTAAAAAATAAATGTTCTTGAATTAGAGTTTTTAAAGTTTCAGCCTTTTTATTTCAATTTTGTAATTCAGAGAAATTGATTTTTAAATGTTATCCCTGGCTAAATTCATCAATTTTTTTTTAGCAAAAGCAATCTCTAATATATTCGATTGTATTTACTAAAATTACTAATAGTGAATGTATTATCTTAATCTATGCATGAATAGTATTAGGTAGTAATTTTAAATACAAAATACTATTGTAAAAAATTAAAACTTAGCATTTAAAGCAATCTGGATTTACTTCAAAATTTTTAATTTTTTATGGGTATTCTTTTTATTGTTACTGGATTTTACAACAAAACTAAATTATTCACATCTTTAATGTAATAGGCTTAAAATAACTTAAAGGCTATATTTTTCATTGTGGCAAAAGATTACTTAGATCAGAGATGTGAGAAATTTTACTAACTCCTTTTAAATGAACAAGAAAATAAGAAGCAATACATTAATTTGACCTAATTTGCACGCAATTTGCATGCTTTGTGTTATTTTAGTATAAAGTTTCAAATTTCAATTATTGTTACACTTAGAGGTATAATACCACAACTATTAGTTAAACTGAATTGAAGGTTAAATGCAAAAGTTTTAATAGGAATTTGAAGATATGAATTCTGTACTAAGAAAGTAAATTCTTCCGAGAATCTGTATTAAGGGTGCTCGTCTAATTTATAATTATAGAGCCATATTTTTGAACACACTGAAGTATTTCCCCAACAGACTTTAAAGACAGTCACTTTTTCATTTATTCATCTATAACGCTTATGATCAAAAGATCACTCAACTTCCATTGAAATTTACGTTTTTAGATTAGGGTGTGTGTACACTCTACCTATATAACACAACTTTTCATAACTTTTTCATTTTAAATATTTCTGGAACTTATTTTTAAACCACTGAAGAATGTAAATGTCTAATTCACATAATGACAATGTATATTATTAAAACAGCTAACCCTGTGAATGTGGGTAAATTTGTTGTGTAATTAGAATTTTTTTATTTTAAATTTGTTAAATACTTTATTGAATTTTTGGTTTAAATAAATTTCGATTCAAAATTTAAAAAAAAATAGAAATATTTTATCGAAAAATGAATCACATTATTAAAATATTGCGTCATAATAAAAAAAAATTGAAGAAAAACTTGTCAATATAAAATATGTATGTTTCTAATCAACATAAAATGGGCGACCTTTATACCAACTTACATAATTCCACTCTGTTGCGGGAAAAATACGAACTCACATACTTTGAGTCGATCGTAGGCGCAATTTAAATCGTGCAAATCTTTAGATTGCGAAACTCATTCCCAAACGCGGATCTGATAGGATCTGCTAATTAACAAATAAATTAATTTTTGTTTTAAATAAATTTAATTAGTAATATGCTTCAATAGTGTTTTTCTTTGAGCGCAGGTAGAAAAGAAGTAATTGAAAATTTCTCGAAGTTATAAATCTCTTATTCAGAAACTTCATTTTGTAAATGAATTCAATGGCATTACTTACTTTTTATTTTGATTCTATGACTTCTTTGTGTGATTTTCTTCCTGAGAGATTGAACTCAAAAGAACTCAACTCAAGAGAACCTTTTACAAGAAAAAAAAATGTATTTTTAAAGTGAACACAAAGTGATGACATTCAGTTTGAACCAGAGTAAGAGCTATATTTTTAGGAGTGTATTATAACTATCGGTGTATGAAGAGGTCGAAATTTTGAATCGATTGCGTGGGGAGGCAAAGAGAGTAAAAGGGAGGTGTTGGCAATTATCGGTTCCTGGCTGATATCAGATGAAGCAACGTGAAGCATCTACTTAATTGCTCCTCGACCCAGTCGATAAAGTCTTTCTTTTCTTTCAGAACTGTTTCCAAACTCATGGGATTACATAAAGAACATTAATTTATTTCTAAATATTCTAAAGAAGGAACAATCATAATTTTAACGCTGATATTTTTTCTTACGTCAGGCCATCTCAACCTTTTCAAGAAAGACGTTTAGAAAAATAACAATCAAAAGCTAGTTTTATGTATGAAAGAATTTTCATAACAAGGCTGTTCATTGATTGGGAAGCATTTTAACGATTTTCATGCTTCTTTGAAATAAAAGAACTGCGGCACTTTTGAACATTTTTTCCCGGGGATTTTTTTTTTCGGTTAAGCGATAAGACGAACAATTATTGCACGTTTGTTTTCCTATTTATTTCCAGACAAAATCTAAATACAAAACAGTAAGCGTACTATATAACCATTAAAAGGGTCATTCCATTATATTGTTATGTGACAAGTGAAGAATCGAGACAGTATCCCCTCCTATCCAGTAAAGAATCTCGAAATGTTACTAAAAATGTTATTTATCCTTACGGTTGCAAAATAATTTGTATCGTCCCTCGTAATAAAATGGTATTTATTAAACTCAATTTTCATACGCAATGTACGCATATTCCAGATTCTTTCTGAAATCAACATTTTTGCTCCTTTAACTATCATTAAAAATATTTTTAAAAAAAATCTTATACATTTTACGTCCATAGCCAGTATTGCTTGATGACTCTGAACTGAGGCAAATATAATCAATCTCATTAATAAAAGATACCATTAGACTTAAATAAATCAAATTTAAAACGTAATGTATCAATTGTTATCTCGATATCTCTGCCACACATTATCATTCATATTGTTCTCTTTCATCGGAGACTCGGGAATGGAACCCAGACCACAATTTGAATATTTTATATAACAAATCTCGTGTAATAAATAACAATACAGTTTTGTATTTGAGGAAAAACAAGCACATTTAATTTAATTTGAGTCAAAGTTTGAGTTCACAGCATGAAGTTTCACCACCTAGGTAAAATACATCCTCGTTCCATTTTTACAGAAGTAAATAGTTTTAATCATTTAAGAATATAAAACTTAAATATGATTTACATTTGTTTATCAAGGAAAAATATTGTTAAAATCTCCCTTTTTATGGCTCTTTAAATCAAGATTTATCTGCAAAAAATTTTTTCAAATTTGTCTCCACAGCTAATTTATTTTGAAATAGGCATAGAGGGGCAAGCAAACAACCTTTCCTTAGAACACACTAATTACAAAAAATATTAATATAACGAAACACATCAGTATATTCATATAAAGAGAATTATTTTCTTTGTAAAGCCAAATACTTTGTGAGAGGAAAAAGGATTGATAAAACTTATGATTAAAATACATACACTAAACAAATGTAGGATCAAATACAATAAAAGTACAGAATATAACTTTAAAAAGATTGGGGGTATTACGAATATTATCTCTTATTTGTTTAGTATCGATGAGCAACTTTAAGTGATGCCAAAACGTATTCAGTTATTAAAGGAAAGAACCAAGCAGGATATACATTTTCTCATCAAATTTAAAATTATATTTATAGATTAACTATCATTTCTATGTTTCAGAGAATTGATGTAGATGGGAAATTTGGCCAAATTTTTCAGTCGTGAAGGCTTAATAATTATTGCTAAACGTGTTTACATTTTTATACTATGGGTAACTTTATCTTTTAAAAAGAATATCCTACATTTCTCTACGTATAAAGAACTTCTTTCTTACTTATTGAAAGCTTCAGCATTTAATTATAATATACAAAGGCTTCTTCCGTTTCTTTCCGTACGTTGGAACGAAAAATATTTCCTTCAATTTGCTCGCGCTGTAACATAATTAGATTAAGTGGAGTTTCCATATCTGTTTGTGTAATTGAAGAGAGTTCCTCTGCAGATTCAGTTGCTACAAACTTCAAGTAAACTTTTGGAAGGAATGATTACTTACAGCATAAATAACAGATTTGGTTAAGATCTGATTCATTTAATTATAGTTTGGAAGTGAAACGCAATTCACAGTATCGGATTTTAATTTTACTGCATTATGAGACTTTCCTTTTTTCTGTTAACATGATATTTTGGTTTCAAATTCTGGACTTATTGTTATCCTGTCTGTTACCAAAATAAATGAAAAGGATTTAAATTTTAAGCATTAAATTTTGTACCAAGTTAAAATTACTTCAAGAATTTCTTTTTTGAAAATAATTTTGGAAAAACTGATTTAAGTTTACTTTAAGCATGGTAAGTAGATACTCTAAATCAATATAAATTATACTCCATCATATATTTTTTTAATTTTTAAATCAATTAATTTATAAGTTCTTAATATTAAACTTTGGAATTTCAATAACCCCAATATCTAGTTTTCTTTCTTTGTATTTTTTTTCCCTTAAACTTGTGGAGGCGGTGCAAGACAGTCACCCATACTCGTTTAACAAATATTCAACAATTTTATTAACAAAACATCAGATCAGAAATGGCTGATTTCCTCCGACATGTACATGTACGATTATTACGGAAACCTGCTTAGGCAATATCGACTTTAAAGATAGTGAGAGGCCTAATTTAACTTGAAACAAGAGCTACTACTCATATGCTGATTATTGTCGTCAGAAGAGAGGGAGCAACCGCTTACATCCTCCAACTAATGAAACGTCAGCTAAACTGACAAAAGGTGAAACGAGACAAGACTTGACGAAACCTAAAAACTGATTTTTACCGCTCGTGCTTTGACTAAGCACGAGCATATATAACTAAGCAGCCAATCAGAGCTTGGTGTGCAAATCATGACACTTGCTGACGAAAAGTAATTCATTGAATAAATTAAGATGATTTAATTGATATTTAAGTAAAAATAAACTTTTTAGAATAGAATCGAAAAATAAATAAATTATCAATTGGAAATGCGGTCCATGGAGCACCACAAACTAATGATAAATGTTGCTATGATAGGAGTCTCACTTTTGCTGTACTTCTGAACACATAACATTACACCCTGTCAATGTGTAAATTCTCACCTATTAGAAATAGACAGCCCGACTTCTGTGGAATATAACTTAAATCTCTTTGAACCAGTTTCTAACCCCTGCTTTCCTAAGGGGGAAATTAATCTTGAATGCAGCCGCTTAGTAATACTGGTATTAAATGTGGTTGTAGAGTGTAGTCGTTGTTCATTCAAAGCGCGCTGGTGTGCATTACTCCAAGTCTACGAAAGTTTTAATTGAACTGCGTTTTGCAACAACTGTAGTTCTTTGATTTTTAATGTACGAGAAAACCTCAGTTGCGGGTTATAGAAATCATTAACAAATTTTTATGAAATTAAAAGAAGGGATAAAGGTTTTGGGAGACGGGATGACGATTTCAGATATCATAGAGTAAAAAAAGTTTCAGTTAAAAATTCTTTTGTTTACTTTCAGATCAAGGTTAAACTTTCTCATTCTGAGAACTTTGAAGAGATTTTACTTACAACTGTCCCTGAGTGCTACCAAATTTGCTAAATACAATACTCAGGTCAAGTTAGATCATTTATAGGAAGAAGAATTAATTTTTTTTCTCAGCAGAAAGCGATTTTATCGTGTTGATGGCTGTAGTTGCTGTGGATGTGGAAAAAGAGCTGGCCTGTTGTTTTAGAGCAGTGATTCTCAATCTTTTTAAGTCTCCCCCCTCCAAGCTTAAAATACTTAAGTAATGCTAGTAAAATATATTCGACATATATTTTTAGCCAACTATCTAAGTCCCTCCCCCTGAATATTACTCACACCTCCCCAAGGGGGCGCACCCCTTAGATTGAGAACCACTGTTTTAGAGCATTACTGTCAGCAGTACCTACAGCCTAAAACTGATTCCGAACGACTGCAATTCAACCGTTCTTCATAAGGAATTTTGAAAAAATAATGTAGAGTTTCAAACAAGAAAGTCTCTTTGCAAGTAAACCTTGAAAGACATGTACGAAAGCGTTCCGTATCATGAAAATAATACCTTGACATTTCGTTTTCAATCCTATAGAACAGCTGTAAAGACGATGTTTTGCATGAAATGTTTTGAAATGGGAAAACCCATCCTAGTTTTCCATTTCATTTCAGAAAGCAGATCTGAAATATTACAGAGTTTTAATTTTATAAGCCATTATACTAACGCTTTTTAAGTTTGATTTCCCTTAATATTATAAAAATTAATGTTAATGGTATGAAGGCCTTCAAAGAAGAGCTTATACATTCTAAACTCTTAAGAAAATTTAGCTAGGTCTTCTAGTATATATATTCAGTTAATGCAAAGACTATTTCAACAGATATCCTAAAAAAAATCGCAATTATTTAATTGGTTTTTCCATGATTTGCTAGGTCTGTAAAAAATAATGGAGTATCCTAGTATCTCATAACTACATGGCCTTATCCAGAAAAAATAGATCTTACTTACAAATAAGTTAAAACTCTATGAAAAAAATTTAAAAAGTAAATATTTAAAGTAGTTTGATTTTAAATTCTAATTTTATATTAGCTCTTTCCAGAAGTAATTTTTTTTCGTTTGGAAAACTCAAAGGAAAACTACTTAAAATGTAACACAATATTTAAGAAATGAATGCTAACAAATTTTTATCTGCCTATTTCTCGAACTCTACTGTTCTTATATGTAATAATAAAGGACTACAACAGTGTATTCTGTTTTTTAAAAAATAATCCATTCCCATAGAGAAAGAACGTGTTTAGTGTTTCAAAAAGTAAAAATGCTGAAACTAAGAAAAAATTAAATTACCGTTCATGAATTATTTCTATTTCAGAGTTCTACCAAGAGTTTACTCTTTCGTGATTGATACCTAGAAAAAGAAATATTTGATTTAGATCACTGAAATGCCTCAAGCTTATAACTCCTCCATTCAGCAAGTTTTGATCTTCTTTCTTCCTAAAAATATTCAAAAAAAATAACCATAGAAATAAAGGAATTAAAATTACATAAGCTGCCAATTAATAAGAAAATAGATGAGCTTTTCAATTGCATTTTGGTGATGGTTTCATAAACCTTACGTCTAGACAGAACACGAAGTCTGCGCGACAGATCTAATGAAGGATGGCATTTTAAAAACCTTGTATGACGGAACAAAAGTATAAAAGAAAGAAAGAAGAGCCTGATAAAAAAGTTAATACGGCGCCAAACAAAAAGAGGCTTTTCATTTGTTGTGGTTTCCTGTTTAAATTCTACGCGACTAATGACTTTACTTCGAAAAGCTTTATAATAAAAGGTACTACTACATCAAGCGTCATATTCTAGGACTTTTTGACATGTCCAGGGCTCGTCATGTCCTCTATTTTAAAAGACAGAGATGGACGAGATCTTTGCATGATGCTTTATGAAACCAAGACTAACCGCCCTTTTTTTTTTACTTTTCTTTTTCCTAGTTTCTTTTCTCGACTTTAGCTTTTCTCACCTTGCTGGTTTGTTCCAAGCTGCAACTTCTTTTTTCTTTTCTTTTCTTTTTTTCTCACTCTTCCTTTTTTTCTTCTTTCTATCCGAACCGTTTTGAAAGTCATACTATTCACCTGCTGTAGCGCTAACGCTGTAGGTGATGTAAGGTGGGGACAGAAATGGAGTGTCACGCAGCAGGAAGGATGTAAGAAAGGAGGGGGGGGGGGGGGGGTATTTCTTCCTAAGTGACTAGGGGATATCTTCAAGATATATCTAACCAAATGTCTTTCCAGATTTGTCGAGGCAACTGCTGGATAGATAGCATCAATAATCAATTGCTCGGAAAATAACAGGATTCTGAAAGCGCGGCTGACTGACTTGAGATGATAGCGTAGCTTGCGAAGGCATTCGTTTGCTTCATCACTCTCCTCATATTTTTCTCGTTAAAGCAAAGATTCTCGAACCATGTTGTTAGTCTTTATATGTCAGTTTAAGAGAGAGAACCGTGCACTTAAAATACGCAGTAGAAGTTTATTAGGATTCTTTACGTGTCCAACTGAATAATAATGGAGTAATTTCGAATACTTGTTTGACACCATATCACGCCATCAAGATATCACGCACTAAAATTATAAACACGACTGAATACAGTTATCTTCTATACCACCTTTTCCTAACAATACGGTTTACAATTCAAGAAAATTAAATCCAAATTTAAAAAAGGACCAAAATTGTTTACACTTTTTGAAATTTGTCTTTTTTTATTGGTATGTAAAGATTTGCTTTTAATAAGACAAATTTTCTAAAATCGTGTATCATCAAGTGTCGAAAACTCTGGCCACCGCATTATGTAATTTCTTTTATAACATTTATTTAATATTTATTGACATTTTATAAAACTACATTTTGATAAATTTTCAAGGCATGTTTTTCAACAAAGGTATTCTGTGCTTATTCATCTGAACGAGACTTTTGATAAGAATGTAAAATATATTTCTTTTACGCTTAAAACATTTTAGTGGATATAAACTGAATATAAATGTAAGTCATTTATCCGAACACAAATACAAAAACAAAAATATTTATACATATACTAATTATAATTCTAATGACTGGGATGTTTAAGCTAACACTTTTTTCAAATTATAGCATTTGTTTGGATATATATAATTTTACATGCTTTCAAAATAGCATATGGTCACACAGCAGTTCTTTTCACATCGCTCTATTTTGTAGCTTTATTGGAAAACGATAGAATTACAGAATCATGAATGTTATCCTTGCTGTATTAAGAATAAACGTGGCAAAGAAATGAGGTAAATCCTTCTCTTTCTGCCTCCAATGAATTTAATTAGACAATTGGAGAACTTTCCTATATTTTCGCTTTTTATATTTTTTAAAAACCATTTCTTTAAAAATAGTATTTCGGGGAATATTCTCAGAACAAGAACTTCCATTTAAGAAATTGAGAATCTTATGGGGAGCTATGAATTATAGGCAGTGTAAAATGATTGCATGCATTCACAGTAGCTTACAGCTCCTCTGAAAATAAATGTAAATGTCGATAAAAACGAAATTCGAAGAGAAAGGAGCTCGATTTTAGGTTTATTTTGCCGTGATATATTGGTTAAAAGAATTTCTGTATAAACATTGAAATGGAGGCAAGCTTTCACAAAGGTTGTTTCCCATCGTGGAATGTTTATTTACTTTTTTTATGTATATGTAGATCTGGATATTATGTGTGAGTGTATCGCTTTTTTTCACTCTCCTTATTTCCACTATTAGTTTCCAGACTGCATTTCATTTATGTAACTACTGTAAAATCAATGCCAACAGAACTAAAGGTTTTTTTTTATTATTATTAGTTTGATAAATATTCCGCAGCTGTTTAATGTTTATTTTCCCTTTTTATGTTGCATTATTCAGAAAAAGCTTCATGCCATCTGAAAATACACAAAAATTATAGAATTAATTATAAGGAAAGACTTTTGTTCTTCGGAAGTATTGGAATGAGGATAGAAGTTTTATATTTAACCAGATAGTTTCCTTTCACAAATTTATGTTTTTATCATTAACAATGAAATATGTTATGGCAACAAATATTAATGATAAACATTGCATAAAGATAAACAAATATTACACAATGTTTTCTGGGTGTTGAAGCCTTTAAAAGAAAATTTCTAATGGAATATAATCTTTTAATTTCTTGGTATAACATTAAAATATTTTTATTTTCACGTAAAGTGAAATGTAAAACTTTGTGGAATATCATTGCTATATATTATTTTGTTATTATTATATTGGTTAGTACCCGTTTTTTTAAAGTTTTTTAAACGTATCCTAAATGACGTAAGGATATTAAATGTCAATACAATAGTGAGCCATGCAAATACCAGGAATAAACACTGATATTAACGGCAAGCAACCACAACTTCACTTTTAAACTGAGTTTTCTCGAAGAAATTAAGATTCTATGTTGTACTAATTATTCTCAATCAAAATAGCATTTTGCTAAACGCTAAATGTAAAATTCCAGAATAATACGCTAAATTTTAAACCCGTAAAATAAAAAAAAATGTTCAACGTTAGATGAAAAGTCTTAAGCTTTCATCAAAATTGTCCATATAAAGAAGTAACTAAATCTTTATAATTCCAATAATCAGAATTTTCGCATGTCTCCTAGATAATCATAGTCTAAATATTAAAAATTATCATTTTATCAATGAGTAACCCATTAGACAAAATCTAGGATCAATGTCATTCCCCTGGTCAAAATGTGGTAAAAAAATGTTTGATATTAATAACTGCTCCACTCCTCCAGTTCAAAGAACTTTTCGTCTTAGCAATATTACAGAGTACTCAGTCATGGATTCATACAGCGACTAAGTACACTATATGTGTTTATAAAACAAAGTAATGTATACACAAAATACATTAAGAATAAAATAGCTATCGTATTTTGGGAGGACGGAAGTATCATATCTGTGCATTAATTCTAGGGACGCAAACTACATAAACTCCAATGTTTTTGTTTGCAATGAACTTGTGCATTCTAACTTCATCACACCTATCTCTCTTACTGGCTTGTAATGAACAGTAATTTTACTTATTACTTACAAGAATAATTCGAAACTCGGTAATAATTTTACTTAACTAAAGTTATAAGTAAATAAAGCAAAGAACAAAATCATCAGAACAAACGTATGAAAATCTGTGATTTTATTTTTTATTTTAACGTGTTAGATATTTTTTTCGGCAAAGTAAGTTCAATAATTGTCGGAAAAAGATCCTTTCATTCCTCCCTAACTGTTTCAATATTACAATTCAGTAAACTATGGTGACTGACTATACTGCATGAATATATGAAAAGTCATAAACATTTCCATATAAAAACGAAAATGCATACTTAAAACACATTGAGAATTTAAAAAAAAGAAAATAAAATACCTGATAACAATCTTCAAATTTTATGGCCATAAAAAGGGAAAAGATGCAAGTAATATGAATCAAATAGCGCCGTGGATGTCCGAAAATAATTATCCGAGGCAAAAGAAAAAAAAAACACATTAAAAAAATCCTAAAGACACGCAAAATTGCTTTGCGTATTTTTTAATGCTAGTTATTAACTTACATTCTAATGGTCCATCAAGCTGCTGCTTTTCCTATTCTTTACACATTGGCGTATGCGACTTTTCTTTTTAGAGCAATTCTTAGGTCTACTTTTGTTTGTGGTTGATTGACAGTCCAAATTGAGCTTTTGGAAGAGTCGTGTATCTCGCTATTGGAAGTGTGGTGACTGCCCAATAGTGAAAGGTTTCTTCATTGTGTCTTGAGACTTCTCTCCACCATTTTTTCTCAACGTTCTTCTCTTCTTCCGATTTCTTTCAACCGAGAGCTTGATGTTTTAAAAAAAAGTGACGAAAGAGAGAAAAAAAAAGTTGCGTGACACGAAATGTTTGACTGTTGCAAAAGCAATCTTCGAATTTCTGTTTTGGCTTGAAACTGTTTTTAGTTAACTCTGGCGAAATGTCACCAGCAGCTTTCGGCAGCAATCATTTTCAACGGACAAAAGCATCTTGGCGCCTGTTCCGGTGATCAACCGGGTTGTTTCAATAGATGTTCTTGCGAGTGATTTTACACGGTTTACGGCGGCAAATTGAAGAACAGTTTTTGTTCGATGGGGTTTTCTGGCGCCCTTTTTTTATGATGAATTGAATCTCTCACTGAACTTTCTTCTTGGTGGTTTAAACTTGCTGGGAAATTGTCAAATGTATAATAAATATATTTTCTTCAGTGTAGATAAAATACTCATATAAATAGTAACATTGCTTTAAAGAGTTTATTTTTAGTGTTTTGTTAAAAAACATTTTATCTAAAACTGATAATCTGAAGCTCATGATGTTTTTCTTTTCTTTTAAATCAAATCCATAGTGTTGTTTAACTAAGTGCATATATATATATATATATATATATATATATATATATATATATATATATATATATATATATATATATATATATATATATGCGTGTGTGTGTGCGTGTTTTATAAAAAATTTAAATATTTAACTTTAATGGGGGGTACTTGAATTAGGGAATTTCCGATCCGGTAACAGACTCTCTAACAAATTAGGTTACTTCTGCTGTGTAGAAGTCCTGTTTTGAATTCAATCTCATATCCTTCCCTTTCCCTTACAGTCGAATACCACTGAAAGTTTGCATGACAAAATTATTTATTTTTTAAGATTCATTTTTTTAACTCGTCGGATATTTCCCCAAGGACCCTTTACAGATCATTTACAGAGGTAGACACTGCAACGTTTTTCTGTCCACCATAGAGCGCAAACCATAGGTTTTCCAAATCTGCAAATGCATCTCACCATATAAAGTAGTCTGCTGATGTCAGGAGAGTTAAAATATGAAGTGAAGTAAAATGTTTCTTCTTTTAGACATATTAAAAAATAGTAAACTATACCAGGACTGTATCTCAAACAAATCGGTTAATTTCCCATAATATCTGATGCATTAAACCTAATAACGAATTTCATCACATTGTCTAATTATGATTTGAGAGCGTAACTCTGATTAAATTTCAAGAAAGACCACTCATTTGAACAATAGGAAATTCTGGCACTATAGTTATAACATGGGTTTTCATTTTCTTCTCTAAACAAACATTTTATTTCCTGAAAACGTAATCTTGAACTTGTTTGCTTTATGTACACATAGTAAAAATGTATTTCAGTTTCAATTTTTATCATCAGTTAATTTAATCGCTTGTGTCCCAAGTACAGAAAATTTTAAAACTGCAATATGTTTTCGTTTGATGCATTTTTCTTTGTAATTCGATTCTCGTTAATTCGATACATTTTTCTTCGTAAAACTAACCATGAAAGCTGACGTTATATCTGTTGTGTTGTTATCATGTAATCTATTATCTGTATTAGTGACCCATTATTTGCTCTTTATGGGCAAAGATATGCGGATATAAATAGAATTTTAAAATATAAATTGGCCGTAGAGTGTACATTTTTACTTTTTAACTACCTTCAAGTTACATTCTCCTCCTTTATTACATATATCACATATTAGTTTTTCATTTCCTTATTAAATTGAAATTGAGATATAGAAAGCAAGGATTAAGTATATTCGTGCCACTTATCTAAATCTGAAAAAGTAAGGTAAATATCTCTCATTTCTTGTCGAGTATTTCTGATTATATTTACAACAATTACACCCGTATAGCTGCGTATATAAAAAAATTGTGTTTATTTTTTCATAATGGCACAGTTAAAATCCTTTTAAATTCCCTATGCATAACCATTTTGACATTAATAGTTTCAATATGCTATTGATAATTTCAATATGATATTCAATATTTATTTTAAAAAAATTAAAAATCATATAAGGTTTAACCGCTTTCTGGATGATAAAATGCATTTGGGTTATAGTACAATATAACCTTTTGACAACTAAATTTAAAATTATTTAAATATTTTTTTCAAATCTGTTAGAATGATATTGTGATGTTTCCTTCTCAAGAAACACTGAGATATTATTCAGTATTATAATATGGAATTTTCTCACAGTTGCCAATAATATATTTAAATACCTAAATAAAATTATGCTTAATATACTTTTATGGTGCAGTGTTTTTGACTTCTAGACCACACTCTCTTTCAGCAAGTCAGTATTCACGCGTAACTTTATTTAAATACAATTTTCTGACTGATGTTTCTATTCACTCTCAGAGGGTTGGGAGTTCACACACTCCCACCAAGCTAAAATATAATCATTCTTCACCTCCTGGATTCAAAGTATTCATTTACGAGTAACATTATCTGAATATTTTACGGTGAAGTCACGATGAAAGTCGGCTCACTTTTATAACAAAATGCACATAGAAAACAAAGGATATAATTAACGCAACGATCGCGTTTCCTCGGTTGAAAGTAATACTTCCGGACGCCTTGTTTCTATTTACGCCTCGAGTTTATTAATGAGAAGAATTTTAGTAATTACATGTTTTTGATAATGGTGGGAGGATCTTCGCCATAAGGAATGACAGATTATCTTGTTTACTTTCACGTGACAAGACATAAATCAAGAAAATAGTAGAAAATATTCCCTTCAATCAGCAGTAATTAGGGTTATGTACAATGTTAAATACATAACTAGATCTTTTTTCTTACGTTGCGGAGGTTGGACTGGATGCCAGCTGGTTTGTGGACTGATCAGACGTTTTAATATGGATGAACTTTTGAAATGCAAGATAAATATTCTAACGCATTGAATGTAATGTAAAATAAAGGGTATCATACTTTCAAAATTTGTAAAGCAAAGAATATTTATAATATAATGCTATGGTAAAAGAAATTATAATTAATTTTTAAAATGCAAAATATATGCTATTATTTTATATTTAATATATATGAGTGCTGTTATGTATTCCTCGTGAAACATAACAGTATTCTAAAAAAATTCAAAGAGAAAAGCTGAAGTAGAGAACATTCTGAGTGTTTGATCTTTAAATATCAGAAAATAAAGTCCAGAATATACATCATTTCAATGGTGACACGTTTCAAACAAATTTGCGAATACTATACAAAAACTAAACATTTCTGAATTTCCTTTAAAATTGGTATTCTCACACTTCACAGATAGTATTGAATACTATAAACAATGCTTTAAAGCATGGTAGCGCTCCTAACAGACATTTATTCTAAAACTCCTTGCTTCTGAATAATTTTATTTTCTATGACCTCAGAAGATGAATTTAACTCTTCTTGTACAACAAACAACAAATATCTGGAATTTATACTCGACATCATGTGATCATTGTTTGCCCTTTGACTAAGTGCGACAAATGTCCGATATAAATCATGACTCTGGTGGACTCTTTTTCCATGTTTCTTTATTGCTGGTATGATAAACAATAACTTTTAAGCATGTTCTTCTATTGTTCTGTGTTTGATAAATTCTCATGCATCATTTAAGAATAATAGTTTAATTTTCCTCCAATACTAAGTAACTCTTAACCAAACGAATTCTTGTCTCGGTTATCAAATTTTTTATCAAATACAGCATTAGCAATTATTTTTGTTGTATGAAAATTTTCATTCTATTGATTTCTTTTCTTTCCCAAATGCGCATTTTTTCGGAATTTTCAGATTATAAAAGCTTTATTTCAGAAAAACGTAAATTATTTTATATATCTTAGATTTCACTGAACAAGAATCTCAAACAAGAAACAATTTTTTTGTTATAATATATTAAATAAATAGGCTCACCAAATCCCCTTCTCTAAAACAAATCTTTCAGTTTTTTCTCAAATTACTGTAAATATAATCCTAAATAAAACAAATCCTGTAAAAAAAGGAGTCTTAAATAACGCTATGTAAATTTACAAGGGCTGAATTTACCCATTCCTTTTCTTCGTAAAAAAATCATAGAAATTGGTTTCTACGAACCTCTCTAAGCTACTCTTATTGAATAATGACATTATATATAAGAAGCCTAGATTTGATTACATTTTCTCTCGTTTACAGAAATAACATTAGAACATCTTAAAAATTTTAGACAATGACGAAATTGCGCCCATGTAAATCAATCTTGGCTCTGATCACAAAACTTGAAAGGACATTTTTGTTGAGAAATATATGGGGAGGAATATTCATTTGCGAACAGATATATTAAATATATTTATTTTTTTAGAAAACTAGATATTATTATTTCAGGGAAGTTTTTTGATATATTTAAATGCGATCCGATCTTTAGACTACTCGTGTTGAAACATAAAGATTGTTTGGTTGAGAATGTTATTTCTGATTATACAAATAATAGCATTTTTTGAGGTTTATCAGGTAATATGAGGTATCACGCTGCATAAAAGAGAAAAATCGAGGAAATTTCAGTGAGTATCCGTTTACTAAATTTTATATAAAATCATGGTATTTTCAATATTATTATTTTTCTTTATAAAACATTATACTCATAGTTACCAATGGAGAGCGAATGGGTAAAATTACAAGATTCCATATAAAATAAAAAATTATGAACGGATAAAAATAATAAAGGAATCAAATAGAATGCATTTATGCTCATATTTAAGATGAATGCATTTTGAAAAAAATTATGTTGTATAAGCCTCTTCCCTACATTTAAAAAAAAAAAAATTAAAAGTATTTCGAATTTATTTCAGGAAATTCATGGTATGATTTTCATGGTTGATATGATCAGCATTAAAATAGTGAAGTGCGAGTTTGATTCCCCAGTCGTTTGAAGGGGGGAAAACACAGAAGATGTTGTATTGTAAATTCGGCATCTTATTTTGGGCTCATTAATTTTTAATAACATTTTAGACTTATATTTTTGTATCTAAAACTTCGAAATCGTTCTTAATTTGATTTGTTTTATTTAATTATGTTTAAATAGCTTGGTACTTGCACATATTCAGGTGGATGTCGAATTTTCACTTAGCATCAAAATACTGACTCTCTCAAGGACACTCAAAGAATGTGTTCTCGTTCCCTTAACCATCGATAAAAATTTCAGCATTTTTTTTTTTAGGATATCAAAGAATTTTGCGAACAGATTTAGCTGAATCGTATATCCTTGAAAAGTTATTTTTTATAATGGTTTCTACGAATGCCATTAAGTTTACCATTACAATGCTCCTTGGTCAGTTTACTCTTCAATTTTTATTCCCCTGCTCTTCATTTCTGTAAAACCCACACAAAAAATATATATCTCAGTGTTTATTTCTTAAAGAAAATCTCATCCGGCATTCCAATCTTTTCTTTTTTTTTTTTCCTTTTTTCGAGAAAATATTGGTTTTATTCAAAACTTTAGCCCATAAATTACAGGTTTCTTGGATTGTAGTCCTTAAAGTGAGAGAAAAAAAATAACCAGTAACTATTGGGTAAGTCGTTGGAAAGTCACTCGCAGCCTGCATGATTTGAAATGTAGGGCGGAGATCGGAGTTGAACCTAGTCATAATACGTTCTCATTATTTTTGTTGTGTTTGCCTTCCCGTTCTAGTGATATTTGATAACCTATTTGGAAGTATGAATTATTGCACGTTCATTTTACCTTCAGCGTAAAAGATGAAACGAGAAACGAAAACCCGACTTTCGGTAAGGGGTAATTTTCTACGGTTGGGGCGTAAAAACAGGGTTGAGGAATCTGCTGCGTAAAGTTAAAGTATACCGATTCTTCAAACGAGTGAGGCGAGTAAAATAAATTAAAAGATTTTATTGACCTTTAGATGAAGCTGTGGAAAATTTGCGGGAAGCAGTTTGAGAAAAAAATATTGTCACGAGATGATCTTGTAAATATTTATATGCATATGCAAAAGCATATGAATTTCAAGATGGAAAGGGGTGGGGGAGATTAAAAGTATGCTAGATATTTTAAGCGGAATGCGTATGTTTAATATAAAAGTAGGGCTTTTTAAGCTTTCCCAACTTCTTTTTGTTCCTTGCTGTCAATCAGATCAGAGTTCAGGCTCCTGTGCTTGTCGGAAATCATGGTTATATTTATTAAAGGAGTTTGTGCATGATAAATGGGATTTATACGCATTCCCCTATATGCATAAAATTTTTACAAGATTTTTACAAGAATTTTACTGTTAAAATTATTTTTACAGACGTTAAAAAATAATTTTAATATTTACTTTTGGTTTTCATTTATAACTATTCAGAAATCCTAGCATCATTTAATCAAATTAAAAATAAATTAAACGCATATTTAAGGTGCACTATACATTTTACCAAGTATATTGTCAATAGATCATTTTGCACAAATAGAGTATCGATTGAGTAAGTGGTTGACTGTTCAAACATGAACCAGAAAATCTAAAATTAAAATAAAAATAAAACTATTTCAAAGCAAGTTAAAATTGTTTTATTTTAGTTCTAACTCCGCTGACAGCAGCACCGGGCAGAAAACCCTTTGGCAAAATGTATACATACCTCTAAAAACCAGACAAAGAGGAATTGAAAACATACAAATATGGATATTAAAAAAAGAAAAACATTGAAAGACAAATAATAAATGCAAACAAAATATTTAAACGCACAAAAAAATACAAATTCTGAAGTATGTGAAAAGCAAAGAAGACAAATTGAAAATTGAAATTATTTCATACACCAGATTTGTACTTACGGTGTTAAATACATTTTAGAATTATTTTGTCGCAGTTTAAAGGAAAAATATTCCAAGCAAAGCAGCCAAAAAGTTAAAAGAAAAAGATAAATGCATTAAAATAGAGCAAACTTAAGCAATGCTATGCCAAATTTTTATTTGTTTATTTTCATTTGTACTTACAAAGAAATCCTTTCAATATGATGTATAATCGCCTCACTTAAATTTCACTTATACGTTATTCCCAGTTATCCCTGCTTCTCCCTCTTGCCTCGACAACAACTGAATGAGAATACTCCGCCGTATTTTTAAGAATTCGAAACATATTTTGAGGGAGGTATAAAATTCTTAGGCTAGCGGATACACACACATTTTTTCCACCAGTAGGATCTCAGGTTATCATTTATCGAAGAGATATATGCATGATAGCTGAGGCGATTTACATCGTTGCGTGTATTAAATTTCTTAAACAATAATAAATAACTTTAAAAACTATTTTCACCTTTTATTTAGAACTACTTAGAAATCATAGCATAACTTCCTCGCGTTGAAAAAATAATAACAAAGGCAATTTTGGCAGGGTGGGTGTCCCAAATATCGCCCTCGTGCCTAATATTGCCTACTTGTGTTTCTAAAGTATGATTCGCGCTGTCTATGAGAAAATGCATTAACTTCTTAGTTCTGGGTTTGTACTAACAGCGGAGATAGCGACAAAACTCTTATCACTGACAACATAAACTATATGGCGTCTGAAGTTGTTTTGGACTGTTGTCTTCGTAATCTATGCTCCAAAGAATCAGAATCCAGTGAATGACCAGGTAGGTGCATCCAGATTCTAATTTTGCTTATACTATTTGAAAGTGCATTAAACAGAGACTTTGCTAGCAACGCCTTTTAACAGGCGCTCCTGATTTCGCCAGGTAGGCGGTAAGAGGAACAGAGGTAGGCGATATTAGGAACCGCTCTGGAGTTCACTGGAAATTTCAATTTTTCCAATTTAGCTACATAACTTAAACCGACACTGGTTTTGGAGCTGGTTGATCTCAGGATACCAAAGGAAATAGTTCTTAGGGATGTTCTTTGAGTTTCCAGTCTAATCAAAAACTAAAAAGTGGATGAAATGTCGAAAAAAGTTAGAGTAGGCGATATTTGGGACACCTACCCTATTATGTTACCAGTGAAGTATTTAAATATCACAAGATTGTTTGACGGTGATTCATAAACATCCAATATAGATAGTTATTTATTTTCTGGTGCTACATCAATGTAACTAAGATTTTGAGTTTTTGAGTGAACCAACATAAACTCGATTGGCACGCGAATAAAGGAAAAGATCAAAGACACCAAGTTTGGCTCCTTACCATTAGAATCAATTTTAATATTCGACAAATAATTCTAACATGACTTTTGAGGAGTCGTAAAAAATGTTCCTGAATTACCCCTAAATAATTTGTCGTCGTTTGCAACATCATCCGTTACCAAAACTTTATATTGTAATGAATATTTATTTATTGTTAAATCTAACTACTCTTGTTTTTTCAATATTTTCCCATCACCTTTGTTATTATGTTGCATTAAGAGTGATAAAATATATCTGATTTATTTATGATTAGTTCATATTTTACAAGAATCCATGACCAGAAGTACTTAATCATACAAAAAAAAAAATAAACTACTGAAAACTAGAAATACATTTTTCTATCCCGAAAATAATGGAACACAGCTGCATCTGATATTATTCAATACCTATGAGAATAAATGTATTTCCCCATTACACGAAAATATTTCAGGTTCTCCCATTTCGCCCTGTTTACTTTGCCTCTTGCTAGATCCTATACTTATTTTTATCACAAATAGATATCTCTTATTTATTTCATATTATGTTCTTTCATAAAATACGATTGCCCTTTCAACATAATTTCATTTTAACAATATCATCAGTCTAATTGAATAGTTATCTAATTCACGAACTAATGACACGGGCAAAATAATTCTGTGTTAAGTCCTGGTGAGAGGGGAGATTTACTTATCAAAGTTGATGGAAGGAAAATGAGCAGTGTGGGAAATAATCAGCTTATGTATTATTATTTCTGGTTTCTAAGCAGAAAAAATAGACCTTGTTATTGTCACCACATTTGTTATACGTCAGATGGGCTTCAGGCAGCAACCTAATAATAGCCCTCCTTAACCCGGTGCATTTTTTGCCATGAATCTCTTTTCTTTGCATGGATCGTTGGGAGTCAGCTTTTCTAAATGACAGCACGGTACCCAATCCCTACTTCGAGGACCCTCCGGGCATTACTTTTTTATGCATTCGATTGACATTTTTCGTCCATGCTGTACTTTTACATACAACAACCTAATGATGCCTTTTGGTATGGCTGTCTTATTACTGTTACTAATCTGCAAAGTATACTTAGCATTCAAGGTTATTAGGTTAATACGACATAACAGGATATCTATATATACTAAGACATATTCTGCAGGTTGGTGTAATTTTACAACTTTTCACTATTCAGAACGTTAGCATCATTTCGCGTTAGAAGAATTTCGCAAGAAATTACCAATCAGGTTACAAATTTTATAAGAAATTTGTTAATTACCTTCAAAAGCTTCAACCCCTCATAAGGGGACGTTTTGGAACAAGCTCTGACATATGTGGGATGGTGGAACAATTTTGGCATTTTTTTTCTAGCTCGTAGATATTTACGCACCTTATAAAAAATTATTTTAATATAAAAGTTGTATTTCTCCACACACCCCCCCCCCACCACCACAAAAAAAAGACCTAAGTAAAATGACTATTAAGTCACTTATCAGGTTATATATTAATTTTGTATTTTAAACGATCATCAAAATTTACATCATATTTACATACCCATTCTAGTAGTAATTTATAAATTTTTCTGCTTAGAAATCTTTGGAAACGAAAAATTACATAGATACGAAAATTTTTCTTTTATTTCAGTAGGAAAAAAACATGCATTGTGTATGCATGGGAAAGAATAAAACACTGGAACTTTCAGAAGAGGGTACACTGCTCTGAATGTCAATGGAGAGAAAACAATGAGAGATGAATATTTATATTACTGTGCATATGTAGCATAGCACGTGGAATTTCAACACGTGCAGCTAAAATTTCACTATGACTGTCTTCTCCTATTCTATAGATGTTTCGTATGCAATTTCTGGAAAGTGGATCTAGAAAGCAACTCTTTCATTTTGGCTGGCATGGCAGTACAAACACGCAACATTTGGCAAAGCTTCTGAATTAAAATATAACGGTCAAGGAAACGTAGTGGTCATGTTACGAGCACCCATCTACTAATTTATCTATCTCTAAAAACGGATGTCATGGGAACCTTACCTTCGTCAAATAGTGAGTCACCGATTTCATATAGTGTGATGTATCATGCCATTTATTGTTACCATTTAGTAATGAAAATGAATGAAAAATTGAGTCTCGTTTCATTAACCGTGTATTCAACTTTTGTGCGTATTCTGTGTCCTTCTTAGTTTTCCTGGAAAGTTGAAAATTCCTTTTGAGACAACCGGTATCTGTCTTATTTCAAATGTGTAAACATGCTAATGTAAACACAAAGACTATTTATGCCCAATTTACACGATTTGCGTAAACTTTATCAGTTATTGCCCAGTGACTTACAGCGAAACCAGTCTGAATACTTAAATCTGCCATTTAATAAAATTTTCTGTACTATGACATGCATTTCAGTCTACAATGATGTAACTACGATGTAATTTAAGGAATTTCTTCCCGTCGTGATTCAAAGCAATTTATATAGTCTATATATATATATAACAGTTCCGTAACTGACTGACTCAATAACATACAACGCACAGACCAAACCGCTGGACCTAAAAGGCTGAAATTTTGCATGGCGATTCTTCTTATAGTGTAGGAGTGCACTAAGAAAGATTTTTGAAAAATTCTTCATAGATTTTTTAAAATTAAACTTTTAAACTGTTTTAGTAACATTTTTTTAAGTTTGCATTTAAAATAATAATTTGGGGGTTATAAAATTTATATCACGAGAAAGATCATGAGAATTCCTTTAAAATGAAATCTTTTTCGAATCTTTACCTCCAAGTTTCTGATTTTTGGTGAATTTTTAAAGATTAATTTTTAGAATTTAATTTATTAAATGCTGATCACGTGATTTCTTTTTCTGGTACTTTAAATAAATTTATCGTCACTTCAAAACAACGAAATAGACAAAAAAATATATTTCTTTTCTTCCTAATGCGGCAGATGATTGAACATTATCTAAAAAAATATTAAAATGCAGTAAAAATATGTTCCTCAAACTGTACTATATTCTTTAGTATGTCCTATTAGATTTAATTTGAATATTTTCTTCTACATTATTTTGTCTATAAAATATCCCTTACGATTTTTTTATAAATGTATTCTTTTACATCAATTGTATACATTGATCGTCGTATTTATTATATATATATATAGATATATATATAGGCATTAATTGCATACATTGCCCTTTGTATTTAATTTGAATGTACTCCGTAGCGAAGTACGGGTTTTCAGCTAGTATATATATATATATATATATATATATATATATATATATATATATATATATATATATATATATATATATATATATATATATATATATTTATACCTATCATGCAGATTCCCTCAAAAGGGAATGTTTGGGCATGTTCGGAGACGCTGATAATCAACATATGAATAACATTATGATCCTTTGCCTCTTCCAAAACCTTTTAATTTTTTAGGCATGTTCACGATGGAAATATTGAGCTAAACCTGTGGAAGTTAATGCGGAATTATTTGACTGTGCAAAGGAATATCTTTGTCAATGAAATAAGGAATATGTCCTTGGTTTTTTAAATTTTCCCATTCATAATTTGGAAATCATTTGTGGAACATCATGCTATAACTAAAAAAAGGTTTGTTTACGTGGGATATATTCTGCAGTACCGTTCCTAAATTCTCCTTTCTGTTTGTTTCATAATTTATTATCTCATAAAAATAAAACTATAAGCTAGCCTTTTAAAATAAAAACAGATACTGAACGAACAAACTTAAGCTCTTTTTCATAACAAAAATTTTAAAAAAAGAATAAAAGTTCCTTTAACAAGATTAGTAATGTAAACGGTCTTTGTGATGTTTTTAAGCTAGCTCTGAAAATAAGCCTTGAAATTTGCATTTTCAAATTGTAAAATTTTTGTTTCAGTAGACCTAAGCACGGATCAAAGTGTCAGAATCATAATTAACCTGTAACTATTATTTTTGAAACGCAGTAAGACTTTAAAAGTAATTAACATACGAATTTTAAGCTGAAAATGTTTCTATGTACCATCTTATTCATTAATGAAGAATAATGTTTGAAGGTATAAAATATGCAACTTGGAAAAGACTGATAAGCAGTTTGGCTGAATTTCCTCTAATGTGATTTTAATTCTTTTGTATGAACTTAATGAAATTATAGAAAAGAGACTGAATAGGGGCATCTAAGTTTTTAAGTAAAATCCTTACGTTATAATCCACATAAGGGACGTCACGTTAGTATTTTTTCTACTGTGATACAAAATAGAAACCAAGAAAAATTAATTGAAACAAAAACAAATAACTTTAGTGTGTAGACCTTAAACCAGAATATGAATATTAATAATTATTTGTTCCATCACATTAGAAAAAAATTTTCTGCATCCCGAATTCTTAAACCCTTCTTTTTCTTACATATGGCTTCTAATAAATAAATGAGAGGGATAATTTTGAATTTTTAAATGATGCAAATATATTCCCATGTAAAAAATGATACATGTGATGTATGCAAAAACAGCCCACAAGCTTACTATCGTATGCATAAAAACACCAAATATATGTGATGAATCGATGTAAGATTTTATATATTTATCTTAAATTTTAATTATTCCTTATCTTTTGCAGACATATTTGAAAAAGTCTGAACTAAAAAACTAGGATTCTTAAGAAATTATAAATTTTATCTTTAGATTATATTTATTTTTGAGTGTCAAAAGTTTTATCTTTAATATGTATCTATAAACCACAAAAAAGGTTACACTACAATTATTTAGTATTTACGGCTTAGTATAAATTCACCCACACAATTTTTATTAATATAGATAATATAACAAGTCTGACATCAATCGAAATTAGCAGAGAGACTTTTCATAATTTTTTATTTTAAAGATACAAGTAAATAAAAATCAGAGAATTTAAAATATTTACAGAAAAATTGATAGACAAATTCTTGTTAAATGTAATAAAACTAACTCTAAATATGAATTTGATTTGAAAATTCTCATTTCCTGGAATTGTAGTAAGCTAGAAAAATAATGTAGGTTCGATTGAAATATTATTAACTTAATACTGTTTTTTATGTTTTAATTTTTTTTTCAACATGAGTCCGTTTTTTTCTTTAATGAATATTTGAGGTTGCACGCTAAAAATACCCCAGGGAATTCTCGGTGTACAATTTTCATCCAGGTGAATGCTGAACCACTGATGTGTAGACATCATCTTTCTCCTTTTCTGCATTACAAATTGAAATTAACTCAAAACCGCTTTTATAGAACATAAATAAATTATGTTTTAAAGTGTATATACCTAAAAGCTTTTGGAAACAGGATTCAAAATTTTTCTCTTCAGGATTGTAACGTTTCTATTGATATTCTCTTTTTCTTAGTTGATTGTGTGATTGCATTTCCTTTTAATCATATGAGTAGCAAGTATTTTTAGTTCTGGATAAAAAGTGTTCTAAACAGAAACATAAACAGAATTAAACAGACAATTATATAGTCTAAAAGTGGAAATAAACTGCTTTTTAATGGCAATCAGGAAAAATTCATAATGTGTAAATAAGAACTTTTCAGCAATATAGAAGTTCATCTCTACATCGATAAAACCATTTTTTTAGCATATGTAGACGGAAAACCACGAACATTAATAAATACAGACTACATAATTTCATTTTTAGACTGAAATTCTGTCTGAGGAAAGCAAAGCATCATAAACATATATATGTCTTCTAATCCATCTCTTTTGTCTCATAGAAGCCTCATAAACACTCGTCATATTTGCAGCTGTGTAATCCGATACCAAACAAATGCTGGTTTTATTTTTAGTGACAAGTGTTATTGGAATGCGCAATTATTTTCATTATGCTATTAAGAACACATTTTCTTTAAAAAGAAAACTCATTCAAATCATACAAGAGAAATAACTGCTGTTTTGAAATGATCTTGGGGGAAAGTACTAATTTATACTCGAAATATATAAATTGTATCACACACGATCTCCATTCAAATTTTTGTTACAGTCTAAGCTTTCTTTATTAAAGTGAAATTCCTTAGAAATAAATGTGGCGTATCTTCGTCTTAACTTTTCGCTTTAAAATGATAAGCTCTTTATAAATAATATGTACAAATTCTTCTGAAATATGTTTCTTCGATATAGACTAAATAATTTATTATTTTTCTATTTTATGTTTATACGCCGAACACAGTACTCATAACGCCAATTGCTGAAATCTTTACCGAAATGGGAGGCTAGAGACATGAGTATTAAAAAAATACTTTAAACTTTTTGATGATCTCATTGTGTAATAAATAACATTTTAATTGTTTTTACAATGAGTTTAAGCACTTTTTTGTTTGTTTAAATAAGTTCAATAATTCTTCCCAAACTGAACCAAAGCAACCAAAGAAGCATCAGGGGGCATCATTTCCTACAAATACATCGATTTAGTTGAGTTTTAGACCTCAGTACTAGAAATTCCAGTACAGTTAATTTAACATAGTGTCATTT
Organism: Dolomedes plantarius; assembly: GCA_907164885.2. Classification (NCBI taxonomy): domain Eukaryota; kingdom Metazoa; phylum Arthropoda; class Arachnida; order Araneae; family Dolomedidae; genus Dolomedes; species Dolomedes plantarius. Next base: position 131,847,073 of record OU015494.1, on the reverse strand, counting down.
AAACGAAAATTATTCATAATATTTAAAATCCTCAGGTTATACTTTAAAGTATTATTTTTTCTTATAAGCTCGTAATATTATTTTTATTTACTCCTGCATTTTACTACAATTTTATTAACAATTTCACTAAGTATTTATGAGAAAGAATTGCTCTTGCCATCTTGAATTATATATGCTCTTTTTCTAAAGGCATTATTTGTTTCCTTTGTGTAAATAAATGAAATGCTGCACTATAACGTTGGTTTCACACAAGTTGGTATAAAAAGAACTCTTTTAAAACAAAGTAGTATCTGGTGATGATTTGTATCGTATTCCTAACTTAATTTAGAAAAGTTTCCTCATCATATTCATAATAGTAATATGAATAATGAAAATTCGTATTTGAGTATTCGATCACGGTGTAATTGTAGTCAATTTCAATAAATGGTTATGCTGCATGTTATAAATGCATGTACATCATTTATATCTCTTGCACTTATAAGATAAAACATAACAGATCAACTTTTCAATTTTCTCTTATTTTAAGACTACGTTGGTGAAATTTAAGAAAGAATGTGCCTATATTCCCTATTTAATTTTGTCTCTGGTGTATTGATTTTATTTACTCTTCTGATCTTTTTGTTAAATAACACACAAAAATGTAAAAGAAAAATTAAAAAGAAACCTGTCCATATAATTATAAGCATGTTTTTCTATACATATTAAAGGACTCACCAACCTAATTCCCCTGTATGATTGTAAAATATTTTATTCAGTCTATATTGCACACTAATGGTAGTTTTCTCATACTTTTTTTAGTTAAAGTTATTCCTTTCAATAATGAAGATTAAAGATTTGTCTTAACCGTCGTTACGCATCTTTGTGAAAAACGGTAGCTTGGGTAGAATTTAAACAATTAAATAAGTTCATTAATTAAAAAAAAACAAATAGTTTGTACAAGTTTTTTTACAACCAGATTTGTTCTAGAAATACTTCTTAACAAGAAATACGAATTTTTTATTTGTTAAAAGTTTGGTTGTTATTATACTGTCACTTATTTTTTGTACACAAATGAAATTAAAGATTATTCTGTGGGAAATAAATCTATTAGTAATGAGATTAGAATTCATCTCTCATTTTTATATACGAACGAAACTAATACTTATTCGATCGGAAATAGTATTAAATCTTAACGTTTTTCTTCTGTTGAAAAAACTAAAAAAATATTTTTGAAACTAGATGGAATTAATTGTCTGAGAAAGTATTTCAGAAATAAAAATCGTTAGCTGCAATAGTATCTTAACGACAAATTTAATTGCGAATATATTTGAACTTAGTTCGAAAGAAAACCACATAGCTTGAATTTTAAATTTATACCACTTTACATAAAAAATAGCTAAGGAAGTTTCTAAATTCCGGTATTGCAGTTACTGTGTATATTTGTTTGTTTTGGAGATGAAATATTCCCAACAGGAATACTCTATAAATAGAAACGTAACTTTTAGTTTTTTGGTGTTTACTGTCACTGATGTACAAGAAAAAGAATCCCATGTTGATATATTTTCCTCTCTGTTTACTGCCACGATTCTACTTTTCAATGAATGTGCCAAATTTATCATCATACACTTTATTATACATTTGTATGTGAGTATAGAACAGACAGAAAATGTTTCCTGTCTATGTTCTTTAGTCATCTGTGCTAGAAATACCAGAAAATAAAAATAATTTTAAAAAGTACTCTGATATTCAAACCATATGCTTGATGACACTAAATACCTCTTAAAATAGTAAAGCCAAGAAATGCATTTTGCACTGAAGATTGATTAATTTATTAAGAAAGAATGCTAATCGAAACTTTCAAATAGTTTGTTTTCCACCATTTAAAAGATTTACTGATTCATTAAAAAAAAATCAATTTTTTTTGTGTGTGTGTGTGTATGATATACCTCTCTGTATATTATTGCAATGCAATGTTCCCAACTATGGAGGGACTTCTATTATTTTTTTGTCTCACACTTTCGTTTACAGTACTGATAAAAACAATGTCTGTTACTGTTGTTGCTCTTATTAATATTATAAAATAACTATAAGCCGTGTAAATTCATATATGTATATAATTAAGTAATGGAAGGAACCGAAAACTTATTAAAGACTTAATATTAAAGCAATTTTTAGAAATGTTCTTAAGTTATGTTTGCTCCTTAGTATTCCCAGTATTTCAAATTATATAAAGTGAGAATTTCCTAAAAGTGTAATCTGAAATAGACTATACAAATATACACATCCGCCAAAATACTCTGAAAACATTCAAAGGCAAACCATCCAGGACAAATAAACGACGTTTAAGTCTCATGGTTCTAAGCCACAAAGAAGCCACAGTTGTGAAAAAAGCAGTTTAGAATATGATTTAAAGCTGTGTGAGGAGACATTACTATTAAAAATTTCCTGTGGCTGCTTCTATCCTAAATTCGTACTTAACTTTGCTGTTTTTTTTTATTATTTAATTTCCGTAAATCTGTTCTCTTCTGATCTATTTTTAGTGCATGTATTTGGAACAGATTTTTAAATTATTTTAGAAAATAGCTTTATGCTTATCCTCCTGTGATTTAGTAAACTTCTAGAGTGTTTATTGCCATTTGATCATTTATATTATATATTTACTTACATGCGTGCAAATGCACACATACACTAACTATATAAATATATATATATATATATATATATATATGTGTGTGTGTGTGTGTGTGTGTGTGTGTGTGTGTCTTTTATTTATATAAATGAAATTAAAGACTATCGCACTTGTTATGAAACTACATCAAAATTTCATGCATATGTGTGAGACATTATTCTAAGAATGTAGGTGTAAGTAACCAAGAGAAAAAGGGAAAATGACTTTGCAAAATTGCAAGAAGATAAGTCTTGGTAAAAACCATACCTTTTATGCCTGAAATTAATTTTTACAACGGTTTATTGTTTCATCCCTTATTTCTTCTAAGTATATTTGAAAAAGAAATCAGAATTTTCAGTATTATTTTTTCTTTGGAGTAATACTTTGTAGTAATATCACATCCACCTGTTCCAAAGCTTCTTAACTTTGTAAATTTGTAAGCACTATCCAATTACTTTTCAGTTTCATTCTTTTTGTCTTTGGATTATTTAAGAATCCTAATCGTACATATAGATACTCGGTGAGTAAGTACTAGAAAAAAAATGACTGAAATCTTCAGAAATTAGTTTCTTTGATTTTTCATGTCATGTTGTATCATACCTTTATTTCAATATTTCATCTGTTTTTAGCATCATAACATTTAAAAGTTTAGATACAGGCCATTCGTTTGAATTTTTTTCACTCCATTTCTTTAAGTTAAAAACTAAAAAATCTATTGATCTTTTAAAATCTATTGTTAAAGTGTATTAAACTTTCGAGGTAAAATATGAATTTCCAAGATACATTATTTTACACAAACTTTAGTGATTACTGTATTCAATGTTCTTCATGTAATGTTCAATGTTCTTCTATAAATGTTCTTCGGTGATTTTTATTAGAAAAAAATAACCATTATTGACAATATTTATTTTAATAAATGTTTATTTGTTTGTGGAAAAGGTTTACATTTGATAGATATATAAGCAATACTCATTAAATTTATTAAACTTTCGAGGTAAAATATGAATTTCCAAGATACATTATTTTACACAAACTTTAGTGATTACTGTATTCAATGTTCTTCTGTAAATGTTCTTCGGTGTTTCTCATTAGAAAAAATAACAATTATTAACAATATTTATTTTAATAAATGTTGATTTGTTTGCGGAAAAGGTTTGCATTCGATAGATATATAAGCAATACTCATTTTCCGTCACCAGTTGAAATTAGCACTCTAAAGAAACCCTAAGAGTAAGAACAGTGTAAAAAAGAAAATAAATAAACCTTCGCCATTACACTGCTAGAACCCTATCCCATCATCGTAAAGATCTCGGTCGGGGGTTCTCTCACTCAGTAGATGATTGAAGTACATTTCGCATGATGCGACCTGCTTTGTATCTAATAAGACAGGCGAGGTGGTAGATCCGAAATTGAAATATTATACGGCGGAGCAAAAGATACTATTACGCGATAGCTTCATTCACTTTCAGAAGGTTGTTCCCACCCAAAGGTCATCGGGGTAATAATTAATGGGCGAGACACACCTTGGCCACTGAGATGCGCCCAACGCCAATATTTGCAATCGCGGAAAAGTCACTTTAATTTCCGCTATTTGCTTCCAGTTTTTTCCTCTGGGGTTTAATGTAATTTTGGAGGTCGTTCGGAGATGGAGATGTTGCGGAGATTGTTATGTTTCTAATGTTTCATTGATATTTGCTCGGGACTTTTCTTATTGAGGTATTAATCTGAAACGTAGGAGGGATTTCATAATCTGTTTCTATCAATCGCATATCTATTCGGGGGGGGGGGGGTTCTTTTATTAAGTCACTAGAGATTTAACGAAAGTTACTCTGGTTTAGAACTGAGACATTCTTAGAAAAATGGGACGAATGTTTTATGTATTTCATTTCACTTATTAATTGGAAAAAAATATTTATGATTTATTTCCTAGTTTGTGAAATATTTTAAGACTTTAGCGTTTTACTCAAAATGTATTAATGCATGCTAAAGATTTCAAAATCCAAACGGGGAAGTCATGTTAAGATAATGTTTAGAAATACTATACTTATACTTTTTTAGCTATCGGATATTTTATAATTATTTTCCTAAAAATATCATATCATAAAAACTTTGAAAATAAATTTTTAGTGTTTAAAATTAACTCAGTGAATTAGAATTTAGTGTTTAAAAGTATTAGAATTTAGTGTTTAAAATTAATTATACATTTAATTTCCTAACTAAAATTATAGTATTTTCAATCTGTATAACTCATCTATCCGTTTACAATATTAGCTAACCCTGACGTTTTCATATTTTTAATGCTAGCGTATATCTTTTAGAGTAATTAACCCTTATTATTCTGTTTTGAACAATTTATACCGAAAATTGACGTTAATGTATGTTAGGAAAGAGAAAAATTCTTATGTACTGACCGCAAGAATCTTGTTCCTAAATTTAATAACTATCTGAGGGCATGAACTGCTTCATTAATAAATATGTCATGTAAATGAAGCACACCATTAACCTGTGAGACTTTATGAATGAATTTAGGTCTCCGTGTTCATGGTGACTATTTTAGTCATGAAGGAAACGTTTAAGTCTAATACTTGTTTGCCATTTTTAATGAAATAATGAAAGTTTGCAGCAATTTAGTTTATATGGATTACCCGGAATTTTTCTGTTTCTGTCTTTTGTTATTCTTGAAAATTTGTACTATTTTAAATCTTTAATTTCTGATATTTTGTAAAATGACACCTGTTCATTTTGTATGACTATACTTACAACAAACAATGTTAAAAATATTTACATTTGATTGCTCCGTGTTTTATATGACAAGTAATGATATACATTCTTTTTTATTTTATTTTTACGTAATTCAACTGATGGAATAAAAGATGCATTTTTCCATCAGAGATACAAAAACGTTTTTGAAACACTGTATAAGATTTAAAACTTATTTTCAATATTCAACGTTTATGAAAAGTTGAATATTGAAAACGTCAATATTCAACGTTTAACAATACGTTAATATTGACGTTATGAAAACGTTATATGTTTATTAACTTCCTGTTGGATTAATACAATACTTTTAATCAAGCAATATTTTCCCTTGATCCATTTCAAACACAAGGGCACTATCATCACAAATGCAGGTAGATGTTTCATTTTCTAATTCTAAAATGCTTTAATTTTTACAAAAAAAAATTGATATAAACTTTCAATATATTTAAGACAGAATAATGTATCAAAATATACGTAGACGAGTATTAGAATGTACATGTTTATTAACTTCCTGGTAGATTAATACTATACTTTTAATCAAGCAATATTTTCACTTTAAATGGATAAATTTAATTAGAATTCTATAATAGAGAGGAGTTAATTCACGGGAAGTCGATATGCTGCAACTCCCTTTACGAGTGTAGTGAAAATCACAATTATTATTGTCTGAAAATATTCATTTTCCCTTGCAAATTTTATCCACCTTTCAATATATATCTGGCTGAAAGTTGACGGGAGTTAATTCCCGGGAGGTGTAGCTATTTTCATATTCCTCAGCTCTCCGTAACTTACTGCGACGTGCTCTTTAATGTTCTTGTTAATGGGTCTTAAAAGGATTCTTCAATTTCAAAAGTCGGCGCATAAAAAGACTCTCACCGTCATTTCAAAGTCTGTATTTTTCTCTCCTTCTCCATTTCACATTCAATTGATTCAAGATATTGCCGATGGGTTAAGATGAGGGGCGGGTGCAGAGTCTTAAGAAAGGAATATTAATGAAATAGTCGATTCGATAAAGAATTTTTGCTCATTCTAGGGCATAAGTAGGGGAATAAGTTCAAATTACTCCTCTGAAAGCACTGACTTCTTTAATGAGAAGCAATCCAAACCGACGAAACCCGTAGAGGTAGAAATTGCTGAGTTCTTGAAAAGATTTCCTGAGACTATCAAATAGGAACTAACAGATGCACTGGTACTCAAAAGCATTCGAAAGCCAGAATTAAATTAGGACTGTAATATTGAGAGGAGACTTTTCAATTTTCTACTCTCAGGAACAATGGGGGAATTCTTATTTCACCTTTTAATGCAGGAAATTCTGATGAAATCAAATGTTGCGTTCTGTTCTTTTGTATAGAATGCAAATGTGGGAGAGAGCTCTTCTAGTGTTAAATTTCAATTCAGAAGAGCAATTAACTCTCATCAAATCTAAATTTAAAATTTTATCACGGGGGGTGGATAGTCAGTCAGGCCTTTGAGATTTAAGCAATTAAATTTATACAATCCTCTCTTTATAATGAAGTTTGGAGACTCTTCGTGAATCATTTGATTCAAGTCATTAGCTTGTTGTGAAAATTGCTAAAAGAACAAGATAAAAACAGAAATTGCTTCTATTTCCCAGCATTTGATATAATACGGTTTCTTCTTGGTAAATTAAAATGTTTAATTGTGTACCGCCCTATCTAACTTATTTTCAAAAATGCATAAAAAACTACTGACCAGGAAATAGAACCTGTGACCTTCTATTTTCCACATACATGAGCTGACCGCTATACCGAATATATATGCCACGTTTCTCAGAAATTTTCTTCAGATTATATATATATATATATATATATATATATATATATATATATATATATATATATATATATATATATATATATATATATATATATATATATATATATATATATTTATTTATATATATATATATATATATATATATATATATATATATATATATATATATATATATATATATATATTTATATATATATATTTATATATATATATATATATATATATATATATATATATATATATATATATATAATATCATGTTTCTCATCATCATGTATCTTGGTCATTATAAATATGCAGCAGAGTCCCTTGTGCCATCTTCTAAAACACAAAATGCTGTTTGAATTCACTGTAGTCATCTTTTACTACTTGAGGGCTAATACGACTGGACCCTACAGTTTAGAGTTCATTTCGGAAGGTTAAAAACATCCATACAAACCTCCTAACTTGAACCTGCAGACTCTAGAAGCGAATGTATCCATAGCAATTCTGTCATCGTCCGGCTTGAGGATCAAGGAGAAATGTACATAGTTTACTTTATACCATATGAAAGAAATAAGTTTAAATTTCCTTTCCCTGAAAGTTTGCAAAAGTTTCCCTCAAAAAACACATGCACAAGAAAAATAAAATGGAACTAAATTATGCATTGCCGTGTGAACGCGTGTCCTCTAAACTTTGTTCACACCTGTTTTTATTACACCTATTTTGGACTGGCAGATGTTTTGAGTCTTATTGTTTTTGAGAAAGAAAATTCTCTCAATTCTAGGGATCAAAGATCGATCTTTTTCAAGTGCCCGCATTTACTTGACAACGCTTAATAGCCAATCCTGACATTCGATTGATAAGACTAAAGCCTTATGATCCAGGAGTAGTGATTAACTGAATTGCTAATGAATCAGGTGATAAATTGCCCGTTTGGGCTGGACAGATCGAACCCAACTATATCCTTCTCGACTCCCTAACTAATTGTTGCGGGTATTAACGTGCTGACAGAGTTTTAGACTGTACGCATTGTGGCCTTATCGCTTTATCAATCTCTCTCACATAAGCCTCTACTGGCTTTCATTGGATTTTCAGAGCTATTCTCTTATAGACACTACAATATGTGTTTAAAATCCAGAGTAAGTGACCCCTTTAATTCGAAATTACATGATAAGAGTAGGCTATCGTTGACACGTGCTTATTCTACAAGGACAATTAAGAATGTCATGTCAGAATAAAAATACTGCGATTAAGTAGGATTATGTGTCTATTAAAGCATCAATATTTCGTCAATATTCTTCACGAGAGAAATTTTAAACCATAATACAATTTTTGAGACAGATATATATCTTTTTCATTTATTTTTTAGTTTATTACTCATCAAAAATTGAATTGATAGAACAATCGATAGAACGCAGGAAGTAACTCTACAATATATCGCTATTACGTAAATGATCAAAGATATAATCTGTGTGATTTTCTTTAAGAGGGCAATTGTATGAAACGGTTTCGGAAATATTCTAATTTTCAATGGATGTTTTTGTCTCCTGGTTATGTTAGTAGCAATAAGGTAAAAATAATTAAGATCAAAGTTTGGTAAGAATGTATTGAAATGATTTTCAGTTGTAAAAATTATTATATCTTAAAACAACATACTAACAGTATCCATATACAAATTCATTCGGGTCATTATGCAGAATTTTAATTTATTGGATATTTTCAGCACCCCAAAATCATACTTATCAGTTACCGTGTATTTCTACTGTATTAATGAAAAAAAAGGTATTTTTTAAATTTAAAAAGCACCTGTTTACACAAAAGTTATTTTTTTTTTGCCATCATACTTGTTAAAATTTGTTCTATACTCTTTAAACAGTATCAATTTGATACGAGTATCTTGATTAAAAATGAGCAAGGTACATTTTAAACGTATAAAATGCATGAAATTTTCCTAATGGAGAAAATTAATTTTGAACCATAGTATTTAGCTTAAAATATAACTTGTAAGCTGATCATAGTGACAATGACTTAGTTACCGATAATTTGTATGCTTATTATATTGCCCATAACCTAATAACCTATAATTTACCGGAAACTTGTGGAAAAAGCAAACAGAAAAAAAATTTCTTATATTACACAGGTGAATTACATTGTGGAATGTAAGAAGTTGAATTTTTCGTGTAATAACCTATAATTTGAAAACTAATTATCTTACGCATAACCTAGTAACCTATAATTTGTAAACTAAGGGGAAATGAAAAACATTAAAACTATGCATTATGGATAAGTGGGCAAATGTAAGTAATTTTTACTTTGCACTATGCATGTATATATTTAACACTACGTGCTTTGAAATCTCTGTTTCCCCGTTAGACAGTTAAAGCATAGTGTGTGAACTTTAAAAAATGAAGATTTAATAATTATAGTGTCATATACTCACACTCAAAGGTCATCATACAGAGAGACATTTTTTTTTTCACTCATCATACATCCCCACCTCCACTAATCTATTTCAGACCCTTAGTTCGTCTATTTTCCACTCCCAAAACAAGCTCCAACAGCGTGAAAAGATTTAAATTCTTTAGTGGGAGAGGACTGGGTTGTAGGAGGTATGGTTCAAAGATCCCAAATTGAAACTTTAGATGAATTTATTTGTTCCCTCATTTTTGGTTCTTTACTCAGAGGAAGACATCATAACTATGACATTACACTCTCCTGCAATCCCCAAATGACTTATGCAATCTCTTCAGTGCTGCAGAATATGCATTAGCGTTTGCTGTTACTAACTGAGGCACAGAATCCAACAAGAGTACATTATAGGTTCCCAGATGACAGTTGCCATGACTTCTGAATTGAGAAGGTCTGCTTGAACTCCTTTGGTCTCTGTTGTGAACAAGAGTGATACCATTACCGGTTAAGGGACTATTTTTTTCTGTCAACAAAATTGTTATTGATACGTGAAACTCCAGGAGGATTTGACGATTGATTGACCCAGGCTGACCTTGAACTGGTCTATTCATTCTTCGAGCGCGGGTACAGTTCGCAAAAGAGTGCACCTTTCAAAACGATTCTGGAATGTATACACGAAAGCTATACCCATCAGCTTTTGAGTCCATGAGAAATTATTTCAAAGGACGATATCTTATTGAGTGTGCAATCTAAACTGTGCTGTAAGGAAGCAGTTTTCTCTTGTTTTAATTTATAATGTGAAATACAGCCTTATACAAGAAGTCTTATACAATATGTCAAATACCAAATTTTTTTCTTTAAAAAATTTTAAAACGACTCGGTATATTTAATTTTATTCATAGTACAATTACACTAAAAACCGTGACAACACCCAAAAAACTTCTTAAACATATTAACAGACCTAGGAATATGCACACACTCAGAAAAAAAAAATCCTACATCTATTTATGTAGAAGACTTAATCCCCTTTGTAAATTGTTAAAGCACAGGAGAATATTCAATGAAACTATTTAAGTAGAAAATTATTTGTGTCAGTTTGCATACAGATTCAATTTCACTTTTCTGATATAGTAATAATAAAGTGTAAATATCCAAGATAAAGAGCATTTCATTATGAAATTCGTTCTTGAATGTAGCTGAAACCATATCCTTAATTATCTACCATAATATTAAAATAACTTTTCCTTTAAAACAATTTATTATTATTTTTTTATATTTTTATTGTAGCCTCTTTTAAATCCTTTCAAATGTCATTAAGTTTAATCATTGGTCTGACTGAAAAGTTTAAATATTTTATACCAATTGAATAAATTCCATTAAAACATGCGAGTTATTTTCCTATATATTTTCTAATTTTTTTACAATCATTTTCTTTTTTAAATAGGTTAAAATATTCAAATCTACTCTCACATTGTTGGCATTTGAGCTGTAACATAGTTTTCGGAGCATTGACGTAAAAATTAATTTTTAGCAAAATATATTCTATCTTAAATTAACGCTTTTTACTCCATAACAACGGCGTTGTAGTAAAAAATATAAGAATGTAAGAGGATTAATTTCCATATCTCCTAGAAATTTTCAATGAAATTCACAAATAGCTATTTAATGCACTTTTGCTCAAGAACACAAATGATCGAAATGGAATTATTTCATTTAGTATTCCTCTATTCTCGTAACTTATTTATATTTTATACTTAGGGTAATTTTTTTCCTATCTCGTGTTTTATAGAAATATGCGAGAAATATTAAATCTGAGGAAAAAGAAATACAGCTTAGGAAATAAAAAATGTATTTTTCAAAACATTTCAGGTGGAAAAGTATTTAATTTACAAGATTCTGAAAAGGAATTTAGTAGTTAAGAAAATGGGTGATAAAAAAAATTCAGAAACAAAAGCTGGAAAAAAGTGCGTTAATTCTTTTTCTTCTGGTTGCTTATAAATGTGCTTGACTACAACAGGGAGAGGCGAGATGTAAAAAAATTAAGATCTGCCCCACGCTTCAAAACTTCGAACTGGGGCTTTTAGTTGTGAAACACAAGTTAGTCAACATATATTAAAATACAAAGAATCCTTTTTCAATTCTATTTCATCACAAATGAAATTAGTGTTAAAAATATTTATAACTTTTATTTTTAACAGCATTTTTTCAAATACGCTTCTTTGAATTTGATTTGTTTTCCGAAATTTTCCAAGAAATGGAAAGCGTTATATAAATAATGTCTAAATAAATATAAATATGCCCTGTATAGTAAAATTTTGAAACTTTTAAAGGTAAATTTTTAATTGAAAATTCAGATTCCATCTAATTTCAGTAGTTGAAGAGATTCAAATGATTTTGCGTAATTTAGTGGTTATGTAACACATTTATTAACAAACTAATAAATTTCATCTTTACATTGACTATTTTGTAGAAGTTTTATAAGGATTGTAAAAATTATACTAATGCCTCAAATTACAAATTTTAAACTCAACCACACTTTTGAAGATATAAAAAATAATACATTTTATGGTCTTGGGCTTATCATTGCTAATAACTACTATTTAAATTTACGAAATATGTTTTCATATGGGAAGACTATAATGAAAACTCCTTCATTCCTTTGAATGCGCTGCATTGCAAAACAAGGTAAGTTTTCGAAATAAAATCATACTCATATCCTTAGAATTACTATATCACTAGTATATTCTTTCAACCAAATGGAACACAATTTTAACATGTTGCTTTTAAGTACGGGTTACTTGATGTTATCCTTTGATATAATTCCACTGTTTTCGATGACCAAAGTTATTTTATTAAATTATATAGTTTGGTTCATATAAACTCTAAGATGCGTATATATGCTTTTATGCTCCTTCTTTATTTGCTTTGACAACCATCTGATTTCAGAACATTAAAATATTTAGTAAATAAGAAATAAATATGCAAATATTTACTATATTCACACACACACACACACACACACACACACACACATATATATATATATATATATATGTACATATATATATATATATATATATATGTATATATATATATATATATATATATATATATATATATATGTATATATATATATATGTATATATGTATATATATATATATGTATATATATATATATATATATGTATATATATATATATATATGTATATATATATATATATATATATATATATATATATGTATATATATATATATATATATATATATATATATATATATATATATATATATATATATATATATATATAGATATATATTTATATATATGTATGTATATAAATAGATGATGGACGTTATATCACTTTTTTGTGATTTTAATAATGTGACGACATTAAACTTAAGTGGGTTTTTTCTATGTATGCGTATGAACAAGAATACACATAAATAAATTTCAGGATTTATTAAATTGAACCGAATTATTTCCGTCAAACTTAAGTGGGTATGTATGTATGCACATGAACAAGCATACACACATGATCAGTTATATATACACAGACACATATATCCTGAATCTATGACAGCAATCATTCGATTAAAGAATATTATGTGATTTATTAAATTACGGGATTTATTAAATTAAACGGAATTATTTTCTGCAGTTAACAAGATTCATTTATTATATGGCAAGTGGCATGTATTTCGGAATAAACTATGATCTTAGAAGCCAGAAGCATGATGTTCCAATTTCTTTGATGATAAAAAATCCAATGCGATCGCTATCATTTTTAGCTAATGTTCAGTCTTATTTATCCTTTTTATTACAAATCCCCATGAGTGGCAGGCTACGTAACTAGGAGGGGGCATGAATAATGTCGTGGAAACAGATGAAGTGTGAGCGAACGTAGGGTCTCTTACCAGCAAATCGTCGCGGATGCAGATGATCAGTCGTTTAGTCTCACGGCACCTGACATCGACATCGGCGTGTCACTTTTGATTGATGGTAAACTCAACAGCAGCTTTTCGTGCGAAGAATAGTGCCTCAATCCCCCATCTCCCATCAAGATTTCCTTAAGAAAACTGGAAAGAATTTGCCCTTTATAGCGAGGCTAGATATTCCCAGCTGTTTCCCCGAAACCTCCTCGTAAGTTTTCATCTCGTGCTGATTGATCTAATTAGAAACCTTCATTATGTAGTGATTATTCCTCAAAAGAAATTATTAAAAAGAGCATCGGAGGTTTTAAAGTTCTAATGATATTTTCAAATCTTCATTGCGCACAGAGAATACAGCCGTTGATTGGTAGTTACTTATTTATTGTATAATTAAGAAAAGTCCGTTTATTTATGTATTTGCAATGAGTTGCTACAAGCCATATAGTTTAATTTTCACAGGGAAAAAAGTTAATCTAGAGATTTTATTATTCATGTGTAACTCACTGCTAATTATTTTACAAAAGCGTTGTGTTCTTCTTTCTGACTGCAGCAATGGTGCATTTGTTTTCTTGGAGTTTTTTCTCTTAGAACCCCTGAGGACTGCCTGCTAAGAAGATAAAAATATCTACAGTTTTAAGGTGGAAAGTAGTAAAAATTTTAGGGGACAAATTTTGTAAAATTTATTCTATGGCTAATGACTACATTATTTGTTGCCGTGTATGAAATTGTGCGATGTTTATTATATTGTATGATTTTTTGGGATTTTTAACTACGCAGTTTTTTACGTTGGTATCATTTATATTGTTTTTTCGAAAATGATTGTCATTAAAAATTTATGTTTTTATGACAGTTTTATCTCTGATATAAATACTAACTTTGAAGCTATGAAGCTTGGAGAAAAAATACTTAAAATCATTGACTAACCATGAATACTAATAAAAACATAGTAAATAAATTGAAATGAAATTTCAAAGGAACTCGGATTCAATAACATCAAAACAACCATTTTTAAACTTTTTTTTCTAGCTGTATTTATCTACGAATTGATAAATTTAATAATAAAGAAGTAAAAATTTTTATACGGAATGCTTTTTTTAAAATGTACAGATTAAGACAATATTCTTTTTATTTATCTCAGAGGCATAACAAAAGAAAATATTTAATAAAATGCATCCTAATGGGATAAAATTCGTATTGTAATTCTATGGTTATGTCATAGACTAATGAATCCTTTTGAAGGGCTTTGTGTATTTTGTGTGTTTTTACATAACATTTCCTAAGGCAATAATAAACTTTTATTGAGGCATGCAATAATTCTAACCCTTTGTATTTTATTTTTACAACAAATATATTGCTTTGAGCAATATGTCATATGATAAAGGGACTTTTTAAAAAAAATTTCTGTTTTTTATTTCTAAACTAATTGCTAAGCAATATTTTAAAAATTTAATCATCATCATCGAATCATTCGTTGCTATACTTCTTTTGCAAATATATATATATATATATATATATATATATATATATATATATATATATATATATATATATATATATATATATATATATATATATATGTGTGTGTGTGTGTGTGTGTGTGTGTGTGTGTATTTATAAACTCTACTAAAAATGTCATCTCTTCTGCCACAAATAGAGTCAGCATGCGAACAGCAGAGCAAAAAGTATTTGCAGTTAACATTGACAAAAAGGTTTTTCTGCGGTAGGTCTTCGAATCACGGATTTTGCTCATATATTAATGTGCGGAACTACTGGACAAGTCTCTAAAAATAAAAGCTTTGACTTCTCAATTGACAACGCCCGCCACGTTGTTCGGTCATTTTTCTTTCACCCTTTCGGTAGCTCCCTGCTGGACAACATATCTATTAGTAACACCTGCAAATGACGAAGGGCCAGCAGCTAAATTGTGACTGCGTGGGTAGTCGAAAACAGTTTTATAGATGCAGGAAATGCTTTATCTCTCTCGAGAGAACTTACTCTGTATCTCGTCCATTCGTTCTCCTCAGAGTTGACAGAAGTCATTAAATCAAACTCTTGCAACCTCTACAATATTTAATGGTTCAAATGAAAGAACATGCTTATGCGAAAGCTACCTATCCATCATATTTCCAAATACGTCTAGGAAAGATACTATTTCCATAAGCGTTGGGCATGTCGTCCAAACCTTAGATAGATACCGAGCTCTTATCGGTTTCCATTTTTTCCTGAGCAATCGTGAAAGAAACCTGAAATGCAGGTGTTTAAAAAAATGGTAAAATTTGCGATAAGACTGACAAGCATAAAATCAATCTTGATGATGATGTGCACATTGCTTTTGAACCAAATTTTTATTAGCAATATTATTACATTTAATAATAATTTGGAAAAACATCTTTTCAAAATTGATATACTCTTGACTAAAACTCAATGTCAACGTAAAGTAGATTCGTTGTGATACGTTTTTAACTATTCCTGAAATAAACAGAATGTTTGACTTAATAGGAAAACTGTTTAAAATAAATTCAGTCGAAGTATTTCAAAATATTTTATCATCATGTTTTATGAGGACGATTTATAGTGCTTAGTGAAATTAGAATGGTTAAAAAATGGCCTAGCATAAGAATCAAGCAATCAATAGTGAATAATTAAATATAATTAAGATTTGACTTACATATATATGCTTAATTTAAACACCACAGAGCTTAAATTTGTTTCTTGAAAAGTAAATATCATTGGAAAATAATGTCACATTTCCTTATTATAAATTAATACGCATCCATTTCTTATAGGTTTATATCAGTTTATTTACATCAATTAACTTTATTTCAAAAATAATTTTCATTAAATTTATCGTAAACTTTATTTAAGTTAAAAAATTTGTGTACTTTCATTAATGAAATTAAAATAAATATCTGTCTACTTATCGCACTTTTGTGAGCTATAACTGCAACTATTGTTATCACTATTATAACTGTTTTTGCTTTTTAATTTATTTATATTATTTACTTTTTTCCCTGCCGGCATGTGTGTTGAAAGCTGACAGAGAAAGAGGAAATTATAAGTAGTTCTTCCCCTCGCCTATTTGAATATTCATCCAGTTTCTATGCTTTATTTTAGTTCCAAATTACTGTACATTAAAGTTGAAAACTAAATTATTCTAAAATTTTATAAAAATGTCTCCATGTCAACTAGTATCTAGATACAACCCATTTCTCTATAACAGTGGGTATTTTACTTTGCTGATAAATAAATCAAAATCCTATAATTCATATTTTCCTTTTTTCCCACCCTTTATTCTAAAATCGGATCAGATTTTGGCTACCAGTAAGCGCCTGCAAATCCTGATGATTTTAGGTTGAGTAGTCACCTATAGGTGTGAATAACTGTAAGAAAATTATTGCTTACGAGTAGTGTATGAATTCAGAGTCAGGAATTATGTAAAGCCAAACAACCACAGATTGCTGAGGTTGAAAACCTTATCTTTCTGATGGCTTTGTGTTGGAAAATTAGAAGCCTTTCTTTTTTACCAAGCTTTTTAGTGTTGTATCCTGCTCCCGTGTACTAGGGTAACTCCAGGCGTCTAAATCTCTCAGGTCCGAGAAATTTCCCCTCCTTCTCTTGTCGGATTTGGTTCATAACATTAAAGGAGAATACATCATGCATAAAATTATTTTTAAATCTGCAAATTGCCTTCATGCTATGTGCAAATGGAATATAAAATCATAATTGGATTTTTAGTTAAAATTTAGATCTGATATTCAAATATCTTATCACGAGTATTCAGATGTTCAAAATTCTGCATAAAACTCTTCTGGTCTTTTGAATACGAGGTACTCAACCTATACGTTTCATGAGACGAAAGCGTTGAGAAATTCAAGTGATAATATGAAAAATACATAATTTGTGACGAATTAAAATGATTTCAAATGAACTTCAGTTCATTTTCTTTTTTAAAATAAATATCCTTCATGCAAATGAAAATCCTTGACACTGTGTCTGATTTTCTTGTTTTTTTGTTTTTTTTAATTGAATCTTGAATTATTTCATGAGTGGATTCTTATGTCCAAAGTGAATATTATCTTAATGTCTTGATTTTTTTTTCTCTTATTGCATAGGAAATAGCTGAACCTCTCTAGAGTCTCCAGTAACTGGCAAATTAATTCTATTATTGAGCTGTTACTAATTATCTAATGAGATTAACATGAATGGAAAGTGCCTACGAAATTTAGAAAAAAACCTGAAAAATAAATAAGGCACTTAAAAACTATTGTGTGCGTGTGATTAAAATTTAAAATTAGATCTTAATAACCGCCATTTTTTTTGCAAACTGTTTACCCAATTACACCTTAAATGTTTATTTTATCCCTGAAATCTCGGTGCTTCCCCTGTAGCCCTCCGTGGCAGATTCGAAGTGGCTGAACAAACACGATATGAGACTGATGAATGGCTCTGCCAAGCCTTCTCGTGGTTCCACTGGCCCCAATAGAAGACCCCACCACCACCCATCCTCAGCTCTACTCATCGGACCATTAATTAACGCTTCTGACTAACTTGCCGGCTACTTTGCTTTAGTATCAAGTCATTAGCATGAAAGAAGGCGGAGTTTCTTGCTATTATCTGACAACGCGGCAGAGAGAGGGAATAGACGACTTGATACACTGTGTTCGCAGCGGTCTGCGGGAAGTGTCTTTTTGTTTTATTTTTTCCACTAACTCGGCCCCTGTAAGTTTTTGAAAGGAACACTTTTTATTTATTATTTTCATTTTTTTGTTGCTTTTTTTTATGCTGAGACTTCTGTTTCATCTCGCTTTTTGTTTACAGTAAGATAGGAGAAAATGATTTTTCGAAACTTATCAAGAACGACTTGGATATAAAAAAATAAAAAAAAGCCCGAAAAGGTGTATTTCGTGTTTACTTTTCACGGAACATACGAATTATAAAATAAAACGATATCTTTTGCCCTTAAATGGAGGCAAATTTTTTTAACGTTAGTAAAGGAAATTGTCTTAGCTAAATCTTTCATTTTAGGTATTTTTATTTGATCTATTTTTGACAGATATCACTCATAACTCCACAGTAGCTGGTAGATTTTATTCTTATTGTGGGGCAGATCTTTTAAAGAAAATAAACAAGGATGTTAAGGAAAGAATTAAGATGTTCGAGTAGGGATATTAGTTTTTTCATATTCTAAAGAGTTTTTTTTTTTAAATCTTTCATTGTAGGTATTTTTATTTGATCTATTTTTGACAGATATCACTCATAACTCCAGAGTAGCTGGTGGATTTTTTTCTTATTGTGGGGCAGATCTTTTAAAGAAAATAAACAAGGATGTTAAGGAAAGAATTAAGATGTTCGAGTAGGGATATTAGTTTTTTCATATTCTATTAGTTTTTTTTTATTTGGTTTTCATGGAGGGTGCGGTATGAATGCTACTTTCACCTATTGCTAGACGAGAGCAAAACAGAGCGAGGACTGCATTTTAAAACTGATTACGAAATGCTGAAACCCCTATGAAAACCAAAGTACTCAAACCAATAGATTCTAGTACCGATTCTAGTACCGATTGTAGTGCGCATCCTAGCTATTTGGCCATCGAGAAGCAAAAAATTTCAATGAAGTAGAATTACAATGATTGTACATTTCTATCGTGATGACTGAATTATATTCAACTATTACTTATTAGATTCTTTCAATAAAACAGACAAAGCACTGTACTGTATTATACTACAAATATTATTCCACAATGATGAGTTCAAAAAAGACATTCAAGTGTGTAGACTAAGTCTTTTCTTATTCTGTATTAAAGTCTTTCAATAGGTCATATACAGATGTTGCACAATCAAATAAAATTAAAATGTATTTTCCGTTCTGTGAAATCATTATTATAAAATTTATTCGCCAAACAAACGAACAAAAAATTGTTTTGCAGCTAAGTAAAATTAGAAAGTTGGTTCCCTAGATTAAATATTAATAACTCTATATTCCTGTATGTAAATTTATAAAGCTAAAATTGCTTGAGGTTAAAGAAAAACAATTTACTGTTATAACCAAATTAACTTTATTTAGCAAAAAAAAAGGTTAATCTATTTAAATCAGCATAAATGTAGAAATATTTTTTATGACTTTTTGGCAAAGTTTTCCATAATTGTTGTGAACAAATTATACCAAGTATTTAAACAAAGTTAATTTGTAAATTTTGCAATTTTCCTGCAATCTTAAAATTGAATATTTCTTATTGAGAGAGATGGTGTTTTTATGCATGAGTTAATGTAGCTATTTGGGCTCTATTTTAGTATGAGAAGGAAAATTGGTAAACAGATGTATAACCTTCCAAGGAAGCAAATTCGTTGTAAACAGAATTAAAAAACTGAATAAATAGGCATACGTATTAATAGAAACAAAATATTTGTTTTTCAAAGTTTCCTGTTTTTTTATTCATTCCTATTTCTCTTTAAAAAGGGCTTGTTGAAATATAAAACACTTAACTTTTTAAATAAAATCATTTAGACGTGCGTGGTGAAAAATAATAACAAATGTTTTGAAATCTTTAGAAAATGTCTTACAATTCATTATCTATTCAAAACATTAAATACGGTGCTATAAAAAATATTTTTTGAGAAATGTTGACTTTTTGAATCCCGTGAGAAGCAAACGAATGCTTTTCCCCCCTGAATTTTTCTTGGAGTTTTGAATAACGGTGTAAAAATATTTTATTTTTTCATTTTTTGGAGGGGTGGATGGGGGAGGGGAACTTTGAATTACTTATCAGTTCATCCTCATTATCTCCCAGAATGTTTCATTTTATAAATACTTTGGACAGCGATTTTCAAAAAATAAAAAAGTTGCTATTATCATTTATTAGTGAAAAAAATTGTGGTGAAGGATTTATTGCAATCTTTTCCATTTCTGTTATATGTTTTGTGATGCTATCATGGTAAGAAAAGATTTATGGTAAGGAAATATTTGTATAAGACAAATCATACTTTTCTTCATACATTTAATTATCTTTTATTCATATTTTACTGGTCAAAACTGGTATAGAAATATGTTATGAAATTTTATGTTTTATGTTGAAATTTTATGTGTTTAAATATTTTATGTTTCCTTTTGTACTGTCAAGATTATTTAACTTTTAGGAAATTCTAACTCTTAATTTTCTCGTTCTCAGTTCAAACAAGCATTTTTTGTTACATTTAAATTTCTACTTTGGCTACTAAATTAATTTCAATGGACAATTTATGTTTAGTTCTTTTCTAAAGATAGCAATAACTGGTAAACGAGATAATAGTTTTTACTTGACTTTAATTCGTTAACTTTGTGAGTATGAAAAAAAATCGTAACATAAGTTCTCTTATAAATTGAAAAAGTTACTCACAACTTATTGATATTTACTTGGATTATATCTGTGAAATAAGGTTGCAAATATTTACGAATTATAAATATAATTAAAAACAATTCTAACCTAGAGACTATTACATCGTCAATAAGGAATCCGGTTTATTTTTTCGTAGTTCTTTCTTATGGTTAGAAAAACCATTTCATTTTATTTCCTTTCGTTTGAAGGTCTTTCATCTGCTTGGTTCTAATCGTGTTCAATTAGAGACTTTCTTGTAGAATATATTGTTACAAATGCAATCCCTCTAGGTTGCTTTAAAATTAGTTGATTGTCAGTTTAGTGGCCTCTGCCACTGGGAAAATCATTTATCAGGCTGCTATCACCACCAAATATTCTTACGTGACGGTATGTTCGGCCGGGATCTCGCTTACACCTTCACGTGACGTCATGCTTCTCCGAACTCAAGATCATTCATTCATGCCCAGAATAGGTCTTGCTATGTGGTAATAAAACTGTGCTTAATGCTAAGTGTTGGAAAACTTCGTGACAGGAAAGTGTAAGGAGAGTATGCTGCATTTTAAATTAATGGTATTTTAGAGTATTGGAGGGACAAACAAAAATATTGATGGACAGGCAGGATATTAAAATGATAAATACTTTCGATTTTATGAAGTGAGTTTTTATTTCCCAACATTAGCTAGAACCGCCGTATGATGTTTAAAAATTTACTTGTTACAATAATGACTTATGGGTTTGCATTTTTATTTTTTTTAATGCTTTAGAGCAACTACAACTCACGATTTAATTGCACTTGATTATGGTAGTTTTATAGCATAGGCATTTGCATATAATTCATTTATGCTTGGTAAATTATAATCTCCCACGTAATGCCCTTTTATAATATTATGACTTATTGATCTCACTAATCATATTTGCTTCTTGGAAAAAAATGCTTTCAATTAACTTCCTCTTTGGCCTCAAATTTGTAAAGAAATTTAATTTTTATATTCATTCTCACCAATGACTAATTAAAATAATAATAGAGTAATATTTTTCACGCTTTTACTCCTTCAGATGATATGGCCTTCAGGCTCCGTTTTCAGGATGAAATAATTTAACAGCTAGTACAATATAATGGAATTCAAACATTATTTCATTTATCAGTAAGAATAAAATTTAAACTTTTCTAACATATTCCAGATACAAGTTTTAAGCAATCCGTAACACTGGAAATGTAGTATTTACTATTTAACAAATGTGTGTTTCCTTTATAGTTTATATGCTACGAGGACTTCAGTAAAATCTTTATAAAGGATAAAAATATATGTAAGTTTTAGAGGTTTTTCCTAATTCATACAAGTTATTTCAAAAGTAGTATTTCATAGTTCGTATATATATATATATATATATATATATATATATATATATATATATATATATATATATATATATATATGAAATAAATTTCAAACCTTTTTGTTATTATTAACAAGTCCATTCAAAATCTTTCATCTTATCGCAACAGAACACCGTCCCTCATTTCTGAATTTGACCTATATCCAACCAAAGTAATCTAATAGTTTCCCCTTAAAGCCACGCGCGGATCGTTATATACAGTTATATAAGATCGAACAGGGTCGAACGTTCGAGAAACATCACACCATATGACGCCTCATAGTCAGGTGATGAGTTTAGACCAATTAAAGTTCAGTGCGCCTCCACCTTAGAGATCTGAGCGTCTATTTCCGAAGCTTTTGCGTGCCTGCTCTCAACGAGGAAACATGTAAAGTTCGCTGCTGTCAATTTGTGCGGGCGGGGCCCCGTCCCCGCTAGCGCCGCGCGATGTGCCTTTTGTGTCCTGCTGTATGTCGCAGCGTTGCACTGTCGGGAATTTTCCCGAAAAAAGTGATCTGAAAAAATGTCTGATATATGGATGTCCAGCGAGAGACTATCTTGCAAATAAAAACCCTTAGGAATATAGCTGAGTCCTTCGTCATTCTGGAGGTGTTCATTTCTCTCCAGCGTGCCTGCATCCTTGCCTCGCCACTCGCTGCGACTTGTTGAGATTACAACTCCCCGGTTATATGACTACAAAGTTGTCAAGCTTCCATATTATTTCCTATATATATATATATATATATATATATATGTATATATATATGTATATATATATGTATATATATGTGTATATATATGTATATATATATATGTATATATATATGTATATATATATGTATATATATATGTATATATATATATATATGTATATATATATATATATATATATATATATATATATATATATATATATATATATATATATGTATATATATGTATATATATGTATATATATATATATATATGTATATATATATATATATATATATATATATATATATATATATATATATATATATATGTATATATATGTATATATATATATATATATATATATATATATATATATATATATATATATATTTCAATAATATCTTGATGAGAAAACACAATTGACTTCTAAATATACATTGTGACATTTATGTTTAAGTGTTATAATCAACATTATGTACAGTAACAGACCTGCAAATAATCACTATTGCCTTTTTTTCTCCCGTTTGAATAGAGAGAGATCGAAATGATGCAGCCAACTAACGTGTCTTGAAATTGTATATTGAATTCTTCAGTTTCTTGCGACAACAGTGGTCTAAAATTATTTAATTATAACTATTTTGAGGGCTCTTAATCCTTTTATTTTCCTAGACTGCTTTTACTTGGGAAAATAAATTAGAGGAATCGCAGATCGCGCATGTATACCTCGGTGCTTAAACTTGTAACAAAGTATATGAGCGAAGTCATTTTTTATTTCTCACTATAACGCTATATTGTGTTTAGTTGAATAACACCTTCCAAACAAATCCCATACGGCAGATTAATTTTACAGTCCTTTAAAACACTATATAATACTTCATAAAAATTTACTTCAAATCCCTAAATAACATTTATGTTTTTCTTCCAGTTGGGAGTTGTTTGCGCTTTAATTCGTGTTATGATCACATTTCAGTGTTTAGCTGATTTCAATTTGTTTACAGTTTTTCTGGATATGAAGAACAACTTTAAATTTTCACAATGAAAGAGAAAAAGCGAGTTTACAGGTTTTTCTCTGTTATTCACCCAAGAACTCGTTGCTCCCAATTTATTATTTACCATCAGTTTTGCACAAAAGGAATAAGTTTAAAGCATGAAATCCTGAGAGTCCAAGATTTACAGTGTAGTAAACAGAATTAAGACTGGATTCACATAGTCAAAATAAATTAGCAAAATGCACTGAGACAATAAGACAATAAAACGGATTTAAAAGTAGCACAACCTTATGTGAGACAGAAAATGAGTGTTTCGCAAAAAGGCACTCTAAAAAAATACATATTTAATGTCCTCATTAGCAGTCAAAAGGGTAAAATGAGACAAGAATATAAGGAGCAAAGAAGGAGAAATTTTTTTATCGAGGAATATAAACAAGAAGCAGGGGAAAAGTAAAAATTAACATATTGAATTAATGTAATTAATGTAATATACATAAATGTAGTTAAAATATGTACATTTATACATCATTAAATCAATATTTTTTAACTAGTAACCATGGCAGCTTTCAATAGTTTTCCGCTATTATGATATAAATAACAATGTACGGGTAAATTTTATACTAAAGAGAGAAATTATCGTAATCCTCCTGATTAGTTTTCTTAAATTACAGGAATAGACTTTGTTTTTTAGTGGAAACAATGTATGAATGTAATTTTATTAATTATATTCATTTTTTTGAATTGACTAAAAAATTAATCTCCTTCGTTTCTGTAGAAGCTAAAATCAAATGATTTAATTTAACATAGGGTTTGATTTTTTTTCTTTCTTTATTGAATATAATTTATGCAAGATTCATTTTTTGTTTTTATATATTAGAAAATGGGGGTTCATGACATATGTTCCAAAATAAATTAATCATATAATAAATTATTATTTATTCTTCAAAATTAGAACAGCTAAAATAGTCCTTCAAGTCTGTCAGTCCCATACCGTTATCAATTCCTCTGGATTGCAGCACAGTCATTTTTATCGTCATTTTCCGATTGTCTAAGAATTCCATGCGTTTTTCTTATCTATAATAATTTATCCATTATTTTTTTCCATCTTTTTCAATGCAATATACTTTCACATCTCAAGAGATGCGTTACTTACACGTTCAATTAATCTACATTAAGGTCATGAACTGTGACATTTTTATTACTTACGCATTCGTCTAATGGAATGCAAATTAAAAAGTAATTGGAACTCCCTTACAACACGTTATCTTATCCAAAATATTTATGTGTGGCTTTAAATCTTTAAAAGGGCTTTAGTGGGCAAATACTCCATTCCTCCAGATTTGAGTTATGAATCCTCCCTGAAGCTAAGAGTTAAAAAAAAAATCTCGAGGGACATTTAGTTGAAAATATTTAATCAAGCCTGTCACTTATTAGTTTTTATACCATTCAGAGGGAAGATCTTTATTGAATCATTAAGAAAAAGGAGAATGAAAAAAAATCAACAATATCTCTGGAGTGCTTCAGGCAGAAGTTGAAGTTTTGCTGACAACATACTACATATTCTTTTCAAAGCATTTGACAAAAGAAGCTATTTGAAACCAAGAACATGAAAAGAGAAAGGCCCAAAAAGAAAGGATTGAAGAATAGGAAGGGAAAAAAGTGCTTTTCTAAGATCTAAGTACCTGCTGGAACGATGAAAAGTGCTGATTTTGCGCCCTTCGCCTGGTGAACGAAATGGCTATAATGATTGAAAAACCTATCAAGCACCTTAAAGTGGCGCAAATGTGCGAGTTTTTCTTCCTTTCGACTTTTCATAACGCTTTTCGCTCGGGATATAAAACGAAATGTGTGCTGTGAAATCATTCAGCTAAATAATATAACAGAAGTAGAGGTAATTTTCTGAATTGCCTCGTTTTTGTTCTATAATAAAAGTCTTTTGTCCAACTAAATCTGATGAATATATATAAAATTAATGAAAAGTAACTGTCTTAAAAGACAGAATGTAAGATATAATTTCGAGTTATTGATATGTCCGTGTTTTACACGTAGACAATACTGTAAGACACCTAAATATATTAAGATATAAGATAGCACACATTGTATTTTGTCTTTCAAGACTTCTGAAAACGACATAAAAGTAAAATTTCACAGCGTGTGTATCTGTATGTGAGCGTGCGGCTACCGGGATTAAGAAATAACTGTTATAGAGAAATTAAATGAAATTTTAATCGTAAATAAGATATGCAATTTATTTAGGATAATAATGTTGATAATTTAAAAATAATGCTTATGTTCAATTCCATGGCATATCCTAATTTTCCCTATATGGGATATCAGTAACAATATGAATCAGACAAGTATGGTAATTATCTACATGATAAAAGAGGATATAGCGTTCAAAGAACAATATATTATCTTTATCTCCTTCGATAGATACTCTTTAGGAATCAACAGCCATTTTCAGCTCTCCAACAGCTTTTCAAAGTAAATTTCAAATTCAACATTTGGAATAGTTATAAGATCGCTCATCGAGCTCTTTTATCCATTTCTCACTGGCTAATCTTACGAGAACCATATTAGTTTATGGAACTTCCAGAAATCACAGAAAGCTAAATGAAATTGTTCGAAGGGTGACACATCAGTATGGTGATGTGTTTCGCCAGAAAATCCCTTTGATGGAATGGGATGAGTGAGCGAACGTTTTATTGTACTAAAAATCCTGTCAATACTTTTTCTAGAGATTATATCATTTTCTTCACTTGATTTCCCTCAATCTCTTCAATATTCTTTTAGTACACCTTGCGTACAGCCTAATCATGAGACAGCAACTCAAGGTCAACAGTAGTATCATGGCCAAAGAAAATAGTGAGCATTGTCCTCCTATTGCTTTGTCTAAAATGCTAAATAACTGTCCTTTGTTATAGAGTTATAGTTCTAGTTTCATCGCTAGTAATGACCGTCATAAGAATCAGTTATAAACCTTTGAAGAATTCGTTATCAACCTTCACTGCATTTGCTGCAGTAGAAATACTTTCACTCAGATATCATTCAGCTGTTGCATCAAAACCCATAAAGCGACTATAGTGGCCATGTGGCTCATCCACAGATCTTTAGAATTTTATGTATTGCTAAGCGCATATCGTAAATTTCATACTCACAAACGAAAATGTCATTGATTGCAACAGCCCACACGTTTAACATAATCAGAAATTCTGGTTGCGTCACGAAAAGCTGGCAATCTAGTATTACACTTTTAATGTATTACACTTTTAGTCGAAAAGTGTCATTTGAAAGACGAAAACCAGTTGTTTATCTGCTGTTTCACCCATCGACTCTTCATTATAAGCCCTCTAATTTTATAAATTGTATATGTACATAAACTTTCACGTAACAACGCTTTGTTTAAATTTGGAGCAAGCGCATTGTGCGTCTAGTTATTTTAAAGAATTCCAAAATGTGAAAGGTACAAGTTAAACACTTCCACTTAAAGTGGAAAGTTTCAAAGCTTCATGGCTAGGCGTGAAAGCTTGTTGAAGTTTTTCTCTTTTACTCTCCTAATTTCATGACAATTGTAGAACTACTTGAGGGCATCCTTTCTTCGTGCGTATCAGTTCACGGTTTGGCATGTTTATCACAGATAACTTTTCTAAATTTGATAGAGGCCACATATGTGTAAACAAAATGAAAATTTACGTAAATGATTTATAAGTAAAAATACTTTGATGACGTATCTTTAAAAAAAAGGAATTTAAACGTCATTTGTGTATATTTTTAGCTACTGAAGGGCACTTCATCTTAAAGTTATTCTGTGTAGTGCTAACTGTTATTCATTAATAAAAGATGGACGCAATAATGTATTACAAGCAGATAAGAAATTGCATATTTATTAACATTTACCAGCCTATAGCTTTAGTTGTCTTGTTGGAAAAGAATGACATTTGACTGCATAAATAAATTAAGAAGCCAGAAAATGAAAGTTTTTCTGACAATGTCAGCAAAAAAAGTACAAAAAAATTACATTTATCTAAATGTGACAGCATTTAAGCGAAATTAAGAAGGCTGGTATGGATAATTTATTAAAGCGATTTGCCTTTCAACTTAGAACCCATCGCGGCAATTCCTCGCCGGGCACAGGAACATCGAAACTAGGAAATTTAACAATGATGTCTATTTTACTACTCGGGTGATGACTCGATTTCATTACTTCTTTTATGTTCTGTGGGGTATATAATGTTTATTTTTCAGCTACTTGCATTATTAAAATATTAGTGTCTTGTCAACAAACTAGAAATAGCTATAATGCAATGGGGTTCATGACTGCTTAATGAATGATACCTTAACCACAAGAAAATATCCCATTTTAAGATGACGAATGTAAAAAAAAAATCATTATCTTACTAAAACGTTTATCTTCTTACGTTTATCTTGCTTAAACATTTTTACCTAGATTGTACAAATGGTATACAAGCAGCGTTTAACATGTGCTCTCAGCAAATGACTTTACTTCATCCCTCTTCCCTCTACACCAAAAACAAAGAAATGACACACACATTGCCTTTACCATGAGTTATCTGATCATGTTATCTTTTTAGAATGATTCAACCATCTTTTACATTACTAGAAGGGTTTTTCAGTGCAAAAATGTAGATATTACGAAACAAAAGTTGATCAGTGCAGTTCATTAGTGCAGTGAATATTTGAGCAACCTCCCCCTCTCCCCTTCCCAGAATTTAGATATTAAGTGTATCCTAAATTTATATATTTAGTATATTAATAAAATATTTTTCTCTTGAATAGTACTCAAATAATTATATCCACAGACATGCAACACAAGCTGTCGAAGCCAAAGAGGTTAATTTTAAGCAAAATGAATAAAACTGAATTTGATTATCATAATAAGCTTTAATTAAAAATATGTAAAAAGTTTCAAACAGGCAAAGCTAATTTGAATATTCATACGTATCAAATTTTTATTAATACTGCTCTCCTTTTTTGTGTCTTCCGATAAAAGCCTCGCGATTAGAATATGAAGGTTGCACTGTTCGATTATGCCACCTTTCATCAGTCATATCCCCCCCGTCTTCCCACTCTCAAAAGCAATAAGAAATATTCCCTCCCCCCCTTCCTTGTGAGGCTTTATCAAGCGTCGTAGCCTGGCCATATCTTGCGACGTTTCCGTAAAAAAGGAAAAAAAAGAAAAGAAAAAAAACAAGCCTACTTTAGGTTTTACGATAAACTGCTTTCAGTAAAAAATGGCGGAGAGGGAGTTTAAAAGAAAAAAGTAATCATAAAACATCGAAACTGCATCTCATATTTTTTTGCCTCCATCTTCTTCGGTTGTATAGATAAGACGTTTTAATTAAACAACGTTGTGTATACATTTTCCCCCAGTAAGCTATCTCCCAAAAAATTTCTCCTAGGCATGCACCAGCCGTATTCTCTGTATGCTTTTCAAATCAACGCAAAACGTGCTCTGGAGTTAGGGGCATTCATTACTCCAATGAGTGGGCCGATTTAATGGAGGTTATGTTAACGTTCCGGTAGCATAATTTACATTAGATTTTATCTGTTTCCATTAGTCTTAATCTGTTCTTGTCTCTTTCTACAGCTTGATTAATTAACGTGACTTAGTTATCATGGTGTGTGTCTCCTTTATTCTGGAGAGAATTCTATTGATTATTCTTTCATATCTATCTGAGCAGTCCAGACGAAATAATTGCAGTTTCATGCGCATTTAATACATACGTTTAAGCAAATGCGGGCATGGATGTAATAGCGAAATTTCAGCCCGAAAGAATTGCAAAATTTTGATTGCAGTTTTAATGTTTAGTTTGAAGAAGTACCAATCAATTACTCTTTCCCTGTCCCTTACTTTACGAATATCCATAGCATATATACATATATACAATGGAATCTCGATATATCGTTTCTCAAGGGACCGACTGAACTGAACGATAATTGTGGGAAAACGATAGATGCGGGAATATAACAAAGCTATAAGATCGTCGGGACTGGGTGACATAAACGACACATACGGGAAAACAATGATTCGGAGAACGATCGATCGAGATTCCTATGTATATATATATATATATATATATATATGAGAGTGATATATGTATAAACAAAAAAATCCGATTATATATGTGTTGTGTCTAATAAAAGTGCAAATAAAGAGCTATATGTATGATTTTTAGCTAAAACTATCTTTAAACATTTAAATAAATACAAAATAGTGGTAGCTTTCTCTTTACTTGGCATGGTACACTTTGTGACGAAATATGAAAACTAACAAGGGTTAAAAACTCTCGCATCTCAAACTTCATGTTACGAGGCACATTTTGAGGTTTGAAAATCTTTCGCAAAAAGGAGATTTTTATGAGACGTTGGATTATTTTATACCACAAACACATACTCACATTATTTATGTTTCAATGGAAGGTTTAAGTTGTGCTACAGTCTGATGTCATGTCTCGTAATAGGACTTTAAGCACGTTAATCATGTTTAAAGACAATATTTTTGTATCAGAAGTGTTTTATATGTTGTAAAATCCAAGGTTCTCCTGGGAAGTGTTTCACATATCAATAAACTCTCACGGCACATGGAGAATTTTCACAGGAAAGGAGAAGAAATTGCTTTATACAAATTAAAATTTTGCCAATTAAGACTGTAACAGGTTTGCAAAATTCCACAGTGGCCAGGCCTGTGCTTCAAATAATAACAAAGACAGGCAACATATGGAGAATTTTCAGTGGAAAATAAAAAGAAGAGTATTTTATTTGAATTAAAACACTGCAGAGATAGAGAGGAGATTAAAATGGTTGGTTTGTTCGGGGTTTTGTAGCGTTGCAGTAATCTTTTGCTTTCCTTAAATACTAAATTAAATACTGTTGCTCGCGAAAAGAGAACTTAAAACAGGGAATTTAAAGTGGGGTAGACTTCAAACACTTAATGATACATCGTTCAGGCATTTAAAAATTATTCAGGCACAAAGAGACACATCACGCTTTTTAATGAACATGACAATCTGACATTCTGAGAAAAGGTAAATACCATTAAAAATTGCCACTAACCAACGGAAAACACATAAGATCAAAGACTAGCCGCTGCTGCCATCTTGTAGCGTAAATTGTCGCAGTATAGTTTTTAAAAAGATAAGTATTAGTTTTTCAAGCCCATACATCATTCAACTGAAAAAAAATAATCAATTTCAAAACTATTGAAAATATTACCACGATTTTGCAATCGATCAGATATTATATTGAGAGAAAAATCAGTGAAAGTACGACTTCTTCAGGATGTCCGATTAGCTCAATAGTCAGAGGAACCGTATCAAGATAGGAAATCCTGTATTCGACTTCTTGTCATGGCAGAAAATCTTTATTGTAGTAATCGAATGTTTTGGAAATGAAACTTGATAGACCATTGTCTAAAATATGTGATAAGATGTTACTGAAAACAATGACAATTAGCAAAAACTCTTTTCAGCTATCTCATTAGCTATGAAAGATAGAGGAAACAATGCAAGAAAAGACTTACTCTGAGCTTCTCGAAATGATAAAAATCTGGTTTCATCTTATAAACCACAAATAAATAAATAAATAAATATATATATATATATATATATATATATATATATATATATATATATATATATATATATATATATATATATATATATATATATATATATATATATATATATATATATATATATATATATATATATATATATATATATATATATATATATATATATATATATATATATATATATATATAATATTTGAAGGTTATATTGTATAGCAGTGTAGTGTTTTTCTGCAACAGAGGTGTGAAGTAGATATTTTAGAATTCGATTTAAATAACATATGAGCTACATTTTGTAGTCAGTGGAAGGTTTATTTTTATATGTAATTGCAGCTACAAGCAATGACAAATCAATCAATTTTGCTACTGTTGTTTGATACATTTTATTGTAAATATAGCTAGCCAGAAATTATGATCACAAATTTGTTTCGACGAGCAGATCTGTAGACAATTTTTTCATTGATTTTTGGAACTAAAAGCTCTATATTTACTTAATTCGTTCTATAAAGTATCATAGGTCTTAGGTTAACATATCAACCTCTCTCCTTAAGAAAAAAATAGCAGTAGAAAAAAGAGTAAGGAGTTTTCTTTCCTTCAGTTTCGATAGCCACGGTGTTTTGTGATCCCACTACACGATAAAAGTTTGTATTTTTTGTCGTCTTCCGTCTAACTATGATTTGATGATTTTTTTAATAAGTTTAAAAATAAAGTTATCAAAAAAGGCTATTGGCAAACTTTATAGGTAACAACAAGTTATTTAAATGGTCGTTCTTGCATGCTAATAATCTACACTGGCAGTGAAAATAATACATCGGGGCTATCCAAATTCCCAATCTAAAAGTGTCAGTATCAGCAATTCAACTCGAAAATCTGTTTTTCAGTAAGATTATTATTTAAAATAAGATTTACGTAACTCCCAAAAGCCATTCATGTTATGGGTCAGGATCAATGCCCGGAGTAGAGTGATTTAGGATTCATCAAAGGATCATCAGTTGTACAACGGGGTTTTTGGGGGACAACGTCTTCTTTTTTTTTTTCTTTTTCCTTTAACAGGGAAAATAAGGGAGGAAAGCAGAAAATTGAAGGTAGCTAAAACTGAAATTTAAGATCTCCTACTTAGCCTTTGGTAAATTAAGAAGTCTCAGTGATTTTGTTTTCACGGAAAAAAACAGTTTAGTTTGTTTTCATACCTGTGAAAATAGAGCCCCGTTTAAGGGATTCATTGCTTTATTTATTCATGGAAATGTATTTAAGTAGTGACAAAATAAATAGAGCAAATAAGTTTACTTAATTTATTAAATAATTTTTTTCGCAAATGAGAGCAAATATGTACTTCAACTTTTAATACTAACCCGTAAAATCTTTTAGCTTGCTCAGCATTAAATTTCTACTCCGATAAGAAAATTTATCACGCTTAGTTCAAGTGAAGTCAATGTATGTACGATTTAATGAGTGTTAATGATTGATCCGAGATTCGTCAAGTAGGGAAAGTGACTCTCGTGGATCCAACTAATATATTCCCGTATAAATAAAAAGGCTTTAGGTCATAATTAGAAATTTAAAATAAGAAATTACTTCAAATAATTCTTCTTAATATATTGAATGAATTCCTAAATGTAATTTTCAAATGATCCTTATAGTAAGGTTACTAAAAAGACGTGACTTTCTAAAAGACATGATTCAGCGTGAAAGATCAGGCACTCTTCAGGGTGGTTCATGTTTCCGCTTGAATATATTAACCTTAAGTTTTTATTAAATCTAAGCACGTCCAGCCTTCAAAGTTTTTCCCTATCTGCGGTCAAACATGTCTTTCCCTAAGGCACAAACAACAAGCTCATATGTATACATTGGATTTCCATCTATCGTATACCACTGAGATACAGATGCATCGATGCTACGTCTGAATCGCCAGCAACCTATAATCAGTATTCCTTTACTTGCCACCTACTGATTAGATGGAATTCCGGGGAGAAAAGATGACATGCTGGATAGAGGTTTGTTGTTATCTGTCCTTAATTGCTGCACATTGCCTTCCCCTTGGGGTTGTGGGATCAAAGGGTCAATCATACGAACCCCATTGTTATCAAGCCGGAATGAAGGTTTCACTTCATTATTTATCCTACTTCATTCTTCTTGTCAAGTTCATTTTCACAGTAAGAAAACTCAGCATCTTGAACAGAAATTTGGCTCCTAAATGAAGATTTGTGCATTGGTTGGAACGTAATAAATCTTTCTAATTAATACTCCAGCATTATTTTATAAATATAGTGACCGATGGAAAAGCGTTTTATACCTGATAAATAAAAATCTTCTATGGAAACAACCAGCCTGAGTTGCAAATAATATATTTTTGTTCAGTTCTCGTTTCGAAATAATTTTTTTCTTCTTTCAAAATTTACGTATGCATAGGAAACATACAAAAAAAACAGACATAATGTTCACCAAAGATTTTCGCTTAGTTTTAAATTTTTATCCTATTACCTTAGTGAAAATAATCAATAAAAACTGTCCTGTCAACATGAAAGAGTTATTTAAATATACAGATGTTCAAACGAAAACATTTCCCAGTTACTGCCGATTCTCTAAATCTTTTTTTGTATCTTTTGCTTGATACGTGCGAGTAAAATTTTATTGGGGTTATCCTTTATATTTTTGTGTTGAGCATTTGTAGCCAAAATTTCCAAGTTTGTCAGTGATGTTAGGGTAAGTTTAATTCGAATATAGTTATTCCCTTTATCGCAGGTAGAATGAAAAATTAATGAATTAAGATTCCTGGGTAATGAGAGTTTTTTATTCTCTGATGGTTCGAAAAAATACGTATCACACAGCTAAAAGTTATATCCTTAAATCTAAATAAAACAAATTTCAGGTAGTCTGTTCTAATGAAAATACCGCGGGTTATTAACGTAGGATTACTTATCATTGCTTATCTCTTTTGTATGTATATATGTATGTATATAAGTGTTATATATATATATATATATATATATATATGTCAATATTTTGACGCATTTTGGTGCTTTTCTGATTAACTGTTTACTGCTCGCCCAAGCGATACAGACTGGGTTTGGCGCGCTGCCAAACTTATAACTCGCGACGCAGGACATCTGAAATTTTGCTTTCCGGAGGACCGTTATGGATGAACGTAATCCTACGTAAAAAAGGGAAATATATACAGACTAGGATTCAAGAAAATGGATCACACGAATCCTTTAATGAATTTTGTCTATACATATCTGTTTTGTATTCCTGGTTTTGGGTCCTGAGATTGGGTTTTATTGCACAAATTAGTTACAGGTGAATCATCATTCGATTGGTAGTAAATCTGCAAAGAGCTGGTGCATTTTCACGACCACCATGCATACTAATGTCTTCATACATAGAAATTGAAATTGAGATGTAATGGGTGTTCAGATCAAAAGCGTGAACTTTAAAGGTTAAAGTTGACAAAGAATTTTTGTTGTAGTTTTCTTTTCGTGTAAGTTGCAAAAATAGATCAAACTTCCTTTAAGACAAGTGTTCCGAAACTGCGGTTCACGAACCCCTAGAATCCACTAGATCAGCGGTTCTCAACCTGGGGGGGGGGGGGGCGTAGAAGAATTTCAAGGGAGACGTGAGTTAAAAAAAAATAATAAGTAAAACTAACTGTAATGTACTGTACTCAATTTTGCGGTCACAATGTAACCGTAACGTATTTTCGACATACGAACACGAACATGATAATTGTCGTACACGATAATTGTCGTAATTGTAAAAACATGATAATTGTCGTAGCTACAATGTCAGAAAAACATTCTGAAGACTTGAATATTTTTCTGACATTAATGACAGAAAATGTCATCAATGTCAGGGGATGACATTGATGACATTTTCTGTCATCAATGTCATCCCCTGACATTGCAGTCAAGGGTTTCACAGAAAAGATTGCTCTTTGGCAACGCCGTCTTCAGAGTTCAGAGCCAAACTTTTCATCCTTTCCAAGAATCAACGACCTCCTCGATGATAAAAAAATCTCCCATTGCAACAGATAAATGAATTGAAGGACCTTATATCAGGGCATTTGGTAGCATTGCAAAATGAAATTGCAGACTATTTTCCAGATATTAGTTCAGAGAACTGGGAGTTTAAGTTGCCAAGAGTTCGTTTTAAAATCGACTTGGATGTACTTCCTGATCATATTCAGGAACAGGCAATCGACCTAATATGCGATTCTCAAGCAAACGCGGAGTTCGAAAACATTGTTGTTGAAAATTTTTGGTTACACTATTTTCCTGTTTACCCAGAAGTTGCTGTGGAAGCTTTGAGGTTGTTAGTGCAGTTTTCATCCACATATCACTGGGAATCTGGATTTTCAGTATTAGCATACATAAAGTCGAAATATCGAGCAAAGCTGGACGTTGAAAGTTTTTTGTCACAGTTACAACCTCATATTAAAAAACTTGACAAACAGCCCTCTCATTCATGTTGTGAAAGTGACTGGTATTACATGCCAACCTCACCTAGATCCTTGATTACCTCAAATAAATTTGATCTTTATTTAATTCTTTGATTTCATATGTTCGAATAATAATATGTTCCAAATTAAGATATGTGTAGTAATATTAAATTTTGTGTAAGAAATTATATATTCTATATTTTCATTTAATAACGAGCTTCAGTTTCAAATCCGATGGTACTACTTGTATTGACCATATACAGAGGCTGTTCACACATTTTTTAGACGATGTATATTGTATTCACAAAACTAAATTACATAAAATTCTTGTGTTTTAAATGTTCTATTTGACATCCCTTATTCTGAACTATCTTTCGACACCGCAATTTCCAGGATAATAATGACTTTTGAAGTGTCGGAAGAGGTATTCTATCCCATTCCTCCTGAACAGCTTTCCAGAGTCCTGTAAGGGTTTGGGACGACGTTTGGATAATGCAGATTTTAAAAGTCCGAAAGCACAAAAATCCATAGGTGATACATCGGGAGATTTAGTAGGGATATCAGTGAAGGGTATGGCCTTGATACCAGTTTTTTGTTCCATTTCTTTTAGGAAATTTACAGTGGATTTTGATGTGTGACTGCTAGCTTTGTCCTGATGGAGTCTCACAGATTGATGGCACTGTGGGTAAAGCGATGGTATTTCATTCATAAAAATTGGCGATAAAATATGTTCCTGATAGTATTTGGAGTTAATCTTGACATTTTTTTCCACTCTCTTTATTTTTAACTTGCTATTATAAGAAAAACCAGCAACAATCATGAATCCCTTAGAAAAACTTTTTTCGATTCTTTGAATCATGTACTTAAATTTTTTTCTCCCCTTTTATGATAATAAATCGCTCTTTTTTTGTTGCAATCATTTAAATACACCCATGATTCATCTATTGGGGCAATTGTTTTCCATTTTTCTTTGGATAAGTGTTTCTCATATAGAATTCTGCAGCGTGTCCGGCGTTCAGCGATATGATTTGGAAGAAGACGATGCACATTGCGTTTTTTCGCTTTCTTAAGATTTAAATGAACGTTTATCATTTTGTTTACAGTGGACACCGAGCATTTTAATGATTTTGCAACTGTCCTTTGACTAGGGGGATTTTCTTTTAACATTAAGCATCGTACCTTTGCAATAGTCGAAGATGTCCGTTTTTTCCTTGGATACTTGTTTGGAATTTTTGTCGCACTTGAGGCTCCAATTTGACGTTTTTTTCCTTTCTTGTTGGCGATATTACCTATCGAAGCTTTAGATATCACAAAACCATGACTCTCACATCGTTTTTGGATAACGGAGTGTGCATATTTCTCTTCGGAAACAGCATAAATGTAGCCTTCGAACCACTGCTTTGTTAAAAATGCCATTTTGAATAAAAACAAAACTTTCAGGCCGCAGACGATAATTTTGACTTTTAAAAACATAGTACAATTGCAATTATTTCTTTTGCAGCAAACGATTTTTTATTACCGCTTACCAAAATCGTCTAAAAAATGTGCGAACAGCCTCTGTATGGTGGTGGTGGTGGGGGAGGCGGACCTCACATCCGTGTTCAAAGGGGGGCACAGAGCCTGAAATGTTGAGAACCCCTGCACTAGATCATTTCAAAGGGCCCGTTGCTGGTTAGATCCTATTTTTCAACCAAAAACTTTATGATAAAGTAGGAACGAATTTAGCTACAAAAAAATTTCGTGAAAGGAAAAAAAAACATATCGCATTCAAATGAAACAGTCTATCCCATGTTGCAGTATATGAAAAACGAACCTCCTGAAAGTGAAACGTGACCCTAAAATTAAGTTTTCAAATATTAAACCAAAAACTGCCTAGTATTATAGTTAAGATACGAAATCATCACATGACATATCATATAATATAAAAACTGTTATTTTCCCCAATTTACTCATATAATATAATTTAATTATGAATTTAATATATTCAAATTGCTATTTTAAGATATTAAAAGAAAGGCAGTAATTTTAAAATCAATTGCTTTCATGATAAAAAGATCATTTTCATTATTTATTAGCTGTTGAATAACTGAAGAAGCGACAGACAAGTAGCAGAGGGCCCTCGTTTATATCTATTTTATATAGAGGTCCTTTAACTTCTAAAATTTCAGAACACAAGTTCAAATACATGTCTCTCCTCCCACAACTCATCGTACATCTAAGGAAGGAGTTCTGAAATTCGGGTCTCTCCTCTTCCCAAAGTTTCATGTAATCGAATTGGACATGAAAAATATTAATTTTGTATCTAAAACGACCTGTCTTATTTTTAAAAATATTTCAACATTAAAATGCACCAAACATGCTCCAATGACCTCATATTTTAGGGCTTCAATATAAAGCCCTTTTCTTCAAAATATTTATAACTTATTTTCATCAAAACATACAAAAATCTATTTCAGGATGTAAACATTAATTTATTGTACTAATAATTGCCTCAAAAGTGTTCATGATTAAACTAGACGCTTGAAATTACTATTGAACTATATTGATTTTTACTTTCAGTGCTTCAAATAAATAAATATATGAGGATATGCGTAATTTACTCTCATTATTTAGAATACTATGCAGATGCCATTGCTGTAACTTTTCATTATAAAGGGATGCATAAAAAGAAACCTCCTTTGGGAAGCCGTCTTCTATATTGATCGTTAGATTATACTGTAAATTTTTATGCATTTGCAAATGCAGTTTAAGCCGGGCTAAATGAAGGTGAGTTAAAACCTTATATATAATTCATCTTTCTTACCGATTTAAATAAACCTACTAAAATACACTTCCTTTAAATGTACAATTTAATAACTGAATTTAAAAAGCATTTCAAAATAAATTACATTGAGTATAAGTTACAGTTTGCACATTCTTCTGCGAAGAGATATGACAGGAAAAAGGAAAAATCTTCAAGTTCCAAAATTAATTTCAACCATTTTCATTCAATATTTCGATCTCAAGAAAAAATAATGGGAAAAAAATATGGAAATTTCCTAAATCTTTAAAGCTAATTTGTTGCGTTTAAATGAAAATCAATATTTATTGCCTGTGTAACAATCTACAGAAAATCATAAGACCAAATGAAAGATTTTGGGAGGTAATTAGGCATCACTTAAACGCTTTCTTCAGAAGTACTGTTTTTGTTTGATGCTTACTTAACACACAAATAACGATCCCCCTCTAAGAACTATGAATAAAAAAGTAATTCCCAACTGTTATCACATTCTTAACTACTCCCTCAAGAGTCAAATCAAGTGGAGAAGAAATAATTTGTATTTTTTTTCTTTCTCTCCAGCCTGTGCTAATATTTGCAGATGCAAGCTGTCTGCAGAGCCAGAGACAATGTCTCATTTTTCAACAGCCGCTCCCAAAGTTCTCCGCAAAGTTGCGTCATTATCAAGGCGATGGATCATTTTGCCTGCACTGCTTGTGTAGAAGGTTTTAAGCCACAGGCTACTCAGGAAGTAAAGTCGGGCCGATGCCGCTTTTCGGTAATGATTATTAATGAATGAAACAGCTGCTTGCAAAGCTTTATTAATTGGTTTATTGCTTAACTTGTTCTTCGTCCGTTATCGATTTGCTTAATAGCAATTTATTACAAACACTGTCAATCATATTACGGTTTCGAAGAATCTCTATAGTTATTGATGTTTCTGGATGCGTGACCCAAACTTTCTCCGGAAGCTCGCGGAAAGTGATCCCACACCTAAGCGACGACTCTAATCAAGTCATGATTGGACACGGGTAAAAACGACGATCACATTAAAACTAATGTATAGTAATTTTGCCTTCTCATATGTTCGCTCAAGAATGCAGCCCCATTTAAGATTTTAACTCATCGTTAGCCTTCGTAAGTTCTTAATTTATTTAAAATATTTGATAAAATAAATCATTCAGACATATTAATTAATAGTTTATTATAGGCTGCTGTAATTCGGATTAAGAAAAACTGAATCAGACGTTAATGGAACCGATAATTTTTTTTTTTGAAAATCATTATAGTGGTACAAGCCATTAAACTGACAAAATACTTTTTAGAAAAAAAGTAGGCAAAGTAATCTTAGATACAAATGGGATGATAGAGGGCTTTGGTTTTACGCAGGCATTACTAATTAACAAATTCATTCAACACTCAGGTTCTGAACTCTTTACCAAATTCGTCAGGATTAAATAGAAGATTTAAAAAAAAAATAAAAGGAGATTTTCCACTAAAGACCCCTAATCGTAATAATCAATGAACTGACTGAAAAGGCAAAAAAGATATGTCGTTATGTATTAATTTATACGCACCCGTTATATACTTTATATGAGGTTATATGATCCATTCTGAACTCAGATTTACCAACATCTAAAAGGATAACAAGGTACCATGCATTAAGTTACTACAAAGACATAAACAAGACTACAATCGAGGCAAGCCCAGATTTCCGCCCACTTGCCCAGGGCCCCCAAAATTTTGGGGCCCCCTAATTTAGTATTAAGTTGTACATATTTTTGAAAATTTCTTATACGTACTCAAATTAAAAACGGTTTCCGTAATTTCTGTCTCAATGACGTCATTAATAGTTGCGTATGTGACGTCATCAGAGGTTTGGTCACATCTAAACTTCCCTTTTTTCCCAATCAAATATGCAATTTTGAAACTCCACCCTCTGAATTTGAATATTTCTGTCTGATTGGTTAACTTTTACAGCAGTGGACTTTGAGTGTTGTGTTATCTCCATGGTTTTTCATACTAGTGAAAAACATGGATTAGAAGAATCTGGCAATGCTTATATGTTTTATCTTGAAGATTACCATGTGATTTTAGTTAATGTTAGATGCAGTAAATTTTCTAGCGTTTTTGTAGAGATTCAGAAATTTCAGAATGCCTGTAAGGAATTATTTATGTGGCTCTGTTAAATGAAACTTAGAAAACAAAGAGAAGAACAGCAAAAAAAATTTGCTGGATCTATTTCAAAGTATTTTGAAAGTAATTGTGCATCATACTCATAGTTATCGAAGGATAACGATGACAGCAACATTCATTCTAATGTTTCCCAGGATGGCTCTGTCCCCTGTGATAATCCCACATCTGAAATTTTTGTGCAGAATGACAGAAATATTGAAGAAGATCATATTTGTTATGGAGGAGATCCTGCACTATGGTTGAAAATATATGAAAAAATGATTGACTTCTTTCTTTCTAAGCCTCCAAATCAAAATTTACACATTCTGCCAGAGACTGAGAAACAATTTGGCAATGTTAAAAGAAAATTGGCAGAAGGACATTTTTACCGCATGAAACAAAACTCTGA
The DNA here is from genome assembly GCA_907164885.2 of Dolomedes plantarius. Lineage (NCBI taxonomy): Eukaryota > Metazoa > Arthropoda > Arachnida > Araneae > Dolomedidae > Dolomedes > Dolomedes plantarius. The sequence continues at coordinate 131,805,766 of OU015494.1, read as the reverse complement.
AAAAGTTCTCCGAAAGTGGTTGGTTTTGTCACCATCAAAATCGAGGCATATTTCTGAACTGTACGACTCAGAGGAAACTTGTGGAAACGAAAGCAGGAACATAAAAATTCTTAAAATCCATAATAAAATAAAGGAAGGGCTGTACATTTAGAACTAAATAATAGTTCGTCATCAAATCAAAGAGTATTTGGGGTGGTTGTCAATTTGAACAAGTAGAAAATTCTTTTGCCACTATGAACAATTCTCAAAAGCAGATCTGAATTGCTCATAGTAATATGACTAATTGTCCTTGGGTTTTACGAGGAACTATTGATATGTTCTAAACATGTTGTCATTTCTATATTTTTTGCATACTTTCAAAATGTATGTAAATATTTGTAAATTTTTCACCATGAATAAAAACGAAAGTACAAACAACAGAAAAGCATTAATAAGTTTAACACTCTCTCTCTCTCTCTCTCCTCTCTCTCTCTCCTCTCTCTCTCTCTCTCTCTCTCTATATATATATATATATATATATATATATATATATATATATATATATATATATATATATATATATATATATGTGTGTCTTTAAACATATATATGTATATATGTATATATATATATATATATATATATATATATATATATATATATATATATATATGTAAACATATATATGTATATATATATGTATATATATATATATGTATATATATATATATATATATATATATATATATATATATATATATATATATATATATATATATATATATATATATAAATATATATATGTATACATATATATATATATATCATATAAAACCCCAAAACCCTTTCAAAGTTCCAAATTCTTTTAAATTCCCTCGGGCGTAATTTGATTACGCATTTCGATTTCAAGAACAAAGGATCTGACTTTCAGGCACCTTTTATATAACCCCTGTAAACTCCTATACAGCCCCTGTTGTTTACTATTTTGTCAGAACGCAGATTCCTGGGTTCCAGCCTTTGGCTCCAAGATTTTGAGCTTCACTGGACAACACCTCTATTAGATTATAAATAGGCATGATCAATGTGCATGCGACGATTTTTTGAATTGTCACTGCCCCAACAAGATGTAACAGCGGAGGCAATAAAATCTGTTCGAGATGTTACGTTTCTTCCTTGTATTCGGGGCTGGCGGGAACAGAATGAGAACTCGACGGACACTCCAATACCCCAGGGCAACAGCGCGCCCCACCGGCCACATGACTACGTGATGCCTGACAAAGTCAACAGCTTCCCTTGCTATATTTTATATATATATATATATATATATATATATATATATATATAATATACAGTGGAAGTTATTGACTACTTTTTATTTATCTGGGAGCACCATACAGATGAGTTAACTCCCTTGATGCCACCCCAATTCTTGATCGAGCACCCCTAGGGGCGACAACTGGAGGGCTCGCATGTTCCCCATCCATTGCCCTCGTGGAAGAACATTTCGGTCTAGATATGAAGGTATTTAATGCATTCGTCGGGGTTTTAACTGAGCAAACCCAGTCTGAGGCCCAACTCGCTACCACTAGGCAACCTTGGGCCCAGGTTGCAATAAATATTTCAAGGGGAATTTTTCCCGGGTAATATTTATATGCGATTTAAAAATCTTATATACAAAATTTTACCCGGAAAATAAATTTTATTGTATAATTCTTTTCTTCCTTCCATTTTAGAAACATCAGTAAAATCTATTGCCATTTTTTCTTTCGTGAAATATTAACAAATTTGCCTGTAGTTAAGGGATAAATCTCTTTTTCATTCCTACCTGTTTACGCAAGCCTAGATGCTGTATTTGTCCCTGAAAGAGTCTTCTTCGGAGTGGTGATATCTCACGGTTAACCATTTTAATACAGATCATCACTATTTCTTGAAAGATAGAATAATGTCACTTATTTCCCTGACGATTAATTTTACAAATCTTTGAAAACAAATTCGGAAATATTATGCCAATTGAAAAGAAAACAGTTATGCTGGACCTTTACAATATTTTATTCTAAAACTTGCAGAAATGATTGATGTTCTTTGATAAATAAAATATACAGGGTGTCCATAATAAAACTTCCCTACTTTAAAGTTGTCTACAGTCGAAACTACTGTGCAGAAAGTTATGAAATTTTGTGTAAGTCATATTGAAGGGATGGGAATTTGTTTGTGCGAAAATAGTTCAAAATTTCACCACCAGAGGGCGTTTTTTGATGAATTACACATTTAGCCAATATTTACTATACAGTTAAAAAAAAAATTATTACATCAAGAGAGGTTCAACATGACGGTCATCATTTTCAGTTACCATTTGAGATTGTAAGATAGTGTTATGTTTTATATCTTTAAAACGGGTAGAATTAAATTAAAATATAAATTGTTAAGATTGTTAAAGCTTACATACACTCTTAGAAGTGTTTAAAAAATAGTTGCTTGAAACATATTAATTCAATTGCGTTGTGGTTAGTACATTTAAAGACGCGCGTTGTGTTAAACAATTACCCATTAAAATAAAATACCTGATTCGTTTGCTGATGCCCCTGCTGTAGAGGGTTGAATCATGAAAATTATTTTAAATTAACTTGATAAAAATTCACCGAAAAAGAAAACTGAAATCAAAATTACCTAAAATGGAACGAAGAAAAAACTACGAGGCAACTGAATGACATGACAAAATTTATACCAAAAATTAACATAATTTATTAAACGTTGTTTGACCATTAAGTACACACTTCCTATAGCTAATTTCACACTGAGGATACACTCTCCTCTAATTTTCATCATAATCAATTCTTTCATATTATAATTTAATATAACAAAATTCGCGTAAGTGGCTGGTGATAAAAAAATTTTAATTCATTAAATATTTAAGTTAAGTTAAATAAAAAGATAAGGAAAACATCATTATAGCTGCAGCGAATAATTAATAAAAGGGGGATGGTACCGTCTTCATTAGCAGAATTTAAAAGGGGATGAGCCAGCAGGTCTTGTCATAGTCAGGCAAGTCTTTCTCCCCTTCCTTAGACATCTAGGGGCACGCTCGGGCAATTTCATCATCATCTCGGGATCAAAACTCGCATCTCCGGGGTAGTAGTGCTTAAGGGATGCACACCTTACAAGTCGCCGGTCCGAGAAAGAAAAAAAACTTCTTCCCCTCCTAAAATTTTCCTTTCGAACTTCTCCCTCCAGTTGACCTCGGCACCCCTTTGTATGGCTACGCGTGGGTGAAAATGAGGGCGTCTTCGCTCCTTGATTTTAAAAGGGAAAATCGGACCAACAGAATTTGAGAGGCTTGAATTAAAAAATGATAGTCTGTACAGTATTTTATTTTCAAACTTTGATCTTGTATCAAATCGGGATTTATTTTAAAAACTCGGGGATTAAACGCAGCATTTGTCTATGTCTGGCGTATCCATTCACCTACCCCTCATCAAGACGGTTGTTTCGCTTATCTCGTGGCCAGCTGCAAAAAAGGGGTTGTTTCTTGAAATGGATACCCGTTAATCCCTTTATCTGGTGTAGTTCTGGGTATGTGCTGTGGCAATACTGTGAAAATGGCGATGAGCTTGTGGATCGATTTACTTTGCCCTACCAGCCCAGCTTAAACAAGGGTATGGGTACATTATAGAAAATTTACTATTAATTAATAAAACAAAAATAAAACACTCTAAAATTAATAATTAACTATGTTGAATATTTACCTGCCACCAAAAAAAGAAAAACAATATACCAGCCACTTTAACAAGTAAAAGAATAACATGCAAAATAAATGTCACAGTCATATCTAGTTATTTAAAGTTAAGGAATCAAATATTAGTGCTTGCCGTGATCCAATATTTTAATATACTCTCATGTTACCTCCCATTATCAGAAAAATCGCGCACCTTCTTCTAATAATCTCCAGTAATAATCAAGCAATTAAAAATTGGATCACCGCTAGTTGGAACAAGTTGAGTAGAGGCTTACAGAGTTTTAAAAATGCAAATATATTTAAAGACAGACATTACAACGCGCATTATTTGTTAATTATATCCTATAATCTTAATTATCAAGTGTGTTTTACCTACATCACAATAGCATGTTTTACGGTTGACCGTAGTGTGTCCGGGGAAATGCTGAGAACATGTCGTGAAATGCTGTCTTTCAGATCAAGTATGGTTCTTGGTTTATCAAGACTGACTAGATGTTTCACTTGCCCTCAAAGCCAAAAGTCGCATGGGTTGAGGTCTAGGGTTTTGTCCGGAAATTAGTTATCGAACAAGTTCCCGTTCAACTTTGCAATCACTTTAAAGATTGTAAAATTTAATGAGTATGAGTTATTGTGTTAGGGTGACCTATGGATAAAAAGATGGTGAAATCTTAAAGATCCAGTTGTAAATGTGCAATTCATCTTAAAACGCCCTCAGGTGGTTAAATTTTGACTTTTTTTTTAATTATTCTCTCAAACAAATTTCTTTCTTTCAATATGTCCTACACAAAATTTCATAACTTTCTGCACAATAGTTTCGACTGTAGACAACTTTAAAGTAGGGAAGTTTAATTATGGACACCCTGTACATCAAATACATCATCAGTAAAATAAATGAAAATGTACTGAATTATTTAAAGGCATCATCAAAATTCTTTCTGCGGCTTCATTTTAAATCATCATTTAGAATTATCTTATGCAATAAAAACCACAAAATGCATTCATTGCTACTAAGATTGTGCGTGTTTGATTTAAAATACTACCGACTACGAGTTTAATTATCTTTATGATTTTGTTACAAGCTAAATATAACATATCTTATACGCTTGCCTGAATACACACGACCAAATTTTTAACTTTATATGAAGAAAAACAATGTGAAAATTTTACTGCATCTAAAACAATCCTTTTTAAATATATTTTCTAACGGAGTTCATAAAATATATTAAATATAGTCAACGAGATACTATAATTTTTCATAAACTATTCATAAAAGAGGAAATATAAAATAAAAAAGTTGTTTTTAAAAATCAGTAAAAGAGATCACGTAAGTTATTTCTGAAATAGGCTCGGTAGCTATATTAAAGTCCTATAAGAGAGAAAAAAATATATAACTTTCTTGCCTTATTAATTTTTCTTGCGAAAAATGCTTTTTTATTGTTTCAAACGAAAATAGAATGAAATATACTGATATCAGGAATTTTGTATCTACAAGAATATTTTTAAAATACAAATTGTTTACAGCTACTTTCATTTTTATAAAAAAATCGCAAAATTTTCCGTTGGAAGTCGTATTTATGTATATAATTATAACAAAGTTTTTCCTTTCGATATTTTACCAAAATTTTCATGATTTACGTAATGGAATTAAAAGATTTGAAATATATTTTTACCTGTAAAAATGTTATATTACGAAGTAATTCAACACTCTAGAGTGAATTTTTATATAATTACTACTCTCCTGTAGAATTCATTAATAATATCTGGTATTTATTAGAAATATAAAGAAGAATCTCGTATTATTTTCTTTAACGCAAAATATGCACATTGTTGATTATAAAAATTTATTTTTGAAGCGAAAATGTAAAATAAGAATACTGCATTTTTCAAAATTTAAGGATTAATATCTGATACAGTAAAGCATAGAATACATTGTTTAATTACCTTGCTGATAAGTTTGGCTTTCAGCATATTTGTTTATGTTAGCCAAATAAATTTATTTGAGAGAAAAATTTTCATAGCTTGCATCCTGTATAGATTTGTACATTGCGTTATTATTATGAATAGATCACTTGAATGTGCATAAAAATAAGTAACAATTTGGAACGTGTTTACATTATTTTTAAAAATAAAGGAAACTCTATCAGATTGCAAAGCTGAAAAATCAACAGTAAAATGGCAACTTATCTCATTAATTTAACGTACAGGTTATATTTTTGTTTTCCGTTAAATATTAAAATTTCTTAACTTTTAATGCTAGTTTAGTGATAAAGTACAATAACTACACCGAGATTTTTTTTTATTATATAGACAATTTATCATAATCCCAGCCTTACCAGTTTTGACTTTATTTTTGAAAGTGCAGGCTGCACGAAAAACCTGGGGAAGCACTCGTTTAACGTTTCCGTAGATTTTTCAAGTTCGATTACTCTTAATCCATTGGAACCGAACCCCGGAAAACACTTTTTCTCAGAAGATCAATTAACTACTTTGATTATATAACATTCATGGGTCATTCAGTTTTTTAGAAATACTCCAGAGTTCCCGTTTTCATTGAAACAAGTCAGTCTAAAATTTTCTTTGATTAAAATCTTACTTAAAACAAATAGAAAATTTTTAGAATTATTCAAAAAAAGAAAGGAAATCCAGCAGTGATAACTTTGCTTAAATTGAAGCATTTATAAGAGAAAAGGGAAAAAGAAACACCATAACAGTATACATAGCTTGTTTATGTCTGTTTTAGGACAAAAAATTAGTTTGAGTGCACGTATATGATACATACAGAATATTGAAAATTCATATGCTATATTTTGCCAGAATATTGCTGCAACTGGTTTCTAGAAAAATAATAACTGTTTGAGTTTATCGATGGAACAAATTGTACGTTTTCGAATGTTTTGTAAGCCTTCATTTCGTAACCTACGTTTATACGTTTATTTCTGTAAAATGTATATACATAATGCTATTCATACTGATTTAGACTAGCCATGCTGACATTTTTCAAAATTAAACTTAAAAGTAGTATATTTCATAATCTATTGTTTCTTTCTGAATCATTTGTACTGCGAGTTAATATTTATTTCTTACTGAAAAATCCCGAATTTTTCCGCAACTCTGCTCATCTTGCCACCGCATTATTGTAATATCGTATAATGTCCTCTGGTGAACACAAAAAATTAAAAGGAAAACCGATCAGCGAATGAAATGTAAACATGCTTCACAAATCGCTGACATCCAAACACAACTCCTATTAAATAATGAAGGGGAATCGATTCTCGGATAATCGATTTACCGATCCATTGTCACTAAGACTCTATGCCGAAACTGGAATCTATATTCTGGCTTATAGGTTTAATGTTGAATGTTGGGCACTGAGGATGTAAATTCGTGAATATGAATCGATTAGTTCTGAGTTTATGAATCAATATAGACACAAACACATACTTATTAATATAGGTTGTGAAGAGTGAATCATTTATACATATGTATTATTAATACATTCATATTCACACACATTCAACATATATACACCATCCCAAATAATCATGTCAAGTATGCCAAACATTTTTTCATATTTTTAATTGTTTAGAGGAAGTATGAAATACTTTTAATTCGTCATGCGTTATACAATGTAAATGACCCTCTGCTATTGTGACAAAATTAACAGGGGGTATCATTGCTAAAGTCAAGTATTTTTCATTGGAAACCTTGGAATTTTCTGCTTACAGCGAAATTAGTTCTCAACAAAATTTGAGACTGATTAAAACTGATATTTATCACTCATTATTTAAAAAAATCCTGTAAACGCGGTACATTTTCCTACAGATATATATTCATACAGTAGTGACAAATAGCGTGTTGTCTTCATATCATGTTAAAATTTTTGCTCATCCAATATGGTCTGCTACTTACCTTGCAGTGAATAAAAACCTTGATTTGTTAGGAACTTTAGATTATAAATATAACCTCATTAATTCTAAACTGAGTTTATTTCATTTACAGCATGAAATTTAATTTGCAATCTCTAAAAATTTACCCTTAACAAGACTGTCACTACTTTTGTATCACTTGTGGAGAAACTCACTGTCATCACTTAACGGAGAAGTACGATGAAATTTTACCCAAGATTATTTCATACTTGAATTTTCATCAAACGGGAAAATGAAGTATTCTTGCAAAATCAGCATACGTAAGGCTGAAAACTAAAGCTCTGTTTACATTAATTTTGTTTCATACTATGATCAATGTATACACAATTAGCTAATTAGTTATGTCCATCAATTCATGAGCAAGGAAGTTAATCATGTGATCACTCAGGCAATTTTAGGGTAGCTACATAAATTCGTACATCTTGTTGAATTTATTCTTCAGTATAATACGTTCCCTTTCTTTAAAATAATGGAAGTATTTGTGTAGTTTGAATTCCTCCCTACTTTACTGTTTATGCCTTTTTTTAACAGGGATTATGAATCCCTTTTGTTTCAATTAATACATAAAAAATTATTGAAAGGTTATTCATTCTCGAATTAAATATAAGAGAGAATTATATAATTTTTCAGTGAGAATATATTCTCAATGCATTTTAGATGACAGTTCAATTATTTTATAGAAATATAGAGTACTATAGAATTCTGGAGAATATTCTAGAAGGTTTTTTTTTTACCTTTTAATTGGCCTCTGAAATTAAATAGCAGGCTATCACCGTGAAGAGAGAATACGCTTTGTGGAAACATAAAATAGATGCAGAATCTTAAATAAACTAAATTCAGAATTTTTTTCTAGAATGGGAAATATCTTCCATGGAGAGGTAATTTGTATTCTATCACCGACAGCAATATTACTGCCCGTTTCGTTTATACATTTTAAACATTTTGCTTAATTTGTTAGAAACTTATCAATGTTCTATGATAATGAATAAAAATATAGCACGATATGAAGTAGGAATGCAACATAATCAGAGAAATCATACCATTAGTATGCACAAAGTCTTTATTGACAATCATTAGGACTTGGTTTGAATTCCCTATTTTCAAAGAATGAAAGAGCTTTCGAGATATTTTCACTGATGTTTTGTGGAACAGCTTCTTACGCTGATTCAAATTCTTACAGTGATAACTTGTGTTCTCAAATAGCAATAAACTGATGTTAGTGCCATGATGCATAATTAAGACAAAATAAAATCAGGAGGTTCCGTAGCGTATTTATTCATATTAATGGTTATTGGTAAATATCTAGCCTTCATTCAGAAGATCTAAAACCCGAGAATAAGCCATTGTTTAATTTTATCAAAAAATGACTGCAAGAATTCATATAGATGAATGTAATGTAAATTTAGCCGTTTACATGGTGAGTCCCCCCCCCCCTCCCCTCACATAAAATAGTTCCTGCTAATAAAATAATGTACTGTTGGCGAATACCGATAAGTAAATATTTGCTATCATGGTGGGCAAATTATTCGAAATTTCATCCTAAGGATCATCACAAATACTAACATGCATGTGTAAGATGCACAGTTCAAGTTAAACTTCTTTTTCATTGAAACAACGACGACCGTTATAAAAAGTTGTTTTCATCCAGTATGGCTAAGTTTGCATTACAGACAATATTTTAAACTTAAAAATGGCAATGCATCCAAGAAGATACCAATTTTCACCACGAAAGATCTGGACATCCCAATGAAAAGTAACATCTGGATAGTGCAATAACATCAGCAGCACCTTGAGCTATTGGGGTTTCTGGCGGCCCAGTGGTACAGCGCGCTGGTTTTCGGTGCTGAGGGTGCTCGGATCGAATCCTGGCGTCACGCCACGAAAAATTCCTCCGCTCGTGTCGTCCCTTCATAGGGGGTAATGCCGTCCACCTATATGGTGCCCCCACAATAAAATGAGCAGTAAAATTACGGCGTAGTATAGGCGAATGTTTGACGACAAGTGCCTCCGCATTGGATAAAAAAACAAAAACCCTTGATCTATCCATCAACGTACTGCTTTTTTCCCCATCGTGTAATTTCAAAATGAACCGTGGTGTGTGACTAACAGAGGCTGAGATCTTGAACCAACGATCTTAAGAAGTTTACATTTCGTTTCCGTTAGTATATGAGAGTTCAATGCAATTATAACAATCTTCTAACACATAATATTTAGCAATCACAGAATGTTTCGCAATGAAACCCACTTCTCTCTACGTACGGATAATAGCCACATTCGCGTTTTAAGGAGGTAACGCACATTTTGTTAGCGGGATCCACTGTGAATGTCCCTGGAAAATAGAACGAGGAATCATCGCTTACAATTTTCAATCCCCATAAGGGTTTTACTTGTCGGTGATAAGCGGATGAGTATTCATGATCTTTTGCACTAACATAGCATTGGTGGCTTTCATGTGACACTTTTAAGGAGGGTAAGAACCCAAAATCACTCATTACGTGTTTATTAGAACCCATCTGAATTATTACTACCCGTAGTTGTCTCTTGGTATTACCTAACTTTTCTATAACTGGTCATACTGTAGGTCAAACTTAACAGAGATCCGCAATCATGAAAAATTTTATGTGATCTGAAGCAACAACTTGAAAGTGCTTGTCTTAATCTGAGGGACACCAAAGATTCCTTGTTATGTTCACAAACCGAATGTCCATTTGAATGAAAGCTGTGGCTTAACATTGTACGAATTTTCATCGCTTTTAAAATTATTATTTTTTCCAAATAAACAGTTTAGTTTGGAGATTTTAACCATTATCTCTCTTTCATGCACGTATTTTCGGATTAAAGTTGTCATGATGAAATTAAACTGATTTCGAGAATTTTTTTTTTCACAGTATGTGCATTATCATAGTTATTAGTAGAAATATGCAATTGCATATACTTATTGATTATTTATATATTACTTATTTGACATGTTTGGGGGCTCCCCTATCCTTCCGTACTTTATTTTGTTGGGAAATAACGTATATGAAGATACATATCTGTTGGGTTATGAAATAATATTTTAATTATATCATAAGTGTAGAGAGGCAAAAATTCCAGATCTTATGTGAATTTGTGTTTTACTTGTTGGAAACTCTTCTGAAATATGCATTTTTGTTTAACTGATAATCTACTAACTAATACCAAATGAGAGCTGAGTCAAAGTAGTGATTTTGGGGCATTTAATTCAACCTCCCCTGAAAACTCAGAAACAACACTGATTTTCGGGCTACAATCATTCGGGTAAAGCATATCTTATACATGATGTATGATTGTAATATCATCTATGACAAGCTCTATGATCAATAATTTAAAATAATTAAAGTTAACAAATAAACAATTTAAACATATCGAGATTAGTTTTTTAAGTAGCTTTTCACCGAGCACGTGTCACTGACGACATATTGAATCTGAATGCGAATTTTGTCAAGATGCTATCAAGTGCATACCATTGTCACAATTTCGCTCTTGCAGAGTACCTTTTACATTAATAAAGGAGGAATTCGAAAGGCCCGAGCTTAGTAACTCTTAACTAGCGAGAGAAATTTTACAGCGTGACATAGGAAATAATTACTTAATGTCTTCGACGGTATGAATAAGTAGAACATTTACTAATACGTACTTATTGCTGTATAGTGTCACAGAAAGAGAGGATTCTGAATTATAGATGCACTTTCTCCTCGCCTTAATTAAGACTTGGAAGGCTTAACACAATGTATGTTACACAGGAAATAGAAAAACCTTAAGACGTTCAACATAAACTCAATTTAAAATGTATGTCATTTTTTCTGACTTCACTTACTGTGTTGGGGGATCTCTTACATTGCTATTGAGGAAGAAAACTGAATTTGAATTTGAAATTTGATTTGAGTTTAATGTGCAGTTATTTAAAGGAAATATCTTAAGGTTTATCTATTCCTTGATTCATTTCATTCATGTAAATTTTGGTTATATATTTTAGGCCAATTATACAGTTTTGACCTGCCATTTAGTCTAAACAATATAATTAGTTTGAAAATTTTATATTATCATGACTAATATCCATTAAGGGGTTTGGGGGAAAAATTATTGTATACCGGGTAATTATTGTATTTCTAAATTATTGTAAATTATATGTATACCGGATGGTTATAATTAAACTTCCCCAATAAACGGCATCCTACAGCGCAAACGGGTGAACGGAATGCAACGAAATTTCGTATATAGGCTATACGAGATACGCTCACGGAATTTCGAAAAAAAAATTTAGTTCCAAAATGTCCACTAGAGGGCGCCTTTTCGGGAAAAACATGAAATTTAACACAATAAATGACCAAAACGGAATTCAGAAACAATATTAACAATCCAGAAAAAGAATTATGAGTAATAAAATGTAAAACCGGGAAAAGCTGTTAGTTGTAGGAGAAAAAGTCGAGATTTGCATGCTTGGGAAGAAGAGGAAGCTTTATGCAAAACACGTTAGGGTATAAAACGTTTGCACACGTTGTCATGTTTAAGTCGATGTTTCCGGCTGTACTATTGACGGTCTCTTTAGTTCAACGTGCGTTATTGGTGAAGCTGTTTTACGAAAACAAGGGGAATGCTTCTGCTGCAGTTCGTGAATTTCGTCGTAGAAAGAACCTACGGCGTGGACCAATGTCTACTAAAGGTATCCGGGCCATGATTAAGAGATTTGAAGAGACGGGGAAATTAGGAGTTCAACCTGGAAGAGGCCGTAAACGTGTCACACCGGTACTTGTTGATGCCGTCAAGACAGCTGTTGACGCACAGTCACAGACATCAGAGTTTGGGAGCAGTAGAGCGCGGGCAGTTTCTCGACAGACAAGCTATTCTTACAGCACCTTCCGAAAAGTACTCAGAAACATAATGCACTACTTCCCATACAAGATCTGCCATACCCAGGAGCTGCTTGATAGGGACAAGCCACAACGTCTCTCATTCGCAGTCAGTTTTCTCAACAGAATGACTGTTGATATGTCATGTCCTTGGAATATTCTGTGGAGCGACGAGGCACATTTCTACCTCAATGGGACAGTCAACACACAGAATTGCCGCATTTGGGCTAAGGAAAATCCGCGGATCCAGACTGAATTTCGCTACAGTCTCCAAAGATCACTATCTGGTGTGGATTCACGGCGACATTCATCCTTGGGCCATTCTTCTTTGAGGAAATTGGTGAACGTGGGCCTGTCACATGTTCCGTTACGGGCCGTCGGTACCATGACATGCTGCAGACGTTTGTTGTGCCGCAACTACAGCAAAGGCGGGTCCTTACATCGACCACTTACATGCAGGATGGTGCGCCCCCACATATCCATGTGTCCGTGAAGACGCTATTGCTCCAAAACTTCACAGAGGAACGTGTTATTAGTCGCTCCTTTCCTAATTCATGGCCACCACATTCGCCGGATCTAACTCCGTGCCATTTATGGTTATGGGGCTATTTAAAAAGTCCGGTGTATCGTGGAGGTGTTGCGACGTTGAATGACTTAAAGTACTCTATAACACTTCATGTGCGAAGCCTCACAACTGATCAGTTACGATCTGCTGTTGAATACACTGTCCATCGACTTGAAATTTTGCAGGTGAATGAAGGTGGTCACGTGGAGCAGCTTTCACTACATCGTCCTGGACACGATTAACAACTGCTCCTCTCGTGCAATTTCATCCTAATCTGTTCTTGTTTCTGCAAACTGAACTGTTTTCGTTTCTCCCTTACCTTTACTTAATGTGGTTCGATGACAAGGTGATCAGAAACTAGTCAATAAATGTTAATATTGTTTCTGTATTCCGTTTTGGTCGTTCATTGTGTTAAATTTCATGTTTTTCCCGAAAAGGAGCCCTATGGTGGACATTTTGGAACTAATTTTTTTTTTCGAAATTCCGTGAGCGCATCTCGTGTATAGCCCATATACAAAATTTCGTAGCATTCCTTTCACCCGCTTGCGCTGTAGGATGCCGTTTATAGGAGAAGTTTAATTATAACCATCCGGTATATATATATATATATATATATATATATATATATATATATATATATATGTGTGTGTGTGTGTGTGTGTGTGTGTGTGTGTGTGTGTGTATGTGTGTGTGTGTGTGTGTGTGTGTGTGCTACAACCATAAATTAGTATGTATGATAAATTAATATAGCTAAATAATATGATAAATATAACTAAAGGAAACAGGGTGCAGTCCATATCCAAAATAGCTGGCCCCTTGTTTCCCTATTATCCATCATTGAACTTATAAAATTGTTTCATAAAACATGATTAATGTTGCATTATATACTTGAAATTCAACTCATTATCAAGCACTTCTTCATTTCAATTCTTTTGTTCTATCATGACATATCTTATAACACTTTCAAGTTAAAAAGAAATGAACTATCTAACTATACAAAGTCACAGTTCTGAGAGATGCTAGTGAGATTGGTGATTTCTAAAGTTAAAAAAAAAAAACATGACATCGTGTGAAAATGAAAGCAAGCAAATGGGCGAAATTTCTAAGCTTTTTATGAATAATAGAGTTTAAAAAGTATGTTTTTGAGATATTTCTTTTTCCGACCTCTTAAATTTATGTTAATTATGTATTTATTCTTTCCTTTCAGGTAAGCCATTTTAATTAAATCTGCTAATGTAAAGTTCACTTCTTGAAGCTGGAGCTTAATAAAACAACCTACAGATTTTGCCATGCCAGAAATCTTCTTGTAAGTAAAATTTAAAAAAAAATATCATCTCTTACAAGTTAAACAACTGCAATTAAATATATCCTGTAATAAGGCTAGGGTTGGTAATTGATAAATAATTTGTCTTTGAGCTGTCATTAACAGACGCCTCTTTAACTAGAACTACTCATTATTTTCTAATAGTTTTTGTGGACATTATCGTATTCCACTCAATAAAAGTTCTTTATGTTTAAACTAAACAGATTTACTCATTTTTTATTTCAGATGATCGTAAAAATAACCAGTGCTTAGTTGATTGTTATTTTCAAGGAATAGAAATATTGTACATTTTTTCCGAGAAAAAATGTTTAACTGTATAATTTATATTAAAATATGTAATTAGATTTGTTAGAAGTATTCATGAAACTAGCTTGTCGAATTGTCAAACTTCTTAATCAAATTGTACATTATCCAGGCGATTACCTTTTATTTCAGTTTATAGTAATTATATTTTAACAACTATATTCAAATAGCAGAAAATGCATGACTACTAGTAAATTCCTGGATCTCACTCTTTCGAAGTCTGCGAATGTTATTACTAACAAAATGGTTGCGTGATTTGGACCCGACTGTCAAACCTATTCGATTTTGCTCACATAAATTTTTTTAACTGAAAATAATATCAAAAATGTGTCAAATGAAGCTACAGTGTCAAGACTTAGGCATATTTACGCATATTTATTAATTTAACTACTTCTCCATTTTAGTTTTCTTTTGCTTCGCTGTACTACTTAAACTTTTACCCCGATTCCCTAGTTTATTTCCTAGTTTATTTTTTAAGGGTAGAGATACCTGACTTCTACCCTTTCTAGGACATTTGTATATCGAAGTCACCCTCTAATAAAGTAGAAATGACACTTTTTGTTCTAGATAAATAACAAAGTTTATTATTCCCTTGACACATATAACGTGCAGTGTAAAAACAAAACTGAGTAAAGACTGGTACGAAATGTTATAAACACTATACAAGGAAATGAAGTTCAAGTACTCATAATATATATAAAGTCAGACCAGTGATGCTGCACGGTAATCTACTTAGGCTTAGAAGATATCTAGCTGTGAGCCACTGAAGGAAACTCGCATAAACAGCTCCAAACAAACCAGTCTTTTCCGCAATCTGGCTACGCGGTATATATAGTAATGGTTTATGCTGAATTTAGCATTTTTTTGTAGCTTCTTTGGATTTATGCAAATACAATGATCGATTATTGCTAATCAATCATTAGGTGGACCTTACAACTTAAATTTTTGTGGTTGGGAGAACCAGGGTCCTCTTTTGCTACTAGAGGTATAATTAGACCAGATCCTACAGCTTAAAGTCAATTCCACACGACTAAAGCATCCATACCGACAGAGATATTTGAATCCAAAGTGTCTTGTAGGAAATGCCAACGTCCTAGCCATTCAACTATCGTCCGGCTAAAACTAAAACTGAAAATAAAATCTAAAATGAAGTGTTAATGCATAATAAGCAAAAACACCGATAATTTTATTTCAGCATGTAAGAGCATACTTCACATATGTGATATATGATTTTAAATTCGAACAAATTCCATTTTTATACCCTTCTATATTTACGCATATTTATTAATTTAACTACTTTTCCATTGTAGTTTTCTTTTGCTTCGCTGTACTACTTAAACTTTTACCCCGATTTCCTAGTTTATTTACCATGGAATTCTCCACATGTTTTCTATCTTTGTTGATCTGTGAATCTTGGGCATGAATTAGAAGGGATTTCGCAAACTTAAACACATTATCCCCATATGAGGACATGTCCGCAAACAGCATTGCGATGTTAAAAGCCTTTGTGAAGGCAGCTTCAATTTCTAAATCATCTCAACTTTCTGAGCTTAGACAAAGCACAGATAAATTTCTTTTAATCAACCTGCAAAATTCCTGTTCCCTCTGTACTTTAGAACTTGAGAAATAAGCCTCGCTATCATAAACAACCAAATTACCGTTTAACCTCTCTTCTTTCTAAAAAATGCCTAATTTCTCATAAAATACCACTCCGCCTTGAAATATGAAGGAGATTAAACAACTACAAAATTTGCTATTTAATCTGAAGTTAAAGTAGTTTGTATCCACTAAATTTGGCAGTTGGCTCTTAGAACTCCTTTCACTCAAATGTACTAAGCTTTGGGAAAAAACTCTATTTTGTAATTTTTCGATGTTTAATAAAGTATTAATTCAGCGTGTTCAAGTTAAAACTCAAGCAAGTAGCTTTTTTAGCCAATTTTATTAAATTTATACATTCAAAAGCATGCATTTAATTCATATTATTCCTCTGTTAAATCCAAATTTCTTCGTTTACAAACAGAGTTTATTTTTTTTATATGTCTCTGTTTTGTAATAAGGTGTTTGTATAAGATTCCCATTCAAAGTATTGAGTACTCATAATCTTTGGTTCACGAAAATCCCATAGCGGTACGTTTTCCTTTGAAATATGCCTATAAAGACATTTTGTTGAAAAGATTTTTTTTTACAAATTGGTGCAGAATAAGCTTCGTCCCTGAGAGAGTTTCTCAACATTTTCATCTCTTGAAAGAAGCGCGCTCCTTCGTTCTAGGCTCAGTGAGAGGTGTTTTGAGTATTTTCTTTTGAACCCTTTGTGATAAAAGCAAAGAAAAAAGAAACTTTGTACTTAAATGTGTTGGAGCCTCCTGATGTTTTATTACTCGTGTCACATATTTTTAAAAATTTCATGGAGTGAAAAATATTATTAAGTATTATATAGTAGAGAAGAGTAGCACTTGAAAAAAAATATTTTTAAAAATGTTTTCCCAGTTTGTTTTTATTCCTTTCAAGAGTATATGAGGTCTCGAAACTCACCAATGAAATAAATATACTAATTTTTGCATGTATACCGATATAATGTGTGCATAATTTACCATTTTACTGTACGTCCTCGGATAGAACGTGAAAGGCCAAACGTGTCAACTTTGATTATGTAAAATTATACATTTGAATGTCATTAACAAAGGCGAATTAGTCAGTTTTCAAACTCTAGAAAAGTGAGTAAAAAATCTTTTTATATTTTTTATTTAATCTATAAAATCTGTTACGCTTATTTAAACAATCTTTAAATTCATTTCATGTTTCTTCAAACAAACTGAGTAATTCAAAGATTACAAGCTAGTGTCTAGTCCCTAGAAATTAAGATCTACTATATTATCGACTTCCAAATCGTTTAAAGTTATAAGTATACAGAGAAAATTAACGCTGTCTATTTAGTAGCTTTGTAATTCACTTGTTTCGTTGAAACGCGAGTGCTTACAAACCTGACTGCCATGTTGTTGTTTTGATAGTTGCTTTCGAAAACGTATGAGTTGAACTGTGAATTTCTTAATTAATACACTCGCTCCGTTGAATGAATATTTATACATGTCGTCACCGTGACAAGCAAAGGGCACATTCGGAATCACTTTATGCACTGCGCTACAATCGTTTTAAACGTTCCATTTCTAGAAACAGTAGGTGTAACTCTGAAATAGCATGACCATTGCACTATATCAGAATCACGCACTATAGATATTGCCCTTAAAGTGCTATTCAAGTCAAATAAAAAGTGTTCAGGAAGATTTGGAAATCACGTTATTCACTTGCATATATGTCTTGCGCAGAGCTTGAATTCTTCATAGCAGCCTCTATGTTATAAAAATTCATTTGAATGTGTTATACTTTTTTTCCCTCCGTCTGTAGACTAACTGTTCAGAAGCCAAGTACCGGTTTTTCTGATTCTGCGTGATGCTGGCACAGATGCGTATGTTCACCGTTCGGGGAGTTAAGTGTACTGGATGTTTTGAAAGATCCACTTCACAATACCATCGGTATGCTTGTGAGTCGCATATCTGCCAAACCCTTCCAACAAGAGTACAACATTTCAACTTCAAAGCTTGGTGATTGGATGCCCTCAGGGTTTGAAAATAAATGAATTTCTCGTAACATGGCTTTCTGGTTATTGTACATTGTACAAGAATTAATATCTACTTGGGCATTCTGGAGAACTACATGATAATTAGATTATGACGTACTTCAACAAGGACTTTTGCATGTTTTATCAGGGCCATTCTAGGGTTCATACACTTTCGTAAAATGTGAAAGGTAGTATAAAAGGAAACTGGCTATGACAATTCAGAAAAATAATCAATTTTTAATAAAAATTTGAATTGCCAGGGAGTATCAGGGATAATCGTGGGTTCCCTATGACACCGGAAAGAAAATTTTCAACACCTGATTTTGATACAAATATTCCTGAATTGTCAGTAATTTTAAGGAATATAAATTTATAGTGTTATTTTCAAAATATGAGAAAAACAAAATGTAAGTTTTATTGATTTTCATAATTGCGATTATATTTCAACCAAAGGAAAAAAGGTCCAACACTTTCAGACCTTACTTAACCCCTCCATACACAATTAAAATTTGTATTTTTTATTATTTTATAAAACTATGGTTGTGCGTATTTCATTGTATTGTTTCATTCTACTCTTTCACTTGTTTGCATGATTAAATAAAGTGCTTAATATTATATTTACTATCATATTATATAACAGTTACACAAAACACTATTACGCGTTGTATATTAATATTTATTTACTGTAATATAAATATTTTATGTTCAGCACTGTACAGTTTTCTTTTATTTTAACTATAATTCACTTAGTATGGTCATCTTCCCCATGTATTTAATAAAATTATTTTTTATTTAAATTTATTTGCACCTTTAAAGTATTTCTAAATGAATTTCAAATCTGAGGCTACAGATATTTTTTATCTAATATTATATTAAATAGTTAAAAGAATTAATAAAATATAATAACTTTATAACTTTCAAATTTGGATTTTTTACTATAACACGCTAGAAATTTATACTGAATCATCTGAAAAAACTGGAAAAGTATAGGAAAAAATACGCAGTTTAAGTAGGAGCCATGGCTGTCTTATGCTATCAATGGACGCGAATGACCACATGACTGCTTTTAGGATACCGTTATTGGTCGTATGAATTAGCCGTTCTAGAGTTATTGGGTTTCAACTCTTCAGAGGATTTGGAAAATGAATTCACTTCCTTAAACCCATCTATTCTGTTAGTAATAAAACCTTTCGGCTTCGCAGACAAAATCGGAAATTATGGAAATTTTGCGTAATGCATATAAAAGAATTAAAGAGCAAACTTATCAATAAAGGAATTTTAAATTATAAATTAAAAGGAATGAATTGTTTAAACTAACTTAGACAGACTGTATACATACATAATGTATATGTTCTGCCAGTAGCGATTTTAAAAATGGGCTCGTATACTTCTGTAATTTGAATGATTTTCTAAAACTGATAAATGTCTTTGTAGTTATGTCCTCACAGCTGACTAACACGATCCTTATATAATTTTTTTCTTTTAGATAGATATATGATACATATTTTTTCATAGATATATTAAGAAATAGATATCAACCTTTAAAAGGAATATTTTCGATGTTGAATCTAACAAGTTATTAAACAAGTTTAGTGTATATCTCGTGACACCTCCAATCATAATTTCATTTTCAGTAAAATGCATATTTCAGTTTTAATGAATATACTTCAAGAAGTCTCCATTTTAATCTGCTACGCTCTGAAATGCATCACACAGTGACAGATAATAAGTTTTCTTGTCTTGATCTTTAGTCTTTGAAATTAATAGATGTAATAGAAATATGTCACAGAGTATAATCACCTATCGATAGCTTAA
Organism: Dolomedes plantarius; assembly: GCA_907164885.2. Lineage (NCBI taxonomy): Eukaryota > Metazoa > Arthropoda > Arachnida > Araneae > Dolomedidae > Dolomedes > Dolomedes plantarius. Next base: position 131,785,634 of record OU015494.1, on the reverse strand, counting down.
TTTTTTTAAAGCATTTCATTTAAGAAAATTAAGGAACGTATTACAAAACTATCACAAAACTCATAAAATTATTCTTCAAATATTTTTTGAAAAATTTTCCGAATATGCATCCCCCGACAAAAAAAAAAGATAAAGAAACAAAATATGTAATTTAATACCATTCCGCAAAATGCACTTTTTCTTATAATCAAATGAACCAAAAATTTCTAAGTATCCACCAAAGCGAAATGTTTCCTTCTCATAGTTCCCGTTATTAGCTCGATTTCCTCTTCAGCGCCACATGATATTGAAATATCTTAACTTCCCCATCTTACTCAAGCGTTTATAAGCAGTACGAAACACTCGGAGACTCGAGTGCGGTAAAAGATGCAGAAATACGATGCTATTTGAAAACTCAAAGGAAAAATTGATATTTATTTTGGACACCATAACTCCCTTTTCTGTAAAATCTGAATAAACACATTACTGATAAAGCGCCCTCTGTTGGGACAGAGATAGCAAATTTAGTGGGTAAATATGTCGGAAACCCGGAATTTACTTTGTGAAGGGCGCATAAATAAACAGCATGGCTTTACGCTTTGTGCAAGAATTTCAACTTGCTTTCTTAATGCTACTCTGTCCTGCAATGAAGTTTCAAGAACCAGCGGTTGGTGTGTATTTGTGTGAGGAGGAAATATAGATGGAGAGTTTAACTCTTGATCTCGTAGGCTGCTTTTCTCCTGTCTCTTAACAGGAAAAGAATTTCTGTCTGAAAAAATTGTAAAAGACTAAGCTATTGCAAGGAATGTGTTAAGAATTTAAAACTGCTTTTTAAAATAAATATTTAGAATTATAAATGTATTTCTTTTGCATTCTTGTGGCTTGAATTTTAGATTTTGCTGTAAAATGTCATTCGGTACTTTAATATAGTTTATCATAGTTCTTAATTAAAAATAAATTATGTGATAACTGTTTCGCTAACTGTTTGAATGAATTCATTAAAGATTTTTCATGTACTACATTACAGTGTATCATAGTATTCCATTCAAAGATCACTTCATGTACTACTCAATTTATGTATGTAAAAATTTATTTGTTGACAGGTAAACTTGATTAAGTAATGTACTATAAGGACTTATTAATTGCAAGATATGCTGTATTTGCTCAATTATTTGCTAATATTATAAAAAAATAAAAATAAAAGAGCGTATATAATTATCAGAATTTTCTTACTATCAATCACTAAGGTTAAACGATCAGAAACTAGTGTAACCCTTAAATTTAATTCTTGTCCAATATGCCGCATATCTGCAAGTGATAATTTTATTTAAAAGAGTTTCTTTAGTTATTCTTTAAAATATCAACATATGATAATCTTTATATATATGTTAATATCAATATCTGTTAATCTTTGGACTAACCTTCTATTTCTGACATACTTTTGAGCACATTACGTCAAATTCAACTAGTAAACAAATTCTCGTTTATTTGAAAAGAACAGAGCCCACATGTTTTAGACTCTAAAATTTAGAGTATCATCAGTTACTTTAAACAAGACTCCTACCGATGCGTTTGTGGGGTAGCAACTCATGTCAATCTCTGTTGCAAATATACGATACAACATGCTTTTAAAACGCATGTTGTATCGTATGTTGCGATTACATACAGCACCGTGATTGAGAAGGAAGGGTTTTGTACTTTGGCAAGCCTAGGGATAAATTGACGCTTTGATTGTGCTTTGTTTCTTAACCAATGTAAACCTAAGGTAGTTAAAAACCTCATTATGGGTGAGGGAAATGTTTCATTCTTTTACTATGAATCTGCAAGATAACTTACGCAAGGAGCTGACAACTTCAGATGCTGTGATTTTTTTCATAAATAATACAAAAATTTATAAGCTTTATGGTTTAACAATTATACATGTATGCTATTGTGTTAGGTGTTTTTCCTCTTAGATGATGAAGGTGCGAAGTCTATTAAGTGGGGTCAATAATAAATGTATAAACTTAAAAACTCACAACAAATCCCGCTCACCATAATATACTATCTTAAATGTCTGTATTTAATAAAAGTATAACTAATGATAAAATTTATGTAAGGATCATAAAACATTTATAAATATTTTTGAACTTTTACATATTTTCCCATTCAATCATAACACCAGTAATTTAATGGCCCCGTAAAATTTATCATTACAATATTGTTGTTTTTTGTTTAGTTTTACATGATGGTATGGAGATGATACAACTTTTAATTGTCTGTTAAATGCCATCTAATAATTAATCAAAGTGTACTTTTCTTCATTAATTATGCCTACCGATTTACAGGACTTGGGTTTATGGATATTCAAAGTTCCTTCGGAACGGGGTTCCAGAGGAACTTTGAATATATTCCTGATGGATTTAACACTAGTCCTGATTGATTTAACACTGTCTCAAAATAATTTTCAACGCCCCATCAAAGAAAAACAAATCACTTTTTGTTACGCATTCACATAGAGTAACTCCAAAATTCTCTTAAATTTTCGTAGAAATATATTAAAAGTGGAGTTTTAATGGCTATACTGATAGCGAAAATTTTTTTTTGTTCTCCCAGAAATTAAAGATCAGTGTGACATACTGGCCAAGATCTCTAGGCCGTATCACACGTCAACGTGTACGCGTTTCAAATGCAACGGATTCAAGATACGATTCCCTTTCTTAATGAAAAAACATCGTGTAGGGTTGCTTTTGAATCGCAAAAGCAAACGTCTGGAATTGGCGCTTAAACGCGCTTGCGTACCTGAAATTGGCGATTAATCGCTCCTGCGTATATGGAATGACGTTTATAAAAATAGCAGCCTCCATAACTTTCGGAGAGTACCACAAAATTCATCTCAATGTTCCAAACAGGTGCGTGAAATATTTTGTACATATTTTAATTCTGTTGGTGCTGTTCCATGGCAAAGTGATATGTGTAAATATCACTAAGCATTTTCTCTGAAATAAATTAAATGTTTTAAATTTTATTTTATTCATCGTCACTTTTTTCATCATATTTAATATCATATAAAATTTGTTGAATCTTCATTCTTGCCTTCTCTCTTTTTTTCTCGACATTGATGTCGAGATATATAGTCCGCTATGTATTGACCATAGCAATCCTCACCATCATCCAAGCTCCTTTTTATTAGTATTTAACTCTTTCAGCACATTTCAGGCTTGCTCCAATATGTCCTCAGATGTTGTTTTAATACGTTTTTTAATTGGTCTGTTACAGTTAATTTTTCTTTTTGGAGTACTGGAGGTGTCTACAGAGTGTCTGGATAAAGTTGAGCCTACAGGAGTGTCTAACTCCTCTTCAGGTTGAGATGCAGCCTGAAAAGTAAATAAGTCATTTTTTCACAAGGAATGATTTTTCAACTTAGGACAGGGTTTAATATGTAGCAAAAATATTTAATTAAATGCCAAAAGATATTTAAATATCATGAATATATAAAAATGTGTATTAAACATAATAAAAAGAAATTATACTATAAATAGCAAAATATTAAAAACCGAAGCATTGAGATGGAATCTGTGATATGAACACCCAAGAGCAAAATAAAACTTTTTAGTGCCACAAAACAATTGTCTCATGACACAAATAGCAGTATTATTTATTGCAAGACAATTATATATATATATATATATATATATATATATATATATATATATATATGTATACAGAGTTTCCCCCAAAAGCAATTTTTTTTTTTTTTAGAAAATTGTTTCTGTTTTGAAGTGGTTAGTCTTCATTATTTTAAAATTATAATTTTGTTGTCAAATGAAAAAAGTTTTAAAATATTATATTATTAATACAATTACAAATATAAAATGGAGGTTTTTATGTTAAGCGAATTAAGTTTATGTCATGCATGGAAATATTAATATTTTAAGCAATAGGTTGACTATTGAAAATATCAAAATATCGGATATTTTTTATATTTTCGAAAATATCATGATATTTACAAACTCTGAAATAGTCTAATGACAGTATTTGCTTACATTTCACTATTTGGCGATCATATTGGCGACAAACTGACTCATTACACAAAACACGAATTTTGGAAAATGATATCATTCAAATAATATTGCTGCGAATATGGACTACAAAGATTAGTGTATGTAATTATGAAGCAACAGCCATTTACAAAATAAATTCGTACATATGAAATCAAATTAACAACAATGAAAGTAGCACTTACCGCTGGTAAACAGACCACTGTGCAGCCATCTTGAATTACAGTCGTTGTGACGTATGAGAAAGGGTGAACTTCTTCGGCCGCTGATTGGTCGATTTCACGCGTACGATGTAAACGCGTTTACATACGATGTAAACGCGTACGTGTTGCTTTTTCCGTACATGTTGGAAAAAGAATCGGATTCATCAGGTGCCTCTATCACACAGGGAATTTGTGCATTCTTCATAGCGAAAGGGAATCGTATCTTGAATCCGTTGCATTTGAAACGCGTACGCGTTGACGTGTGATAAGGCCTTATTCTCACTCAGTCTTAGGAGTGAATATTTGGTTGGTTGATTGCTTGAAAGTTCTAGGGTCGTCTTTCGTTGCACAGAATTCAACAGTTTAAAGCCGATACCGAATGGTTACAAATACTCCTCCCAGCAGCGGGAATCGAGTCTGCAAACTTTGGTACGGAATGCTAGTGCTTTAGCCATTCGGTCCTCATCGGGCTCGGGAATTAAAGGTACTAGCGTAGGAAATTTAATTCTGTTATACGTGTGATGTATGACTAAGCGTTACAGTCCTTTCCCATATGTTAGTTGATTTGAGCGTTTTCTTTGTACCTAAAACAGGATATCTACTTACAAACAGAATATATAACAGAATTACTTTTCAGATGGCGGTTGGACGATACCTGCTTACAGTTTCCACAATACTATGAAATATGCGACACTCTGTGGTTGCATGTAATTAAATGTAAAACTGCGAGGTGGGAAGTATTTTATTCACTGTTAAAGTGATAAATCTTTTTATTAGATGAAAAACTTTTTGGGGTTTAAATACTTGAATTCATAACTAAACTGCATTATTTATTTAGTTTTATTCTTACCTTATATTACTTCTAACATAAATTCAGCCATGACCAACTCATGTCAAAAATTTGTACGTACAGAAATCTGCAGACCTCCCCCCCCCCCCCCCCCACACACAAATACCATAAACAATATCGAGCATTGAAAATTTGCAACAAAGACATGGGACAAATTTTTAATGAATGGATGAAATAGACCCACAGCTCATGTAGAAACAGTGATTACGATGAGCCTAAATGAGTAATACAAATGTGGGAAGTACAGCTATGAGCCTAAATGAGTACAACTAAGTGGCCCTCTAATAAGGGGAGTTTCCGTGTACCAGAAGCTTCTGCATTATTACTAACCAAAATTTAAGTCGGTGGCGTTTAAAAAATAATTATTTCCCTTATTTGCAAATGTTATGTAAACTGGTATGATACCGTATCTTTGTAATGAATTCCTTTTAAAAACCAATGCTGTGGTTGCTAGGCAGTTCAACTTAGTGACATTAAAAATCCTAACTCAATATTACATTTCGAAATCGTTTATAAAATTTACCTGTTTTTGTCTGATGCCAAAAACAAACAGTCAAAGGCTAAACATTTTAAAAGTAAATTTCGAAGAAAGTAAAGAATGGATTTTACTCTTTAATTTTGTCCGCTTTAAATCTCATTAGATCTGAGTTTAAAAGGAATGTGGTTTTTTCATTTCAAAATAATGCCAAAGAATGGAGTAAGTTTGCATTTATAAATGGCATTTACGAGATGAAACATCAAAGATACAAAACACACATTAAGACATATAAAACTTGCAAAAATCCTTTATGCAGCATGGCTAAATAGACCAAACTTGTAATACTTTCTGGTATTTTACTTACCTTTTTGGGGTCAATAGATTGCAGGAAAATGTAGTTTTTATGCAAAGCAAAAGAAATTCTAGTTTTAAAGGTTACCTTACTCGTTGACGTCACTATTACGCAATGTCTACGAGTTCCCATCATTTGATTGGAAGAGAATGAATAAACGCAGAGCATAGATAACTTTCAGAAAAGAAATAGAGCTTAATTGCTACCGCAAGTACCATTGTAGGATTTAAAAATTTCTGATACATGTATTCTTTCCGTGCATATCTTCATTTCGATTTCATATTAATCAAAGATCTTTTCGATAAGAAAATACTGTCTTCAATTTATTCATTCAGAGATGTCATTTTTTATAAGCAAAAGCCCTACAGCAAGAAATATTGCATTTAATCCACCTGAATAAAAATTCTACCAATATCTAATTTAAGACTCGTTTTATATTTTAAAACTTTCACATTATTATTACATCCATGTTCAGTGGAAAAGAGCGACATTGTATTTATGGGAGCAAAAGTAAAAAATTAGTTTTTCAATTTAAGGATTAACATATACTGAAAAATATGATTTATTATATATGTATTTCCTTTCTAGTGACGTCTATCCATGCTTAAGACTTCATCAAGGTCAAAATATTATTACCCAACATTTTAAATTATTATTGAACTTCAATAATGCCCCCCCCCCCCCCCCGAAAGTAAGAAGTTAAAGAAGTGTTATGTATATAGATTGCTCTCTCCTACATGATCGTTTTATTCAAAAATAGCAACAAATATGTAACCAGAGATTTTACAAATATCTAGCTGAAAGAAAATCTCGTTTATAGAGAGACATAGAGTAGAATGAAGGAAAAATGCATTCCTGTTGACTCTTGGAGAGCGATTTTTCCGCTCAGGTGAATTTTCCATTTTTGCTTCTTTCCCCCTATCTTTGTCCCGAGACATAGAGATGCCTTTCCCCATTTTTTATCGAAGGATACATGTTTATATATTTGGGTCGCAATCCCTCTGTCAAAGTCATCTTGTCACCATGGTTACCTAAATTCAAATATCTATCAAACTATTTGTCTTTATTGGTGACCTGTAACACTAAAAATACCAATAAAGGTATATCATTCCAATATCTCTTCATATAAAAATAAACAGCTTTTTTAATAACAGTATTTTTTTACTTTAATATAAGCTAAAGTCGGTTATTTCCTTTGAAGATGTAACGAAAAAGTTTTGATACAAGGAATGTAAAAAGAACGCATCAAATTGCAGAAATATTTTTTGAGCATTTTATTTAAAATTGTAGTCCTATAAAGAATGGATTTCATCGTCTACTCTGATTAGTATAAGCGCACTGGGGTGATAGAAGTTGGATAAAAGTTTGATTTAATTTTTTTTTAATTTAACACTTTACGATTTTTAAGGAAAATAACTGATAAATTATTTAAACTTAATTAATATTCAAATATAATTTAATGTTACTAGAATTAAATTTTGAATTCTAATTACAAGGTTTTTAATGTAACTAAAATTAAATTTTGTGGGCTAAACTGAGGGCATATATATTATTTATTATATAAATAGATTCATGTATTCCATCTCAGTTAACTAAAAAAATATATAAAAATATGCTGAAGGAGAAAAAATACAAGCTTAATTATCAGATCTCAGTCTGAAACACGTACATGTTTATACATGTATAAAAAACTATTATACTACTTGCCTAACTTCAACAAAATAGTATTTACAGGATTTCTTTCATATACCGTTGATGGCTATTTTACAACATGTGATGACAAAAGAATCAATTTGTTGCAGGAAATAATTTTTATGGCACATTTTTATTCATTTAGATCACACAATGCTTGTGACAGTATACGGATAATATTAGTTTACAAGTTAACGACTATACAAAAAACCACAATTAAGTGACTTAGTATAAAGTTACAGTGAAAGAAACTTGAAGTTTCCTGATAATGCAAAAAAGAAAAAAAGTAGAGAAGTGTTGAAAATCGTTAAAGTTATTAAGAGGTAATACAAATAATAAAAAATGGTGACCAAAGTTAAGGAACTCGCGAAATTAAATTAAAAATTGTTAAGAAATTGTAACAATATACATTTTGATGACATTTAGGCTTTATTATTTTTAACTCAAAATTTTTCACTCAAAAAATTAAAAACCAAACTGACATGCAGAATTCAGTAGCAGTAAATGTAATCATTAAGGCTCATGGGGAAATATTGACTAGATATAAAGTAAGTAGGTTTGATTTTCCCCAGCTTCATAAAATAATAATTACACTTAAATGTAAACGTGGTTTAAATCAGGAAGGTAATTTCGCATTTATAAATACATCAAAGGAATTGTTTCTAACTTAGCTATCGTTTTTCGTTAGATTATTTCAGGTCCCGGGAATCTACAGAAATGAATCAAACCAAGACATTTGCAACTAGATATGAAAGGACTCATCAGAAAAGTAGTTTTTATTCTATGTTTAAAGTAATTGTTTATTATCAAAACTGTAGCAGCATTAAATTAAAAAATATAAAGTACATAAGGTGTAACAAAAATCTCCCTGAACACGAATTCATTATGTTTTTAAAAGCATCATGCTGGATGTGCTTTGCCCGCTGATTAACTGATTAAATTTATATGAAGACTCAGTACAGTGTCACCTCTTCCAGAAACTCTACACTTTTCATATTATACGTTAATTAAATGTCATATTAATTTGTTACAAAGGGCTCTCAGCAAGCTATGATAAGAGATTTACTTAACTGCCCAACATTAGAAACATTTGTTATCCGCAATCCCTCATATCAAAACAATACTAATTGCGCAATTTTGTTTAATATAAAACATCAATAACAACGCCTTAATCGTATAATTCAATTTTTGCCACCAAATATTGAAACCTAATTTATTTCATATTCATTATTCACCTTTAACCATTATCCGTCATTTAAACTTCAAAATTAATCTCTCTAGAGCCATAAAAGCAGCATTTAGAAGCCCATTGCTCACCTTTATTTAAACTTTCAGAATCGATGAATAATGTGAAAGGAGTTGCCCTGCAGCCAGGTGAACTGAATGAAGCGCCTTTGTTCGGATCCTCATCTAGACTGTCAAAGGGCTAGAAATGCTGCCTTTGCCAAGTTTAGGCTCTTTGCATTATACCCGCTACTCGAGGGTAGATTGCAGATAATTTTCATTTCTTACAGCTGACGAATGCCGGAGTTCAAGTGATATGGGTCGATTCATTGATGTCCCTTCTTAAACCCAATATTTGAATAAAAGGTTTTCTATAGTAGATAGGAGATTCATTGTGTCCGAACAAAGATACTTTATCATCATTATGAGAGATGTTTGCCTTATGTTCATTAGGAAAAAAAATTAAGTTTTTAATAAGTATTAAAAGAACTCAGAAAGATGATGACCTAACTTTTATGAGGATTAATGTGTCTGTGACTTAACTTTAATTAAAAGAAATGAACGGAATGTCTTCTTTTTTAATTACGTTTGGAAGCTTTAAGAAAGAAATACTACTATCAATTTTGATTTTTTTATATAAATATTACAGGATATTATTTGATATGTAAAGCTATTTAATAAATTTATAAAATATCAACTTTATGTGCAATTTTAAATCTTTAAAATTAAAAATTTTATTCATTCTACTATTTAGGAAAGGATTTGTTAATTTTGCTTCGAGAGTACAATAGCAGTTGGTTGATTCACGTTTACGAATCTACATTTGGATTACAGTTTTCAGAAAGCTTGGATTAAATCAAATTTATCCCGACCACCTCAGAAATTTCCCTTTAAATCAAATTGACAATAATTAGTCAAACTTGATTAAATTATGTAATCCACGAGTTTCGTGTATCCACTCAAGAGTGGTTTGCTCGTTGGAACGACCCTAGATGTCCTAATGCAGTTAGGCTAATTCAATTTGATTACGTAAATTAGCAATGTTTTGTTTGAACTTTAAGCACATAATCTGGAAATCCGTTTAAAATTCTTGCAGCAAAATATTTTTCACAGAAATGGGGTTATATTCACCGATTTGGGGAGGAACGCATTCAATCTGATTGAAATTACTTAGGTGTTTCAATATTTTTTAATATAGTCTCTCCTATGCTGCTTGGGTGAATATATGGGAAGGTTTGAACTTACCTGTTTTCCTTTCAAACCCTAACAATGGTAAGTCTATAGCGTCCATTATTTATTGTTATACGGTAGCAAAAATAAAATGGAAAATATGAAGTGAACATTTAATTTTCAAACTCTTTTATGAATTTCTGAGACTGAAATAATTTTATGTGAATTAAAATAATTACTTTCAGTATTCACGTGAGTCTGTAATACCAAATGTTTTTTGAAATACTTCTATTCAAATTCCATAATATGTGTGAATTTTAAAGTGCAATATTTGCAAATCATTGCTTATTTTATGAGCCACTGTTGTATTTTAATTAATCATTCGTTACGAAAATTCTATAGAGACTTTTTGGAAGCTGTCTAAACTCATTTATGTTGATTCTATCTGAATGTGTTAATGTTATACTTGAATGCGCTAATGTACACCATAAATGAGTTTTAATTTGCGTTTAGAAAATGACTTTAAAATTATATCCCCCTATTTATTTCTGGCACAACCTTGCATTCCTATATAAAGTATGATATTTACCTTAAAATACAATTATTTTTTAAATAATTATTTTTACTAAATTTTTATATTGAAACTTTTAATAGCTTATTTCCTTTTTATAAACATCATTGTTTAATATTCTATGTACATTGTATGAAGTAAAGTCTATACACAAATTGCTTGAAATATAAATAAAGCATAATTCGATATTACTTGAAATTAGTATAAAAAAAGGTCCGAAATCAATATATAGATTTTCGTAATGTACCGCGGCATCAAAAACAATTCTGTATTTTTTTCTCTAAAAGATATTGATTATCCTTGTTAAAGAGACACAAAATAATTACACATAAGTATTTGAATTTAATTAAAGTGATTTTAAGCAAGGTTTATTATTAGTTTTTTTATTTTTCTCTTTTCGAATATAAAAGATAACAATGAATACCACTAAAAAGAAAAATAAATTAAAATGTCAAAAAGCACGCTATGTTTTACAAAATTATTCTCCCCAGAACTCTGCATTTTCAAGTTCTTTATAAAGAAATTATTCTTAATCTACAGCGTGGGGAATGAAAAAAATAGAAAAGGATTCTTTCTTTTGTTAACGTGTTATTAATCGTGATTAGATCTTAATTCAATTTGTTTCATTTTAACAATAGTAATGACAGTTTTTAAGACTTTTTTTTCGCTCCTTCTCAATAATGCAAAAAAACTAAAACCATTAAGAAAGAACTAACAATTTCAAATGAAAGAAATTTGTCAATAAAAGAGGTTCGTAAGCTTCTTTGGGATTTTTGCTAATGAAATATCCATCTTCATTATAAGAGAAAAGAAAAATGACGATTCGCAGTAATTAAACACACACTTACACGCCTCATTTGACCACGAGAGGGCGCTATAAATGCTTCTTCTTCCATCATGTTGTTCACTGATTGTTTCCGATTCGTTGAAGAACCCAGACACTTCTCTGTCGTTCATTTCCTATCTCACGTTTTTTTGTTTTTTTCCCCTTTAAATCTCGCTCTCTATGTTCCCTGATTCTCTATCCCTTTGAATCCGTGTTTTCTTGAGGTTATCGAAACATTTCGGGAAGGATACAAACGGATGAAACTTAATTTTTCTAATCTCCATCAATCAAATGCATTGCTAAATTGTGCAACTTATGTCTTCCATCTATTCTATCAGTGATAAAAGCATTATTTAAACATTTTAATTTAGGCTTTTAATAAAGTTAAAAAAAATCACAATATAATTTATTTTTGGAAAAATTATATCAATCAGAATTGCTTAGAAAGATTTTTGTTTTACCAGATGTATGTTACAAGTTTATTCATCGTCAAATTTTTGTTAGAATTAAAATAATAATAGTAATAAACTACATTTAAAAACTACACGACTTAAAGTAATTTAATTTTTAAAGACTTGATAAGCAAATATGCCCTAAATGTGGTGTAAAATTTGGGATTTAATAAGCCATTGAAAAGTTTTACATACGTGAGAAGATCCTTGTTAATTAGTTAACTAGATGAATTACTTTCTTTTTTCAATTTCTTCAGCTCATTAGGCTGAATAAATATATAATCCCTATTCATGTATATTAAGGACTACATTTACCTCTATTAAAATCTTACAGTTTTATAGTATTGCTGTTTAATAAATTTAAATATTCCGAAATAATAATAAAAAATTTCCAAATAAAGCAAAAAAAAAATCTTAGAAGTTGTAATAGTTTTAATATAAGATTAAGTCTTATCACATTAAAAATTTCTTCTTCATTTTAAAGGTAGTAAGTAGAACACATATCTTGCAAAAAATACTTAAAAGGAGAAAATCCAATGAAACATCTAAAAATCTTACTGTCAGAAAATTTGTTAGAAATTATTATATATTGCGCTGCTAACAATATTTGTCAGCTCAGTTAAAAAATTGTTTAAATAGTTTAAGATGTATAATAGTATAAATTTAAGTCTACCATAAAAAAATTATGTATCCTATACCAAGAATAAATATGTCAACTCAGTTATAAGGAAAATAATGCCTCTTTTTCTTATAAAATTACTGATTTTTTTCAAAATTTTAACTTATTTTAAGAACTATCATGACTCATCAAGATATTTCTATTTTCTAAACGAGGAATAGGGTAGGTCTCCCAAATATCGCCTACTCTATTTTTTTTCGACATTTCATCCACTTTTTAGTTTCTGATTAGGCTGGAAACTCAAAGAACATTCCTAAGAACTATTTCCTTTGGTATGCTGAGATCAACCAGCTCCAAAACTAGTGCCAGTTTAAGTTATGTAGCTAAATTGGAACAACTGAAATATCCAGTGAACCCCAAAGCGGTTCCTAATATCGCTTACCTCTGTTCCTATTACCGCCTACAACATGCTAAGAACGAAGTTTAAAACGCAGTTTTTTTCATAAATAATAGCACCTCTGAATCCTCTGTTTAATGCACTTTCAAATGGTATAAACAAAATTAGAATTTGGATACACCTACCTGGTCATTCACTGGATTCGTTGGAGCCAAAATTTACGAAGGCAACAGCCAAAACATCTTCAGACGCCATATAGTTTCTGTTGTCAGTGATAAGAGCGTTGTCGCTAGAGCCGCTTTTAGTACAAACCTAGAGCTAAGAAGTTACTGCATTTTCTCATACATAGCGCGAATCGTACTTTGGAAACACGAGTAGGTGATATTAGGCACAGAGGAGATATTTGGGACAGCCACCCTAAGTAAACTCAAGATGCAAAATTTAAATTTACGTACCACAACTAGACATATTTTAACCGGATGTATGTTTATCTGAGCAAAACATTCAACTTCAGTAATGGCTTTTGAGATATATATATATAAGTAAATAAATAAATAAATATATATATATATGTGTGTGTGTGTGTTAGTTACTGCCAAAGTCTACAGTCTGGCCAACTCACGAAATGGTTGGCCACTTCTAATATTGGCCAAGTCACTTGGCCAAAGCCTGAAATAATAGAGAATCTATGAATACTTCGTGCTTTGGTCGGCTAGTTCGCAATGAGCCCGACAATCAATGACCAGTTCACGAATTCTCAATGGAAAAGAAGTAAAAGTTAGAAGTTTTACGGGGCTAGAACAGACAGTTATGGGAGTAGATCATACCCCATACCAAATCATATTATTACTACTGTGAAAACACTTTAGTTTAGTTAAAGTAGGAAAACCCCTTCAAAATCAAAGAGAAAAGGATAATTTTTCTTCGGCAATTCGGAAACTGGTAAAAGATTGTCGGGTACATCGCGAATTGGCCTGCCAAAGTCCGAAGTATTAGTAAATTCTAGATTATTTAGGGCTTCTGGCCAAGAGACTTGGCCGATGCTAGAAGTGTCCAGTCATTTCACGAATATATATTATGTAATAAAATTCTTAACTGCCTCTAATCTTTAATCACCCGCAATAAGAATTTTCTCTTTATATGGTAACCTTTCCGTCCTTTACCCCTTTCGAACACTAACCTACCTCGCCAATTTCCGGCAACCCGTTTACAGCTACTTGTATGTTCGCCAGAAGGGAGCTGGACGCCGTTTTGTATGGTGATGTTTTGCTAGAATAAATTGCATTTGTTCGTTGACTTCGAATCGCATTGATTTCGACCACGATGTGTGTTCAATCAGGAGATGACCATTCGGGTCATTTCATATATATTATATATATATATATATATATCATTGTTAATATATTTTTCCCTTCTAAAGATATTATTTTGTTTTAGATACACTTTTTACCTCTATTCAAAACAATTTGTACTTTTAAACTATTTACGAACGTGTATATCGTCCTTTTTTCTTTTAAAGAAAGAACCATTACAAGGGAAAAAACATATTTAGGAGCTTACAGAAAAAGTTTGCAGTAGCGCAACAACGTTGAGGGTTTTACGGTCAACTCATCATTCACTTTCTATGAACTGAGAAAAATAGTGAAAAAATGTTAGTTTTCATCATCTCCAGTGAAATTGGAAAATCCTTTCCTTATAAGGAAACTTTGCTGCACTACTGGAAAATGGTTGTTTGTCAGACAAGAAACGTTCATGTAGGCAATATGATAGTGACGAGTCAGTTGATGTCATGAGGAAGGAAGGTCAATATCTTCAATGCTCAGACATTGTCTAAAAGAATTAGCGCTTACTTAAACTTTGTTTAAGAAACCGTTTACAATAAACCAGAAATGTATCTCATGTATATTTGCAATATTTTCCATGGGTGATCCTGGAATTAAATTCTTTTGAAATTTAACCATGACTTTACGGGCGTACTGTATAGTTCAATCTTCAGTTATTCCTTAGAGGATACGAAAAAAACATAATAGTCTTATTATGGTACTCTCCTATTTCTTTTTTTTACACATTATTTCATCTTTCAAATGTGTATTGGAAATTTTGGGTTCAATTTCCAATACACATTTTAACATGCATATACATTTCGGAAAATAACACTAAAATTTAACCCAAATACCTCTTTTTTTCTTAAAAAAGCACGGCAATAGCTCACTTAATATCTTTGTCAGAGCAAACCAGTGAAATCAATCTATCGGAAGATTTTTAAATAAAGAATTTGAATGCATGAAATTTATTCTTCTCATTTTATTTTATTATAACAGCGTATAACTTTTAAGCATTTAATGTTTCATATTTTCTATGCTCTTTTCTCTGTCATTAAACTCAATTCCAAAAAAAAAGAAGAAAAGAAAATTGAAAGTGGGAGATACTTTGTAACTTTCGTAAGAAAGTTTAAAGGATTATTTTTAATAAACTTCATTAAAATTAATGCACAGAAGGCATTGCTTTTGAAAGAAATCATTAAAGCCTTCTGGAATTTTCGTTGATTTTCAGCAGTGATGAAACTTATGGTATGCATTCAGAATCCGAAAATGTTAAAAACCTTATTAAATAATTAATGCATGTGATGTATTGCGTATATATTTCGATGCTTTTTTCCGTTTTCTTAATTACGTCAAACGAAAAGATAAAAGAATTTTGCCTAAATGCATTTATATCATATACTGCTTTACTCTTCCTGACAACAAAAGAATTTATATTTCTGCATGTCAAATGAGCCAATTTTCCAAAGAATAAAGGCAAAAGAAGGGACAACCCTTAAGCACCAATCTAATATACTTTAGGGAGAATGCGAAAGAGATGCTTCAAATATTTCAAAGAAATGTGAAAAGAAAAATTAAACCACCGATAACGCTGCCTCTTTTAACGCTCCTTTATATTGTGAAGGCAAGAATCTAATAAATATTCATGAGGAAAGGGCGTATTAAATCTCTAAATGGCAAAAAAGTCTAAAAACATGAATTTTAAGAAAGAAATATAGCTTTTTATTTATCATCAAATTTTTAATTAAATATATTTCTTTAGCGTTTAATTATATTAGCAAATTTTTAAGTGCATTTAAGGTGCTAAAAAAGTTTGCACAACTGTGTCTTTTTATTTTTTTCTGCATTTTTTTATTTGGCTTTAAAATATTCCTTTTTACTCACACCTAGAGTGCATAATTTTACAAAGCTTGCGTTGTAATTCTTTCTCAGCTTAATTAATGTTAACAGGATTATGTAATGGAATTATGGGCTCTTTTTAAGTCTATAATGTTAAAAGAGAGCTTATTTTAAATGTGTTTATTATTAAGATCCTGCTTGTTCTGGTCTTTAACTAAGTTATTCGAAATATGTCTTCTAAACGGACGAATGACTGATAAGTGTCTGATTATACAATAACCAATGAAAAATCTTCAGTACTTATATTAAATAAAGCTTTTGTATTGTACTTCCCGAAAGTCTCATTTCATGTTTCTAATTGAATTAACTAAGGAAGTGTTAGTAGAATGTTGTTCTTACCTTCATTAATTGCTGATTATATGTGTGCTTATATTTTATATTTTATAGATTATACCTTGCTTTCAAATTCCTCTTTTGTAGTGCTTTTTACTGCAGGCTTGTGTTATAGTTTTTACTATAGTGCTATGTGTATTGGTGTATGAATTACTATAGGACTCCCTGGAGGTTAACCTTGACTCTTGCAAGTCAGAAATTTTGTATATAGCAACGCATTTACCATGCTTATCCTAATTTTCTTAAATTATAATTTACTACGTTACAAATGAGTTTTCCCGGATGATATTTATTTAGTGTTATCACAAAATATGGAAGATAAAGTTTATCACTTATATGTGTCATTAAATAACATATGAATTTCTTTTTTACTTTAAACTTGTGATAAAATGATTAAAAAACTGATAGTATACTAATATTAATTCATAAAATAAAAAACAATTCGTTTTTCTCATTACTTTTTTCAAATACAGGAACTAAAAAGTATGTAAATTTGTCAAATAGAGATTAAAGTTTTCAGGAGGATGGGACACTGTTTCTGTTAAAAAAGGTCTTGTAATCAGACATAAATAAATATTTCAACAACCCTTTTTAAGCATTATTTGTTTGTATATACGAAAACTGTCTGCAAATTTTGATGCGTTGTTTTCCATTGAAATCCTTTTCCGTCACAAATTCATTTATACTGAATTTTCACGATATTTACAAGAACAGAATTGCCGTAATAAACCAGGAAATATTTATAGTTATTTTCTAGTAACACACATTTCAAATAAAAATTATTTACATATTACATCAATGCCTCATACTCTTACCCTATATTCAATCGTTTCTTACATCTGAGTCTGGGGATAACGTAAAAGGACGTATCAATAACCTATCCGAATTATCAGAGTAGTTATGTTCATT
Organism: Dolomedes plantarius; assembly: GCA_907164885.2. Taxonomy (NCBI): domain Eukaryota; kingdom Metazoa; phylum Arthropoda; class Arachnida; order Araneae; family Dolomedidae; genus Dolomedes; species Dolomedes plantarius. Next base: position 131,768,318 of record OU015494.1, on the reverse strand, counting down.
TTACGGTAGTTTATATTTTCATCAATATGCTGGCTCACCTATATGGTACTCCCATAATAAAGTAGCCAGTAAAATAGCGGTGAATAACAAAAGGTGAATGTCTAACGACAAGTGCCTCCGCATTAGACTTAAAAAATCATCTTATTCAATGAACTCTTAAAATTCTTAAAACACTACATTTTTCATAAGAGATTGATTTACTAACCACCACAATGAAAATCTGAAAGCTTATCATGAAAGCTTATCATTGTGCATATCTTTCTAAGGCTTAAACTTGTGAAAATTTATACCATTTGAAGGTACTAGTGAACAAAAATGCTAAAAATTCTCAGTTAAATTACTGAATCATTCGATATTCCTTCCAGATTACACAAGTAAAATACCATTTCTGATAAAGGATATCAAGATAATAATCATGTTAAGGTAGGGTAGTTGGTTTTGGGAGCTCTACGACCATCTTGGGAGCGCTGACATCATCAGTGATGTTAAGGACATCGTTACGAAGCCATCATTCGGGGAGTTATTTACAGTTTTTTTTTCTTTTTTACTATCCCTAGACGTGATGAAACTGCTAACAGAGAGTATTACTGGTCTCATTTTGCCTTTGTTTTATTTATGTATGACAATGACGATTGGTTGTTATTCGGAGCTCTAAGTGGTCATCTTCTGCAACGCACGAAGATTAAACATTTCTACATACGACAATGAGTCGCATTTACTAACATGCTCATGTGCTAACATCATGTAGATGAATCTCCATAAACCTGTTAGCATATGAGACACGTGGTTTTATGGTAAAAGATTAAAATTGGCCTTCCTACACAATTTAATTAAATTAGGACACAATGTATTCAAAATATGAATGGTTTTTGGTATGTTACAGATGTTTCAACTTCTGTCCACAATCCTCCTTTCATCTATAAGGATCTTAAAATAGTGAGTGGAGTAAATTCTCTTCCTTTTTATAGGTTGTAAATCACTTGTTTTAAGCAATTAAAATGTGGAGAGTGCATTTCCCACGTTATAGAAAGTATTTAGTTATCTAATTCTCTGTGTATGAATCTATATATCGTGAATTAGTGGAGCTGGAATTTAGAGAATGTCATTGCTATTATATAAGGTAACAGATTGATTTCAGTAATAGCATCTCCTAGCTCAACTCATGATCATGCGGTAGATTCCTTTTGAAACATCACACATAGCTTTAGGACTCTTTAGTAACCGGTTACCACTAAGATGAACAAATAGACGTGTGTTTGTGCTTGTTATAGAATATCGTGAATGAGATCGCGATTAAATACTGACGCTGCATTGAAATCAAGGTTTCTAATTAATACCATCAAAATTCTCGAAGGGAAATTGCACATAAATAAATGCGATGTTATGTAAAGAAATGATTTTAAGAAAAGACTTCACTACTTTAGAAGTTTATATATAAATCGCGGGAACACTTGTGGACTTAGTATAAATTTAATAAACAATACTCTCGAGAGATGTGAACCGCCTTCATATTTCCCAGTTACCATTAAAATTTGATTATTTCTCTTAAAAGGAATTTCAAATATTAAGGGAAGAAGGGACTTTCAAACACTTTTTTTGAAAATTTTTGATAGTTTACTCTATATACAAAATGAGAGTAATTAATATTGATTTTGCTACACTGAAGACACTTGAAATTCACAAATAAGTATTCTGTGTGGAAGAATATGAACTATTTTTCAAAAAATTCTTCAAAATTGCTAGAATTTTCAAAATACTCCATGCGTCTTAATTTGAGTCTGATTTCTTTCAAATTTTTCACGATTGTTAATTAAAGTATTTGTCACAAAACTGTGTATCATTTTTTGAAATGTAGAAGCATGCAAAAACATAAAAAATACAACATGCAGAATTAAAAATATATATTTTTGACTTTTGATTTATACAAAAACAAATCCATGTACAGTTATGTTTAAATATATATATGGTAAACCCTGTATTAAAAAATTGGAGGTGTTTAAATGATTTGAGATGCACATGGAGCATTTTGAAAAATGCTAGCATTTTTCAAATTTTTTTGAAAAACGGGCATTATTCCACAAAATTCCTTATTTAGAATTCTAAGGGTCTTCAATGTAGTCAAAAAGAATATTAACTATTCTCATTATGTATACAGAGTTAAAAATTCAAAATTAAAAACTTGAAGGTTCCTTGTCCCCTTAAACACTATAGGAAGCATACTGAGACAAATTAATAACTTTTTTTTCCAAAAAATCTCCGTAGCTATCGGAATACACTTTTTAAGGAGAAAACATATGTTGTTGCTTAAAACATGCATTTTTGAATATTCTCAAAAATTTGTGACACTTAATCATTATCATTTATTCTTAGCAGAGAATGGAAAAACAAGAGAAATACGCATTTTTAACTCTCTTAAACTTCCAACAGGCTAGATATATCGACATTTCAAAATTTATTCTTTGAAGTGGAATGTTTACAAACACAGCCTAATAAAACCATTCCCATATTTCATGTAAACAAACATTCAAGTGTTTCTTTCCATTTGAAAACACCCAGAAAGAGTTCTTCATGAGTGATTTCTGTTTTGAAATAAGACTTCCTTTCGAAAAGACACCTTTGCATTTTTGAGATTACGTGGCGTTGTGTTAAGTTCCAGCGGCAGTAGTAATTACCCTATTTCGCGATTGTAAATAAATAGGAATAAAAGGAGATGCAACCAGGGAATATCGATCGATTCCAGAAATTTGACTCAGAACAGCTTCCCAGTCAATTTTCGTCTTTTCTGTTTCTGTTAAAAAAATAAACACAAAAACAACCCATTCGAAGAATTTCGGTCAATAAGCTAGCTTCTCTGCGTAGCTCTGTTCATTCTTGTATCGATATGGTAACAGGTTGGAACGAAGAAAGGACTTTACCGCCGGAAGTTAGTATGGGAAATTATAATTTTGCAGACGTACCTTTTATAAAATTTTCTTAATAGATTTTTTTTCTTTATAACAATATTTCTCTTTAAGGAGAAATATAAGAGAGAAATAAAAGTAAATTTTGAGTATAACAAATAATAAATTAAGTATTCAATAGTTTCCATAAAACATTTTGTTTTTCTACTTTTTCAAACATAAATTTGCTGCAAAAATGAAGCATTAAAAAAGAAAATGTTTTGAAAACAGCAATATATATATTGCTTTAAAACTTTATATATCTAACTGCTGAAATTAAATTATTTGTGAAGGGATTAAGTCAGTGATAACACACGTATTAAATAAAGTATTTAAGGAATCAGCCCTTATACCATTTTCTTACAGTCTAGCCGTTATGTAGAAAAAGATACAAGCACTCCGAAAGCCAAACAGCCTAATTTTTTTCTCTTCACTATTATATGCGGATTATAATTTCTAAAATACATATTAAGGATAATGCAAAAGAAACGATATAAAACTCAGAGACTAGTGTTCATGATATAAAAAAAAAGTAGTGATAAGCTAATTTTCATGCAAACATTTTAGATTAATTTATATTTTACAACGCCTTTTCTACTACAATATAAGTGGAGTCTAACTTACTATTTCTTTCTGAATTAGAAAAAAAAATCTGACACGCAAACACTTAGACGCACTACCTCTAAATGGCATCTGTTACGAAAGTATTTTTAAAAATACCAATGCCATGAATCTAGATGCTACAAGTAATTAAACAAGGGTTATGTTTATTAATTTAGTGACATAGAGTTATGGACTTACAGTGTAAACAAATTTTACAAGTAACTAATATATGAGTTGAAATACAATTTTAAAATGACCGTTAAGAAAATTTCATTTATTTCAAACTTTCACAAAACATGATTTTCATCCAACAGTTTTATTCTAAACATGAAGTCACTGAAATTCGGAACGATTCCTTTTGAATGTTTCTTTTATATAATCATCTCAAAGAATACCCTTTATCACAACATGAAATTCATATGCAGAAGTGGCAGTTTGAGAGCCTAGATATTTAGGAAAGTCAAGATACTAAAAACGCAAGAAAATTTAATTCTTATAAATTTAGCAATAAAAGACCTTCCATTGTGTGTTTATACCACCTTTCATTTTTTAAAGGTAAATATTATAAATGAAAATATATGATCTTTAAATAAAGAAACAGATATATGCGCATTAAATATCATTTTTATGCAATCATTTTTAGTAATATAAATTCTACCGCATAAAATACTGTGTCATAAAGAACAATGATATATCTTTAACATGAAAATTTTTATTATTTGAGAATAAGGTGAGGCAAAAATAAATCCATCCAATCTTTTTAACTGATATTGTTCTCATAATATTTTATATATATATATATATATATATATATATATATATATATATATATATATATATATATATATATATGCCTGTGTGTGTGTGTAAGTAAACGTTGAACTGAGTTAAAACGATGAAAAGTAACTTCCTTTAAGCAATGTTTCAACTTCAGTTTATTATAAGTTAAATTTTCATTTTCATCTAGCTATGGTTATTTTAGATCGTGATTCCGACTGTGAACAAATATTATTTTAGTCTCTGTGGTCAGATAGTAAAAGAGGAAATTAAATAAACCCTGAAATTATTGGTATCGATTATTGTAGCATAACTAGACCGTTTATCAAAATGCTTTTTATTTTGTTTTCATATTTACTTTATGACGTTCAGATATTTTTCAAAGAATATTATAAATAAGGTTGTAATATATATATATATATATATATATATATATATATACAGAGATAGAGAGAGGGAGGGGGGTGAGAGTGAAAAAATTGTTAGAAACTTACTCACAGGTATGAATAATTTCTAGTAATCAGCTTCCCAAGAAATCGAAATCGGCAGCATGCAGTAGATGTGAAAAACTTGTGAATTCCATGACATTTGCAGTTTTCTTCTTTTACTTACTGCACTACGGCCTTGTAGTTAACGTTATAACGTTAAGGGACCTCATCTCTTTTTTACTACAGCACGTCGGAACCACCGGGAGACGCACATTTTTGCAATCATAGCCTAAAATTTTGTCTCGGACATAGGTATTGAGTGCAGCGTCAGGCCTTGGAAAAAATTGTTACCGTGTTATTTGGTCTTATGCTGAGTCTTCTAAAACTGAAAGGTACTGTCAATTAAACCTCCCCTCTAACCATACATGCTTATCCGTCTGTAAATGTCTATCAGTGCATAACTTTTCACTGTCAAATATCCTATTACTGACAACTACTTAACCGATATGATGCAAATGAAACACATTAACTTAACCATCATAGCCACTATAAATTCATGAACAACACAGCTATTGCTCAAGGCTGTCAGGCAGAATCTACCTAAATTAAACTACTAGACGATGCACAGACTTTTTGGAATTCCCAATACTAGCGTAGTTGTAAAAATGAAGTAGGAGGCTTTACTTATCAAATTAGCTCTTGTATATTTGTAGAAACTATTATTGCACTTAATTCAATCCTCTAAGCGTTTGAGACTTTCTTTGTCTCTTTCTCTTAGATGGAAATAGTGTTTCTGGGGAATTAGTCCATCCTCTTGTTAGGTATTCAAAATCGTTAAGACTGTACCATCTGAGACACTTTTGAACACCAAATTAAAGATGGAATAATCTGTCACAGACAATTTTTGAGTTGAAATTATTTGACTAAAAATGCGTCTCAAAAGCTGTGAGGGTTACAGAAAATGGAAATTTAAATAAAAAAGGCCAATTAGGCGAAAGTACTCACGCATAAAAATGATCAATAGAAATAACCTGAACCTTTTAGACATCATTTATATTTTTACACTAATCTATTCTAAAAAGAAAACGATTAGATACATCATTTGAAACCTTCAAAAGAATCGTCAGTTATCTCATTCGTAATACAGAAGCATAAGCTATACATGAGTTGTGTGAAAGCCACCTGTTTCAGTACTGCATATTACATCCAACATTCCAGGCATAGATGATCGATTGCTAAAACATGGCATTTGATGGTATCATTGTTGTATGGATTTCAAATTACGCTTTCAGTTTATCCTTTAATCCCCCGTTTCCCAAACCATACTATAACTATCAGAATTTAAGATCAAAGGATAATGTCCGATTACACGTGCCTACCAGATGATTCAAAAGATATATCTGTTAGATATGAATCCAAGGACAGCCTCTTATAAGAGCTTTTCCATATAAATCATGAGAAATAGGTATGCAATTTTAGCAGCCATTCAAGCGAAATATTTTAATCTACACTTTTATGTCTTAGCACGAACTAGTAAATATTTGAGTAGAAATACACCATTCTAGTTTTACTGGCACATTTAGCAAATTCTATACACGCTATATCTATGGTGCATATTGCCCTATTAAGCCAAATTTTTCTGAAGGTAATTTATACATTCCTGGCTATGTATTAGATACAATAGTAAGTAATAAATGGGGGATTTCTAAAGCATTTCGTTTCTATATTATAACTTATAGGACTGTCATACAGCCTAAATAGTCAATCAAATAATACGCCTAGAGAACAGAAAATAAATTATTTCTTAAATAGGCAACTTGCAACAAATCAAGCCTGAGTTAGAGTGTCGGAGTTTGATAACTAGAGACTAGTTTCTATGACTTACTCAACACTACTGCCCGCTTTTTGTTAGCCATCAGTAAACATTTATACGAATTCAGCATTTGGAAAACGTTTCTCCTCAACGCACTTATCGGCTATGGCATTTCGGAAGTCCGTAACAAGGGAGGAAGCTCCGTCCAAGGCTGCTTAATACGTTGGAGGTATATATACAGGGTGGTTATAATTAAACTTCCCCTATAAACAGCATTCTAAAGCTCACATGGGTGAACGGAATGTAACCACACTGGGTCTATAGACTATACACGAGATGCGCTCACGGAATTTCGAAAAAATAAATAAATAAAAATAGTTCAAAAATGTCCACCAGGTGGCGCTTTTCATGGAAAAATATTAAATTTAACAAAACAAACGACCAAAACGGAATACTTAAACAATTTGAACATTTATTGACTAGTTTTGATCACCTTGTTAACGAACCGCATAAAATAAAGATAAGGAAATAAATAACAGTACGCCTTTGCTGTTTGAGAAAAAAAAGTTGAGTTTGCAGAAACAGGTGTAGATTATGACGAAATGTCACAAGAGGAGTAGTTGTTAATCGATTCCAGGAAGATGTAAAGAAAGGTGTTTAATGTGACCACCGTCAGTCACCTACAAAGTTTCAAGGCGATGGACATTGGTGTTTATCAGCAGATCGTAAGATATCAGTTGTGATGCCGACGGCTCTTCCTGGTTTTACATTTTATTACTTATAGATCTTGTTCTGAATTGTTAATATTGTTTAAGTATTCCAGTTTGGTCATTTATCTTGTTAAATTTAATGTTTTTCCATGAAAAAGCGCCATCTGGTCGACAATTTTTAACTAATTTGTTTTTTTCGAAATTCCGTGAGCGCATCTCGTGTATAGTCTACATAGCCAATGTGGTTACATTGCGGGCACCCGCTTGAACTGTAGGATGCTGTTTATAGGGGAAGTTTAATTATAACCAGCCTGTATATATATATATACCGGGTGGGCAAAAAGTCAGTATAAACTTAAAAAATTCGTAAAAAACCAAAAAATAACCAAAATTAAAAAAAAGTTTGCAGAGTTAGCATCGCTAGCTCACGGGATTTTTTTTTTTGAGACAGGAAAAAAAATAATAAAAAAAACAGCCGATTAGTGGCGCTAACTTACACAAGTCAAAGAAAAGATACGCCAATAACGAAAAGAATGTTTCTAAATCGTTTATTACAGCAGTAGGTGTTCCACATGACCCCCACCACAGGGGATAAGGCATTGCAGGCTAGTCACAAATCCAGCAACGGCAGAGTGCAGCAGGTCCGGATGTATACATGACACCTCTCGGCGGATCGTGGAACAACAGTGAACTGGTTGTGGATTAGGAGCGCACGTTCTTATGACCGTCTCATTTGCATATTTCCACAGAATTCGCTCGTACCAGCGCCACCTGTCAGCTGTTTTTTGAGTTATTTTTTTTTTCCTGTCTTAAATAAATCCTGTGACCTAGCGATACTAACCCTGCAAACATTTTTTTTTGTTATTTTTCCGGTTTTTATGAATTTTTAAAGTTTATAAGGACTTTTTGCCCACCAGGTATGTATATATATATATATATATATATGTATGTATGTATGTATATATTCTATGACTTAATTTGTAATACTTGGTAACTGAAGGGATATCACCGTAATTCCGTGTAATAGTCTCGAGTATTAAAAATGTATGTATTTATGACCTTTTGCCTGTTTATAAATTTAAACTCTGCATAATCAATTGAATGATTTCCTATGACTATGATGCATTCCCATTGAGTAATATACAGTCTAAAGTTGTGTTAGTTCACAAAGGAACTTACAAACGAAGCTCCACGTTTTTACTTAAAAAATTCTATTGCCATAATAAGGTTCATTTCAGCTCATATTTATGTTAGCTCTGGCAGTGTAACCCAGTGGCTTTAGCAAAACGTCAGAAGCTCTCTCCCATCATGTCATTGTACATGCGTTGATGTAAATATGATGGAAGTCGAAACAACGTGGCTGTGAAACAAATGTCATCCTTTCGTCTCAAAAATGTCACGTATTTATTTTCTACATTTTTACAGATGAAAAAACAAATCTTTAAATTCACTTTCTGTATTGTCTGTTGCGCCATTTTTTTCCGAAGTTAAAAGTATACTCCGGATTCAAAATAGGATAAATTACCAAACGAGAGATATTCATTTATGAATAAAAAATAAAACTTAAATTCAATACGTAGTGAAATCATTGTTTTCTGGAGCTGAATTAAACAATGAATCTCTGATACCAAACGTAAATTCTTCAAACATCGGATTCGTCACGATCTGCAATATCAATGCTAGTAGCGCAAAATAACCTCATCAGCTACACGTGCTTGCCTTCCAAATCTCATTCCGCTGGACAAAGGAATAATATACAAAATTATGCATAATTTTAATTTTTTAAACAGAAATTATTTGGTCAATTTTTATGCATCATCGTTATGTTTAAATGTATCATCATAGCACCAAAAGAAGGAGAATCATTATTTATTCAACATGATTTAGTAAATCAATATTAAAGAAAATCCACTTAGAGTGCAGAAGCGATGCGTGTATGAGGAGAGAGAGTCAAAAGCAGTACATTATGCAAATATAAGTTAATTACTTCAGCCCTTTGGAAAAAAATGATAAACACATTCTAATTGAAATCAAATTTGTGCATCTCATAATTATTTTAACTAGTTTGCCGCAAGATATAGATGCATCTCACTTAACACTTAAATATTAATGATAAAACCTTTTCCTTAATTAAAAAATAAGAATTTCTTTTTTTTTGAAAATTATGAAGCCTCAATTTAGATTATGTGCGTATGTTTCAAAAGTAAACCCAATAACTTAGAGAGAAAAATCTGCATTTAAAGATTAATGATCCAATTGTATAAATTATATCATTAGCAAAGTATTAAGTAGAGTTAATAAGCACACTAAAGTTCAAAGACATTGAGAGAAAATTCTCAAATGTCATGAAATTTCTGAAACCTTTGGTCTGGCAATAATTAAATAGATAATTAGGCTTTTAGTAGTTTGTATATACAGCAGATGCTGCTGTAATTATTTTATTCATAAAAACATTTCCCTTCTAAAAATAATTCTAGCTACCAGGAAATTTTTATTTTCTGTAGATATAATGAGCTATCTATCGTAGAAAAGTCATACAGAACAATAATTAGTGCTGAATCGTGCTGTTTAAACAATTAAAATGGTTTTCAAAAATTTTGATACCTGTCACGCAACGTGAATGTTGTGCGAAAAATATACATAGAGATCAAAAGCTTTCTTTATACCATTAAGTCATCAAATTAAATTTGATACCTACACGAAATATGAAGACGATTTTTCTTTTCAAGAAAAGAGCAGTCCCTCTGGTTTCGAAAATGTAACCATTAGGATAAGTTGTACCAAATGGCAAGCAAACTTAATAGCATGGAAATATATGCACTTACTTTATTTTTTTTTATCTGAAATATAAAGGAGCCACGCTTCCAAACCGATAAAAATTTGTACAATTTATTGACGTGGGAAATAATTGTTCGCGAGATAATAATTCTCGGTAGATGAAAGAGAAGTCCTCTTCACGCTCTGACGGCTCTAAACAAAAACTCAAAATCTATTCAGAAATCTTATACTCTGCTCAACAAGTTCAAATGTATATGTTAGCGGAAGTGAAAAAAATAAAAGGTCTCTTCCCAACGATTGAAAATAAATATCTCAAAAGCAAAGGATGAGAGCAAAGAATCTTGATTCTTAAAGGCGCTAACATCCACTTGATTGGTCGCGGCAGACCCTGCCTCCTTTAGGGAGTATGTTCGACTGGTCTGCTGGAAGATGATAAGAGGCAAAAGGAGAGGCAGGGCCCAAAATCGATGGCGATAAAAGAAGGAAAAAGAAAAAAGATTTCTTGGGTCCCCTGGGATTCTGTGTAAGAAAGATTACCTTTGAGTAGTTGCTCCGAAACTACCACAAGGTGAGTTCTTTCAAACTGTTCTTACTGTGGAAGGTTTATCTTGTTTTCAGCCGCCTCAATCCGGCAAAAAATATTCATCGTTATAACACTCGTTTGAGAGATCATACAGTTGAAAAAGGGGACATGGTCTGATTGTTCTCCTTACTGCATAACATGAAGATATTTTATTCCAGTATTTCGAATATTAAGTGAATTTATAACAGAAAAAGATGAAAAAGAAAAATTACGTATATGCGGCTTTATATTTAAGGCTTGAAAAGAGATGTCTATTGAAGACATATTCTATTTTTGTATTATTTCGTATATGAACGTATTGTATTTCCTCACATGATCAAACATTTTAGTGAGGAAGTTGCATTTCAAAGGACAGTAAAAGGATCTGTGTAAGTATGAATGCATGAAAATGTAAAGATAAAAATTACTTTTTGGAACACAACAATTCAAAAAATTGTGAGGGAAAATAACTGGAAATAAGCTCAAAATGATGGAACAGCATAGTTGAAAAATACTGGCCCTGAGGTTTCGAGAAACGAGTTCGATCAACACTTGAGGTCGGCGGTCGTTATATTGAAAGTTAGTATACGCACATTTTTTTTTCTTTTACCGCGGGAAAACTAATTCCTTTCGGCTAAAATAAATACATGAAAAGAAATATATCCAGGCCTACATACATTGTAATTGGCATCAAACTGAAAAGGAAGGGAGAATATGAGGGAAAGTCATTGGAAATAACAATCTCTCATAACTCCGGGTAGTTCAATTGGTATCATACTGACCTCACCATTTAGAGATATGAATTTAACCCTCACCACAGGGAGACGGTCGGTTCAAGGTTTTATTTACAAATGCACGAGTAAAAGCTGAGACTAAAATCGAAAACACGAAAGAAAAATTTCAAGAATTTGAGTTAAATGACGAAGTTTCTGTTTAAACAGTATCGAGATTATTATTAAACAAAGATCTCACCCTCAAATATTTAGTTTTTGAATGAGCGTACCCTAGCAAAGAACATTCCTCTAAACAGTCTAAAATAATTACAAAACAACTAGTTGATGGGTTACTTTCTGAAAGCTTCTGCCATCTCCTTCTTCATGAGAACTAAACAGACTAAGGCTTGCAGTTTGATGCCAATTCCGAACGACTGCAAATACCCACTTCACCCACAGGCCTCGAACCTGGAAATTCTGGCACTTCAGGCGAGCACCCTAGACATGGAAGCATCGTCTTGGAGGATGTTCTTAAATGAAATATACAGTATAAAGCATGAACAGATTGAAAAGAAGTTTGTCAATTGAAGAAAGCGAAAACACCACTGATCTACACATGTTTAGTAAAATCGATGGCGGAAAAACAACTCTTCACCTAGTTATAGCATACTAAAAGATGTTAAACAAATGTTACAGACTATTAAAATGTAGACTTAACTTACATTTATTAGATACATTATTTACATTTATTAAGCATTATATACTTAATCAACTTTAAATAAAAATAAAAGCGTAGTAGTTATATTTTTTTTTATATTTTACAGAATTCAGTTACTTACTCATAGAATTATTACTCCCTTCTGTCTCCCCAAGAAGGCCTTTTGCAAGGAATTCCCGCTTATAAATAATGTCTTACATTCAACTTTATTGTTCGTTTCAATTATCAGTTGTATAAATAAGGTTTTCTTAAGTAATTATCGAAATGAAAGCACCACTTATTTATTTTCATTTATGAGTAGTAATAAAATTAGGAAAATAAATAAAAATAGGAAAGAAGATGATAGTTCATCCGATTAGAGAAAAATTAGACAAATTCCTAAGACTGAGTTCTTTGGAACACATTCGCTTTTGTTTAAGAACATTCTCCAAGAAGATGCTCCCACGTCTAAGGTGCTTGCTTGTGGTGCAAGAGTTTCCAGGACATTTCGAGGCCCGTGGTTGAGGTGGGTATCTGCAGTCATTCAGAACTGACTATAAATTGCAATTACTAGTTTGTTAAGTCTTTGTTACTTACCACTAACATGCAACCACAAGTAGGATTAGATAAAATCAGTGGGAATCTGAAAATTTCGTTTCTATGAATAAGTGAAAATGGGGCATCTCTCTCATATCAAAATATATGTATAATCTTTTTGCTGGAATATACTCAGATTATATCCATTTTATCAATTTAAAAATATGAATGTTTCAAGTTACCCTGTAAAAATCATACTGTTTTGAAAATTATCAATAGACAGCAAAATACACTTGTTTCATTGTCCCTGTGCGACTCAGTGCGCGTTAACGTCTTACGACAGTGAAATCATTTAGAGCAAAATGTATAGACTAGAAAATGAACCAACATGAGATGTAAGTTTCATAAATTCATCATTAGTGAGTGATCTTCCAGAGTAACTCCTAGCATAGTTACAAAGCCTGAACAAAGAGATATTGCCCGAAATGACTTCACTAATTCCTGAATAAATCCACAAATTAGGAATGTGACACATACCTAATTATATGCAATAAGAATCTACTTATCACTACTAGCATTACTTCATAACAAGCTGACCAAATGTCAAAATTGACTAGGAAGGATATCAAGGTGAAATAGACGACGAACATCAAATTAATTCAGGTTAGAGATTAAAATGCCTTTACCGCAGAGGTCTTGATTGTCGCTTGCAATAATGCTGCAAACTCAAATGATTCTTGATGGTGCTCTATGAAACTATAACATATGAAACACTTTAAAAACACATGGGAAATTGAAAATTGATTTAAAAATAAATATCAATATTTCTTTGTATAACTGCAAAAAATAGCCTGGAGAAAAGGAGGAATATATAATATTCAAAATAATAATTCAGGAAAAATCCAATTTAAAAGCTCTTGATAGAATCAAAAAACCTGAAATTGGAAACTGAAATGTAATAACAATGAAATTCCATAAGTCTATTCCACTCCAAAGTACATTAGATAAAAAATTGAAATAAAATACAAAGATGGGTGGAAGACAAACGTCCACATGTATTGATAGTAAAAGCACAAAACAGACTATTCATGAACGAAAACTGAAAGAAGTTTGATTACTTGAAAAATAAAATTATCCTTAATATCGTTTATGTAAATAACTTAAATTCTTCATTTTTAACGAGTCATAGTGTTTTTTGAAGGGCCATGTTTTACGGTTTCTAGAGTGATAGTTAACAAGTCTTTAGTGCTGCACTGTACTTAGTAAAATATAAATAAAATATATAAACACAAAAATGTCTAACATAAAAATTAACTGAGAAATCTTAAAAGATCAGATATTAAACCAGTCGATTCATTACATCTTTTAAGCTAAAGTTTCTTATAAGGTAATAACTCACCTTTTTATCGCTTATCAATAATATTGAACATAGAAGCTAGAGAGGAAAGATGAGACATCTAGTCTTGTTTCTTCTAGATTGCTTATTAAATACACGAAATATTTCCTGGATAAATAGCCTATGCCCATTATGCCGTGATTACTTTTCCACTGTAAGCCGTTAGCTGTACTCCAAATAACATTTCATATGAACTTACTAATGCAGAATGGTCATATAATGTGTGATAGCGAAATAAATAATCTTCCTAGTCCTTCCACTTATCTAGTGAATTAAAGCAGTCTTGTAACAACAAGTTGTCATGTTGTGATACTCAAAATAATTTAATTTATTGTACCATAAATTTCATTTTATCAAAAGAGTATAAATTAGAAAAGCTTGTGATTGAGACGTATATGTAATTATAACAGCTTCAGAAACTATTTTTATGGCAATATAGTTGTTTTATATCTAGCCTTAGAATAAAGGGCGCACAGAATATCTCGACAACCAAAATGGAGCGATTTTAATGATATGTTTATGAGCATGTATTTATTTGCAGAATACAGATATATATGCAAAATATTTATATACCAGTAAATACATACATTATATTTTATATTTAAAGTGAAATTGATGAATTATGTTAAAAATTTAGTTTAGTGTAGCAATTTTATTTTTTTTTTTTAAAACTTGCTAAATGTTCGATTATTATTATTATTTTACTATATGTAAGTTAGGTACACTTTTCTAAAAATCTATTAATTTTACTCTTCCAAATTTGATATGGTAACATAAAATATGTTATTTAACAATATTACGAAGTATTTTGCTTCTAGGTGTAGTGCATTTGAAGTGAAATTCAAAATAACAGAAAATATGTAATTAAAATTTTTATGTTTTTTTAAGTTTCCACTAACAAATTTTAATTTAATTTTTTCTAACCTAGAATATAAATACTTCGTATTATACTTAATTAATGTATTTTGTGTTACCATACCAAATTTGAAAGGTATAAATGTAATAAATTTTTAGAAAAATGTACCTAACTGACATATAGTATCAAACATGTGACAAAATTGCTACAATAATCTAAGTTTTTAACATAATTCTTCCATTTTACTTTAAAGATAAAATATAATGTATGTATTTACTGGAATATAAATATTTTACATATATATGCATTCTGAAATTAAATACATGCTCAAATACAATTAAATTAAAAACATTTCACTAAAAGCGCTTCATTGTGGTTGTCGAGATGTTCTATGTGCCCTAAAATAAGTTAAGTTGAGGAGATACATTAACTAAGTGCAACTTACTCACCCGGATGTTAATCATGCTAAATTCCCATGCTTCTTGAAGCTCAAATCCTTGCTCATGAACTCTTTTCTGTAAAGTTAGATGAGGAATAAAAGAAAACATTTTTTTCAAGTACAGTCGTGAAAAAAGGGAAATATATGTATAAAGAATAATTTAGAATTGGAATTGCGAGAAAAAAATATAATACAATGCTCTGTCTTTTAAATAGCAGTTTCTGTTAAAATTTGATAAGCTTAAGTGTTATGCGCAACTTTACAACTGACAAAAACGCTTTTAAAAAATGTAAGATGCGCATTTTTTCGAATGTAACTTTAACACCGACTGGCCTCTTCTAAAATGAGTTTTAAAACCACATTTAAATGTGTGTGTATTTCAGAAATAAAGGGGGAAAAACTACTATCTACAAGTATCTTTAGTAAGTCACTAAATGGGAAGGTTGTATAAAATAATGTATTTGAGTTAGAGTCCTCGGAAACGTAACGGCCATTGTTTTTATGGCATGCGGTTTGAATGCCGTGTATGTTTTGTAAAAACGGTGGCTACTACACTTAATGGAACATAACTGTTTAAATGAGTCATTGTCATAAGTAAATGACTTGCATAATGTCTGGAAATGGACAAAAAACATTTATGCATTTTAGTAAATGACTTTTTAGATATGGCTCTGTGTACAAAATAAGGGTTTTATTCTTGGCATTATATTTTTTCTACGTTCTTATATGCCGATAGCCGAAGTTACTTCAGTAATTCAACTTTTATGGTCGAAAAATTTTCGCTTATAGTTCTGCCTTTGTTACTGCTTTATATTGCGCCATTATCTGAGCCGAAATTTTATATTTATCCTCATGAATATCGTGTTTGATAATGAGCAACAAATAGCAAATCAGAAAATTTCAAAATTCTCAGTGAAACTATCAGTATTAATTTCAAAAAAATTATATTTCTAAATTATAACATTTTAAACTTTTCTGTTTATAAACTTTCCCATTTTTCAATAAGAAATTTCAAAATAAATTTTAATCATAATCTATGTAGCTAACATTAATAAAACTTCCTTATTTTTCTTTATTGCGGTAGATTAAGATATACTATTACATACACAAGCAAATAACGTTATAAAATTATTAGGATATTTTTTACTTGCATATGCAACTCATAACTAAATGATTTACTTAAATTAAATTTTAAGGTGTTCATTTCGTAGTAAAAGCTCAGTAAGCAGATTGAATGTTGGTAATTATAAACAATTGCATCTCATATCCTTATTTCATATTTTGCATTTAAATTATATTGCCACGTAATAATATTGTTACGTTTAAAATATGTATAGAAGAAGATATAAAATACGTGTAAGTTTAATTTGTCATACGAGAATAATAAGTTTGAGCATTATTCCTTGATAATTATAGGCTGTAAAGAGAGTGAAATCGTTTTAGTGCATTTTTCAAAACAGAGTTTGCCATTCATTTCTATTTGAGTTATCCAAACAAACTTTATAGTTTCTTAATAGCATTATTTTTACCACTTGCAATACAAAAAAATATTCTTTCGAGCTTAAACAATGATTTTGAACTAAAAAAAGTCTGCCTTCATCAAAAAATGTAACAAAATACGAAAACTTACGTAAAGGCTAATTTTTTTAACAAAAACTATATGAAATCTTTAACTTGGTAATTGTTACTTGGTATTGTGCTGGTAAGCTTCCACACTATTTATATTTGTGTGTTTGTGTGTGTGTGTATATATATATATATATATATATATAACGCTTCTATTATCCACTCATATAAAAATATCCAAAGAAATTGAATAAAATATCTATTCTTAACACCGGAGATAATTTTCAATCACACAGTGACAATGATGACCTTGAGTTTAGGTCAGCGAGTCCGCCTACTGTTTGTGCAATTAGTTACCACGCCATCAATCTACACCTTAGTTTAACTTCACGACGTATTCTAATCCTTTACTTTATCCCGCAAGACATATTGAGAAAGTGATTTATTACTTAGAAACCTTGTCCAGTCGCTTGGAAGTACATCTCACTTTATCATTCTGCATTAGAAGTACTGGAAGTTGTTAGATCGTTAGCACTTAACATCTATCTCCAAAGGTGGCCGGTTGACGATCGGACTGAAAATTACAAGTCAAATTGAATTAAAATTCATGCAACTGAGAAGATTTCCAACCGCTAACATGACAGCATTAATAACGCCCAGAAGAAAAGGAGTCGAAGAAGATCATTTTTTCGGTACTCACCTATTCATGTGTTTTAAATTTGAACAAACAGCTGTAGTTGAATGAATGAAAATGATCAGATTTTATTTCATGTATCTGATGAAAAATGTGTTTTTATAGGTTTAAATGTGTTGAATGGTGTGTAAGCCATGGAGATCGACTTCTAAAAATTCTTTCTAATGGTAACATGTATGTTTATTACAGTTTAACATCATTTGATATTAAACTGTAATAAAAGGATATTTTAAAAAAAAATCCCCAAAAAACTTTTTTGGGGTTTATTTTGAAACGAGGCAAATCTCCTAAGTAATTTTTTTTCTATTGGAATTCAGTTTTAAGTATCTTTCTGTTAAGGATGAAATGCTAATCATTTGTGTTGCCTTGTACAGTTGTAGATGATTAATTTTAATAGATTAGCAAATCCCCAAATGACGGGTGGTATAGATCTAAAACCTAAAGTAATCGCAAGCCTTCATGTAAAGTTTGAATTTGAATTACCATGCGTTTGACTTTGAGTATGTCTGCTAGAAATTTTAGATAAAAAAAATTATTTTCCTTTAGGTTATATTAAATGTAAAATTTGTTGTGGCATTTCATACACTGACTGAAAATAATATAACCACCAATTCTTGTCATCAGATCTTTTTTAACCTTTGAATACAATTGCGTGCATGGAGTGATCAAACTCCCATTATGCCTTTTGGACAGCTGTATTGCACTAATGTGGCATTAATTTATGTTTATTTTTGTGTAATAAGCCTCACTATTTCTTGTCTTTTTGTACTATTCCTTTATTCTTTAATACTGTATAACATCTGGGTGGTATAGAGTCCTAACGTTGAAAATAAAATAAAGACTCCATGTCTCATTCTAATGTTGTATTATTATCTTCATAATTTCAATAATAGAGATCCCTACATTTGAAAAATATAAAGAAGAAAGTTTGACTTCCTTTTTTGATAATTTAAATCTGAAAGTCTATTGTGACTATCAATATTTACACTTAAACATTTGATAAAACGCTCGGAGATCAAAACTTGCTTCGCATTTTTGTTTCACTGACGAATAAAATACAACACATCAAACCATTTTGAAAACAATTACTAAATCAGGAGAAGATATACACTTTTATAAAATGGGAATTTTCCCCCTTGCTAAAAAATAAAAAGCTATTTCGTTTCAATTTCTTAATGATTAATTTATCTATATATTTATAAGAACCAACCCTTTTGATCAAATATACAGACGCTTTCTTACTTTCGAGCATAAAATAAAATTGTACGGAGAGCAAATTTAGCTTTAAATTTCTGTTATACCGTAGACTAAAATGAATAACAGAAAATTATTTTCTAATCTATTCTGACTTTTTATTTTTGATTTTCAAAAGTGATAATTTTACTGTTTGAAAAGCATGTAAAATGTTTTTTTGTTTGCTTCGTTTCCTTCTTAACTATCTATACTTTGATTATTTGTTTGAATTTTGAAGTGTTTTGAATGTTCACACTCATTTATGATAAATCGTACCATAATCGAAATTAGCTTTATATTAATGAAAAATATATATCAGGTCAAGTGAGGGGTTTTCTGTGAGATTTGTAGCTCAGCTTCTGATGAATGTAGCCGTATCGGCATTAGAAATTTCCAAATGGCAGTTTTTATCTGCAATTTAGAATAACTTTAAACCTTTTTCTTCTTCAGTTTTATTATACTATTTCATTATCCTAAACAATCTCACTATCTTAAACAATAAACCATTTCTGAACCATCAGACCAATCATCACCATAAATCCATTAAAACATTTCTAAGACGAAGATATTTTTCCCAGGAATTTCCATACTTATATGAACAGTTTTACTAACATCGAATTTTCAATCTAAAACTTAGCTAAGCCCACTACATTTGGTAATCCTTTTTGATCTCAGGAAGCACACATGCTGAGGATAAATTTCATCAGTTTTCCGGGGATCTTTTAAATGCCGTTGTTCCATTTCCCGGAGAATACAGAGCAGTTATATCGTGAATTCTCAGCATCTATCTCAGTATTACGTCAGCGAGTTTGAGGCTACTATAAACACGAAAGTCTTAAGTCAAACAGGATCACTAATCCTAAAACTTTGAAATAGCCATTTCATTTCATTGGATATTAGCGCGTACTCCATTAACTACAAATCCCACTAACACGAACTCGAGGCTACTGGAGCGTTACAGATAAGACTTCCATCCCACAAGCAATTACTCACTTGCTACTCATGCTAAAGGATTGAGTTTAGGTTCGTTTCTCATTATTTATCTGATTACACCTTTGCATCACCCGTATTAATAATAAATTTGACCTCTGTTTTTCGCTACGTTCTATTAATGTGATATTTCAATCGGAATACGCTGTGTTGGCTTACAGAAAGCTCAAATTATAATTTTATCTATGTGGTATATTTAAACTATCACTCATAAAGCTAACAAAAATTATTATGGCTTAAAAAGCTTTTAGTAATCGGAAAAAGTATATTAGATGAGAAAAGTGTCGAAGTAAATCTTTTTTTTTTCTGCTGAGGTTTTATTAATCTTAAATTTTTCTACAAATCTTGCAAAAAAAACAGCCACCAAAATATGTGGTTGAATTTGTTTTTGTTTAAACGAAAAAATTCAAGTCATATAAAAGTTTAACTTAACAATTTTTCTCCTCGTGAAAACTTTTATTGTACTTCTGGCAAATATTAAAAATTATATTTTTTATTTTTAAACCATTTAAACTTGCTAGCAAATTTTAAATCTCCCAAATACTTTTTTAACGTGTAAAAAAACAACCTAACATATTCGCTGTTTTGTATTGAATTCCTTTACTTTTTGAAACTTCTTTAAGTATTCGGATTATTCAGTATTAAATATTTGGATTTTATTATTGTATGGTTGAAAATAATATATTTTAAAACTAGAGTTCTACAGTATTTTTATGATCATGTACATTTTTAAAAATTAAACTATGACATTATAGCTAAGAAAATGAATTACTGACATCACTGTTCGATATTTTCTTTTAAATATTAGGCCACATTTATGGTTATTTATTATTAAATGGTTTGATTTAATAATAAATGACCACAAATGAAGGTATATTATTCTGCATTTTTTAATGATTGCATAATTCTAGAAACATTAATTTCCGTTCTAACCAGAATAGCGAAATAACAGATTTGAAACAATGTTCAGTGCAATATATGCAATTTAACAGTAATCGACTAACAGAATGAAAAGTATGTTACACTACACGCTAAATTAAATTTAAAATAGTTGTGTATTTATTAAGAAAATCCAGTATCAGTGTAATAAATAAAAAGCATTTTAAGCAATTAGTGCTCAAAGAAAATTTTCTAATAATGGATATACTTTTTCATAGGTGTCAAATAATATAATATTTATGATTTTACTATAAATCATAAATTCTGAATAGTTTTGTGTGTACAGGAATTCCAGTATTAATGTTGTAAATTTTCTGGTCCAGTCATTAAAACAATTAATGACTGGACAAAATGATCCATTATTAGATAAAATTTTAAACGGGTTTCCGAAAAAGTCCCTTATAGGGCAAATTGAAAATTCAGCTATTATTGTGATTACAGATAGTATTTCACATTAATCTCTGTGTTTCAATCTCATGCATAAGCATTTTGAATGCGTAAGATTGGGACGTATCCTTAGGCTAAGGTGTTCGAATCCGCCCACTGTCTGCAATTAGTGACCATGTCATCAATCTGCACCTTGGCTGAGCTACAGCGCATATTCTAATCCTCTGGCTTATCCCACAAGTTCTATCACTGACGTGATTTATTACAAGACTCCTTCGGCCGCGCTAGCTCATATGAGCATATACAGTCGAGGTTCTCTATTACTACGAAATTCGAGACATTATTTCCCGTATCTTCAACAGATACATCTTGGCGTCACAATTACGACAAATGTAATGCAGTATTGCGGGAAATGCTTGCAATTTGTGCTTGTCAAAGTAGACAATTACACTGGCATTATATTTTGGTAATCTTTATCCTTTCAAAATTCTCACGGAGCACTAAAGGTAAATTAGGAATTTAAGAACAAGTAAACTTATAAACAAAATATTACAGTGTCTATTTGAAGCTTTCAGTTTTTTAATTTTTATTTCATGAAGACGACTTAGATTTATTTTTAAGGCGTGAGGATATATGGAGGAACTAGCTTTGCACCGGTATAATGACTGGGGAAATATATGGGAAATCGCTCCCCAAATAATAAATATTAATTATAAATTTTATACTACACGCAAACTCACACACGCACACACATATAAATAAATAAATAAATAAATATATATATATATATATATGTATATATAAACATGCCTCATATTAAAACGTATAACATTTTCAATAGTGCCTCCATGTAAGGGGAGAGTCCATGAAGGTTTATCTACCCCCTTTTTCTCCTCCCAAATTTCTCTTTTGATGTTGCTGATCATTTAACAGGTCCTTAAAAATGAAAACAATGCACATTACCACTTTAATATGTTTCATAAATTTAAATACATACTATCACCATCGTATGGTAACTACGCACATACAATTGGGGGAGGGAGCCAATATGTTACACGTGCATTATTTTGCTAACAATAAAAATTTATGATATATTTAAATTCAGTACAAAATAGAACAGTATAGTTATTTTACAGAATTTTAGAGCTTAGGTAGTTTGTTAAAACTCGAAAAACTATTCCAATTAATTAATCATAGTATATTTGCGAATAATCGCATCCTCGAAAACTACGAAAAACGACGATTGAATGCATGTATAATGTATTTATAGCATTAACTTGTTTTAACGATGATATTTCTTTTAGAAACAAAAGTAGAATTTCTTTTTAATTTATTATTATTAATTTGATTTAAACGAAAATTATACAGGTCTTATTAACTGCATCAGTTCTATGCATTACATTTTCTTTAGTATTTCAACTCTCCATATAAGTAGTGTTACAGTCTACAATGTATACGAATAATGATTTTACGCATTTCTATAACGAAAATAATCCTATAAGTGTCTCTGAATTAGAGTTTTTAAACAGAAATCCGTTTTATCGACTGTTTGCACTCCATATAATAAAATGCAATTAAACATAGTTCATACACGTGGTATATAAATTGAAAATACGTTTAATTTTAGCTATTTGCAAACGCATGTAAAATTTATGAAATACACATTCCAGCGTTTTAAATTACTAGCATGGATTGTCTCATTAATAAATGAGAAGGATAGATCTGTCTGCTGCATGCATTCTATAATTAAAATCAGAACATTTCTTTCTCAACAGTATATTTTTCTTCAAAAAAGGAGATAGTCACCTGAAAGGAATGAGAGCTTATATACTTTAGCTAAATTATTTAACGAATCGATTAAACGTGCCTGAAGTTTTCTTGTAGCGGTAGTTTTCCCGAGTAAATTGAAACTGATATCGAATCAGGCAGATGAGCGTATATTTGATAATGAAGACTGTTAATTAAATGCCAGCTTTATTCAAATTGTGGGATCCACCAAGGGAAACATATTACGGAATATCTGTTCGATCTATGTTAAGTATGTAAGATTCATAATTTTCCTCTCATAAAATAGGGGAATATTACTGGAATTTCAATGTGATTTTTTGTTTTGTCTTCAGAAAACAAGTACAATTTCCTTTCAGTGAAACAGTTTACAATCTTTTGTGCCAAACTATTGAAAATCTCATGATCACATCTGTTCAAATGAAAATACAGGGTGCGGCTGAAAGGACGTTCTGATTTGGAACGTCAATAAAAAAAATATGCGTTCAAGCAAGATAGAGAAAGAAATCTTTTATACCTGAGAAAAATAAATAAAAAATAATTTCTTTATTTAGTATTAATTATTATTTTATTATTATTATTTATTTTTTTTATTTATTTATTTATATCCTTGGAACGCTCTTTCTGCCGCACCCTGTACTATTATCTTTAAATGTCCGACTTTCAGCTTTTGTGCGCATTTGTAAATTTATAAAGTAAATATCACTTTAAAGAACTTTATTTCGAGCACACAATTCTGGAGCCTGTATTCTATGCCAGGAGATAATAGATTGAGTGACAAACAGTGTAATAAACACATTAATTAGAAAATCTTATCATCATGTTCTTGAAATATTTGCCTTTTTAAAATCATTTGTATTTAACAGTGTTATTCAATTTCTTTAATGGATGATATTCAACTAGAATATCTCTTCATTTTGTAAATGAAATGTTGGAAATTATACTCATGTTGTAAAGACTAGTGAATCACACATATATACACTCATTGAGTAATAAATGACTCCCTTCATTTATATTTCCTTTACTAATATTCTTACATGACAGTGAAGAGACTTATGGTCGTGATCTGTGTTAAATAGGAAAATTTATTATTAAAGGAGGAAGGGCTCTTAAATCAATTCTTTGCAGCTGGGATGTTATAAATAAGCTTATCATAGTTTTGTATAATTTCAGAGAAATACGATAGTTTTACTGTATGATATTTTCTATCCCAGGCATCGCCTAAAATTAGATGGCTATTCTATCTCCCGTTTTTCGATGTTTCAATCCACCCTTTTTCCTCACATGTCACTAGAAATATTAAATATCGTACTATTAGTATACAGAACCAGATACAATGATTTCAACAGCTATCTGTCCTTTGGAGAAAAGAGAAAGCGCGTTGTTCTTAATATATTTACAAGCTTTAATTATAAAAAAACAATCAAAGATATATCTCATGTAACCTGTCTGGGATTTAAGAGCAGAAGATCATACCACAGTCATAATTACAACAAACAAGTGTTAAGACGTAATGATTACTTACCCATGGGCTACTCTACACCTTCAGGAACCACCGAATTAACATACTGTTGTTGATATAAGCAATGGATTCATGGTTACCATGAAGATAATTCAATTATTGTTATTTTTTTTACTTATAAGCAAATATCTGATGTTACACGTAAACTCTCATAAGTTTTGATCTTGGACTCGTGTCAGATAGTAAAGTAGAGCGTTCACAATATATTTAAAAAATGACTAATAAGGATCGTGATGGAGAAATGATATCTACTGCCCAGTAACTAATTATCACTCAAAAATCCTTATTTTCTCTTTACGAAAGACACGAAAGCTAATAAGAAAATCATCTCCCAAACTAATATTCCACTGATGCAATATGTTAGACTATTTGACCTTTTCCATTTTCTCCGAATACGTCATACGAACATCATGTTTAAGCGAAATTAATTTCCAGGCGAGGTACATGCGAAATGCATTTCAAGGGCTCTTTATTAAAATTCCCACATTCAGTCGCATATCAAAAAATAAGTCGTAGGAATTGAACATAAAGAAATATCAAGAGAGTGTCTTGATTCAATAATTCCAGTAACTTAGAAAAAATGATGAAAAAAGCAACTAGCAATTAAATTCTTACCGAAAAGCGCGCGGTCGCCACTAAATCTTTTCTTTTTACTTCTTGACTCTCGAAATTCTTAATCAACGCTCGGTATCCATAGTAACCGCATGCTGTGGAAGTCTGCAAGATCAATCAAAAAGTGCCTTCCAAAGCGAGAATCTGTTATGAAGCATGTTAAGTATTTTATGCCAAAAGATTAAAACCTCTTGCTTCCTGAAGAAAAATCTTGATTGCAGAAACTTTGCAAAAAGCCAAAAAGTCTGGAGTCACTCGCTTAAGTTATTGATTTCTCTAAATTTGGACCAACAATGGGTGAATTTTTAATATTTTTATAAATTTATATCCATATCTTAATAGTTTCTTATATTGATTTTAGTACTTTAAAAAACTTCTTTTTCAATCTTGTTTACCTTAAATAGACAAAGTAAAAAGCAATTTCTCATTTCATTTATTATTAAAAGCGATTTTTTTCTCATATAATTAGGACTACTAGTTATAATAAGGTTTAGAGGATTTTGATTACAGAAATATCACCTCCCCGACTATGCCGAAATAAATGACATCTTTGAGCACTTGTTAATTTTTAACGGATATCAACAAATGCTACTGTTGAGTTTTGTACATAAATGTTAATAATTTATATTGTTTATTTTTCCTAAACAGGATACTTATACTATATTTTAAATTTTTGCAGAGTATTTCTTAAATAGATATTGTGGGAAGTTGCCAGGAGCACTATGTAGCGGAAGTTAAAATTTTTGTTTTGGTTTCTAATCATAGAAACTTTCAAATAAATCTCTTTTAAGCCAGCAACACATGGTATACTTTTTCCCTTTTTAGATGATATTCACGAAATCTAGCTTCAATGTGCGTCACAGGACACGATTCATGTCCTGTGACGTACACTAGGGTGGAACGAAAAAAACTTTCTTTTGAATTTCAATATGCTCTAGTTTTCAAAAGTTGCCTTTTAACAAAATAAAGACGGAAATTAAATATTAGTGTAATTGGTGGATGTTTTCAGTTGGCGCAAGAAGGGCAAACTTTTGGTTTTTATTAAATTTTTGACAAATTTCGCAATTATTTTGAAATTGAATACACTTGTAGTACAAAAAAGTAGCAAAATATGTAATTTAAACATTCCTTTTAGTCAGGAGACCTGCTAAACTGATTATATAATACTGGTATACATTACTTCATAAAAATAGTACACATAAAGGCACTTAAGGACGAGGCACTTAAAAGACATTCGGACATCACGGTGGAACGAAAAAAAATTTTTTTCGGAATTTCAATATGCTCTAGTTTTCAAAAGTTGCCTTTTAAAATTAAAATTAATAATATAAAATTTTTTTGCTCTACTAAAATATTTTCAAGCGCCGCAAAGGGCTTCAAAATGGATATTTTTATGAAAATGTGATTATATTTGTATTTTTTGTTAATTTCTTTTATAGTATATTAAAATAATGTATATTTTCTGTAAATAAAATATTCAAAATATGATATTTTGACAGAAAACTTGCATATTCTAAGTATTTCTAATTTTTAGATGCCATAACAGAGCAACTGATTTTGTGGAATTTCGTGATTTTCATCATATTAATTTTACAGTACTATATTCTTATAATACACAATAGAATGAAAGAAAAATATTAATGTAATGTCTATAAAGGCAAAACGTTATTTTGAAAAAAAATATTCATGCTTTTCAAAAGTCCATAGTAATCACATATGGTTTCCATTACTTATTTCACTGACACATTGAATTGTTTTATTGTTTCAAATTTTGGCATTATATTTTGAGAATGCATTTTTGTTTTTATCAATGCATCTCTTGCAGAAGTACCACGAACGAACAAGGATGACCCGGTAACTAATTTAACAATCCTTTCTACTACTTGTGTGTGACATGGAATGTTGTTGAAGTCAATAGTTTGTTTCTCGTGATCAGATTCTTTTGCTTCCATTATAAACTGTTTTAGTTTGCTATCAGAAACATGCCTCGTCTTAGGAGGTTCTGTTACTTTAACATCATTCCATTCAATCATATCAATATAATCCTTGGCATCAAAGTTTATACGTGGAACTAAATTATTTCTGGTACCTCCTTCATTGTCCGCCCTTGCTTTTAGAATCCGGCGTAATCCAAGTACTCTTACATGACTGCGATCGTCTAATATCATACAAAGGAGGAGATTTTCAGAAGCGGCAAAGTATGCATTTCTTTGAATGACTGGGTCAATTACATTTTTAAGAGTCTGATTGAGGTAACATGAATAGCTTACAAGTTTTCACAAGTGCTTCGATCCACGGATACAAGATGGTGTCAACTTTATGTTAAACCAAATTGGTGCATAAACTTTCAAAATGTACTCAGTCAGTATTCGGAGATTTTTTGCAGGACATTCTGTTCCCACATACAAACGAAGTATTCGGTTTGCTAATGTAAGCCATCGTGAATGACAAAATTTTCCTGGTTTTCTCATGGACAAATCAGATGAGCACTTTCCAACAAAGATTGTATTATACATTTCTAACAAATATTTTGGGTCCACACTTAAATCATCCTTAATTTCTAGTAATGGAATGTTATTTTCAATAGGTGAAAATTCAATCACTGGAAGTTCATAGCAGTTTTCTAGTTGTTTACCTCTTTCTCCTCCAAATTCATTTGGACCTTTAGTTTTTCCATCTAAGAAACAAAATAAGTGACGTAGGAACAGTTCATTTAAATTATTGACTTCAACAACATTCCATGTCACACACCAGTAGTAGAAAGGATTGTTAAATTAGTTATCTGGTCATCCTTGTTCGTTCGTGGTACTTCTGCAAGAGATGCATTGATAAAAACAAAAATACATTCTCAAACGATAATGCCAAAATTTGAAACAAACGAACAATTCAATGTGTCAGTGAAATAAGTAATGGAAACCATGTGTGATTAATATGGACTTTTGAAAAACATGAATATTTTATTTACAGAAAATATACATTATTTTAATATACCGGGTGGTTATAATTAAACTTCCCCTATAAACGGCATCCTACAGCGCAAATGGGTGAACGGAATGCAACGAAATTTTGTATATGGGCTATACACGAGATGCGCTCACGGAATTTCGAAAAAAAAAGTAGTTCCAAAATGTCCACCAGAGGGCGTCTTTTCGGGAAAAACATGAAATTTAACACAATAAACGACCAAAACGAAATACAGAAACAATATTAACATTTATTGATTAGTTTCTGATCACCTTGCCATCGAACCACATTAAGTAAAGGTAAGGGAGAAACGAAAACAGTTCAGTTTGCAGAAACAAGAACAGATTAGGACGAAATTGCACAAAAGGAGCAGTTGTTAATCGTGTCCAGGACGATGTAGGGAAAGCTGCTCCACGTGACCACCTTCATTCACCTGCAAAATTTCAAGGCGATGGACAGTGTGTTCAACAGCAGATCGTAACTGATCAGTTGTGAGGCTTCGCAGATGAAGCGTAGTTCTTTAAGTCATTCAACTTCGCAACACCTCGACGATACACCAGCTCGCTCAGTACGATCGTTCGCTTTCCCTACATCGTCCTGGACACGATTCACAACTGCTCCTCTTGTGCATTTTCATCCTAATCTGTTCTTGTTTCTGCAAACTGAACTGTTTTCGTTTCTCCCTTACCTTTACTTAATGTGGTTCGATGACAAGGTGATCAGAAACTAGTCAATAAATGTTAATATTGTTTCTGCATTCCGTTTATGGTCGTTTATTGTGTTAAATTTCATGTTTTTTTCCGAAAAGGCGCCCTCTGGTGGACATTTTGGAACTTTTTTTTTTTTCGAAATTCCGTGAGCGCATCTCTTGTATAGCCCATATACAAAATTTCGTTGCATTCCGCTCACCCGTTTGCGCTGTAGGATGCCGTTTATAGGGGAAGTTTAATTATAACCACCCGGTACTATAAAAGAAATTAACAAAAAATACAAATATTATCACTTTTTCATAAAAATATCCACTTTGAAGCCCTTTGCGGCATATGAAAATATTTTAGTAGAGCAAAAAGATTTTATATTCTTAATTTTAATTTTAAAAGACAACTTTTAAAAACTAGAGCATATTGAAATTCCGAACAAAAATTTTTTCGTTCCACCGTGATGTCCGAGTGTCTTTTAAGTGCCTTTATGTGTACTATTTTTATGAAGTAAAACGTATTATATAATCAGTTTAGCAGGTCTCCTGACTAAAAGGAATGTTTAAATTACATATTTTGCTACTTTTTTGTACTACAAGTGTATTCAATTTCAAAATAATTGCGAAATTTGTCAAAAATTTAATAAAAACCAAATGTTTGCCCTTCTTGCGCCAACTGAAAACATTAACCAATTACACTAATATTTAATTTACGTCATTATTTTGTTAAAAGGCAACTTTTGAAAACTAGAGCATATTGAAATTCAAAAAAAAATTTTTTTCGTTCCACCCTAACGTACATTGCTGATAGTAGCACAGATAGCTGTTGAAATCATCGTATCTGGTTCTGTCTACTAATAGTACGATATTTAATATTTCTAGTGACATTTTAGGAAAAAGGGTGGATTGAAACATCGAAAAACGGGAGATAAGAATAGCCATCTAATTTTATGCGATGCTTGCGGTAGAAAATATCATACAGTGAAACCATCGTATTTCTCTGAAATTGTACAAAACTATGATAAGCTTATAACATCCCAGCTGCAAAGAACTGATTCATACAACCATCCTACCCACACACATATCTAATAAGCAAGTTATGTTGCTTTAGATTAAGCCTTTAAATTTATGAGGTAAGTGTCAAATTTAAATACAAGTGCATGTAACATTATCGAAAAATTGTTTCATAAGAATTAATAATTATATTCCATATATATATATATATATATATATATATATATATATATATATATATATATATATATATATATATATATATATATATATATATATATATATATATATATATATATATATATATATCGATCTATCGTTTTTCAGAGAGAGAGAGAGCTAGATAGATAGATAGGTAAATAGATTGATAAATACTCAGACGTACACAGTGGAAGACAGAGATAGATGGGAATTTAAATGAAGAAATTTCGTCATCTTTTAACTTGTTTGTACGTAAACATTTAAAGTCTGTGTTTACATCTATGGAATTTTCTAAATTTCATTGAAAAGTATCCCTCTTTCTCATATTTTAAATACAAAATACGTCAAGTTAAAAAAATGTAGGTACTTAGGAAATATTGGTTATTGATGTATACGTAATTTGTTTTTCTCTTTTGGATAGTTTATGTATTTTCACCATTTCATATTTTAAGTTTCATGCTTTCTTTTAATCTTTCGATTTATATAAATTGCTTTCATTTAGTATACTTTAAATGCTCAAGTATACACATAAAAACAGGCTAGACACAAAGTATATGATGTTAACTATCTGAAAAAACAATATTATCAAGAAATCTTTTTAATTTTTTCACTCCCACTTAAGCACTGGGTATTCAAAGACGCACGATTAACACGAAACATTTGTTCAGCTGGTAAAAACTATCACTATTTTTTTCTGTTTTTTATTAACTATCAAATCTGTTTACAGGAGTATAACACATAATATGATATCCCAGTTTATATTAAAACAAATTATGTCAGGAATAAAACTTTGGATATCATAAAATGTTATTTATAGCTCTCTGTATGTGCGTGTATAAGCCGTAATTTTTAGAAAACTCCAAAATCTATGTAAAAAATTAGGAAAAAAACAATTTCAAAGGTTTTTGAATGCCCATATAATCTTTTAATAGCATTATGAAATTTAGAGTGATTGCAGAACTCTATTTTTTTAAATTATATTCTCAGTAGTAAGTATTCTAGGCACTGTAAAGAAAAGACCAGACCTTTAGATTTTAGTTAAAAAGATACTATTATCATCGATATTTTTAACATATAGCAAGTTTTATGCTTATTGTAAGCCGTCCTATATTGTTTCTTCCAATATCTAATTTTAAATTCTACTTTATTCCCATAAAGCTACCGTCATTCATATAGAGCATTTAAATACTAGGAAAGATGTTACGAATTCTGGTGAGATGTTTATTCTCTAGAGTCAGTTAGTTAGTATACGACCAGCTCACTTATTACTAATCACTAAAACCCTCTGAGTTTGATAATTTTTAGAGTGAAGTAAATCTACAATTTCCTTATGTATCTGAACTTGGGAGTTAATAAATTATTCTTAACTTCTTGGGGAGTAATTAAGGTATTCTTCGGACAGGAGTCAAGTTAATTATCTATGGGGAGAAGACGAGTACTTAAGATCTACTCGAATTTGGCGAATTTCCATGACCCTAACTTAACAGGTATGGGAAAACAGATTAAAGATAACGCATGAATGTAGATATTACATTCATTTGTGAGTTAAAATTCTCTGTTATATTAGCTGAAAGTACTTGGCGCTAACTTCTTATGTACCATAGTTTTACAAAAAATACTTGTACATCGCATGACAAGGATAAAATGTTTGCAGATATCTTAAAATGACCTCCACTTTGTAAATATAGATAGACAGAATTACGTCAGTTATATTACGAGAGAAAAAACTGTAAAATATGCAAAATAGGTTCAAATCAAAATGTTCATACGCATATTTTTAAATGTTGAAAAATTCTTGCATTTATATTTTTTCTCTCAAAGAGTCTGCCTTATTCAACTATTGCACGGTTATTGCATGCTTCTTCATAATTTATAATACCCTGGTATTTATAGTATACAAAAGAAAAGAAAAAAACAGACTTTAATATAAGACTTCGATTTTTTTTCCTGAAATAGATTAAAGAGTATTACAGAATCGATAGACAAGCACGGTTCCCGTAATTTATTTTGCATATTGCCAATGAAAGTATTGACTATCTGAATGGAAGAGGCATCTCCATTCCAAATTAAGTATAGTAAAATGCTTTCTGGAAGATAAAGGACGAACGAATAAAGAGGGCATAGGGAGAGAGAGAGGCTGAAAAGATTAAATGCTTCCTTGTTCAAGACAATAGACCACTCTTCTAGATTTTTTTCCTCCGTAAAAACCTTCCCCAAGTCCTTCTGGTCTGATTGAATAGTAGCCGCACAGAAGATTAAACGGACTATCGGAGATCAAGGAAGCGATTCCGAAGGAACAGAAAAAAAGGGCCCTAAACTAAAGAGGGGTGGGGGATGAAAATTCCCGGATCCTTCTCCTGTGTGAAACTCCAGAATTGGTTTGGTTTCCAAAAGAGCGTCAATGCATGAACTTGGAGAATTGACATTTCTTGCGACTTCGCAGGGGCCCATAGTTTTTTCCCGACATTGAGAATAGAGGGCTCATGAATCACTTGTCGCGCGAGAGTCGAAGGGATACGGAATTTTCGAACTTTAAGGAAAAAAAATTGGAAAAATTCAGTTGGATGGAAAGGATAAGGAAAGGTTTCTTTCTTTTCTCCCGATTGCGAACTTTCACTGCGCAGCAAAGGTCCACAGTAGCAACTGCATTTTCCCCCCTTTTTATAATAAATTGAAAGAGAGCTGTACGTGGACGCAGAAAAATTGCTCAATAAGATGAAAGTTTTTGTATCTACCGATTTCTTGAAATATATTACGTCCCACAAAAATACCGGATTGATTTGAATAAAAGGAGAAAAAAAGCTTTAAAGACATATTTCAAATATATTACTTACAACGTCATGTCAAGAAAATAAGTTGTAAAATATTTTGTATTCTATTTAGATTTATTTTTATGTATATACATGAAGTGTTTTGGGATGCAGTTTGAAGATTAGCAGTCTAACTAACTTTAAAAAGTGACTATGGACTTTCCCTCTGAAAGAGTTCACATATTTCTGACGAGTAATTATTAGCTATATTTCCACATTTTTTATAATTCATTTAATGGTTCTGTAAACTACTACCTAAGTAAATCAAAGCTTCTTAATATTCACAATAAATAATAAACCGATAAAAAATTCTATTTAATGTTTTTTTATAGTAGATAGTTAAAAGCTGTGAAGCCCGGTGGCGTAATGGTTAAAAGCGTCAAGCTGCCCCACAGGTCCAGGGTTCAACCCTGCGACTGGGCAAGTTCGACTCAGCCTGTCATCCCTTCAGTGGGTCGATAAAATGAGGACCAAGCTCGCTTGGGAACTAAACTCTGGGGTCCCACGTCAGGATATGTCAGCATGTCACCTGACTGAGACATATGCTGTATGGCACCCCAAGCCCCAACGTCAAGAAAGCGGAGATGGGTACCGCCGGCCCTGGTCCACATCGGACTGTTGCGCAGTGAGTTTAGTTTAGTTAAAAGCTGTGTGTTTCTGTTATGCTTTTTCCACAAGCTTTTTGAAAGTTATGACCATGAAAATGGGGAAAAAGAACAGTTACCTCGATTGAGTAACTTCCATTGCTTAGGTAGGTGGGTCCTAGCATGTCGCTCATTGTACTATAACTGAATCAACTTCCAAATGATCAGTTTGATGGATGATACATGTTTAATCAAGCTTTCCTATGAAGTATAAGCCTAATAATCAATTTTGTGAAATGTAATAGTCTTCAAATCGCTTCATTAAATAAAGAATTTAGAAAAATAAAAAAAATTCTGAAATATAAGATCCTATTTTTTAAACAAAGCCCTCTATGATTGATTTTGTAAGAAATGTAGTACCATAAAGGAAATATTGAGAAAATTAAAACTGGCCTATTGATTGATGCAAATCACAGAATCTTTAGAATTTTTTTTGTACAAATTCCAAAATTTGCTTTACAATACGTGTAAAATATCTTATAATTTTATTTTTGCGCAGTGTAATTTCAATAATAGAAAATATTTAATTGTATTTTCACTAATATTTTGAAATTAGCAATTCATTTATCTTATATTCAAAATAAGTATATGCAGAAATCTGGGAATTATCTTTATTCACTTGAAACATAACAAATTATTACTCTCAGATTCGAGAAACGTCGTTCACCGAGATTTCTAAACACTCTATAACTTCCTCTCTTTTCGCTATTTACGAACGCTTCTTTACAATGTACAATAAAACTTCGCTATATGAATGCTAAAACTACGCTCAAGCAACAGAAACAACAGCTTCACAAGTTTCTACACATTTATGTAACTTCTTGGGCTCCAGATTATTACTTGGCCGAGTTTGGATTGTAAGCATCACGAGCTATTTTCGATTTTTATACGCTCGTTCATCCCCGATAGTGATTTTATGCCGTTTCCAATCTCAGAAATCCCATCTATGATAGAATCTGTCGATGAACCACGAGCCAGCGCTTTGATGGGGTTCTTTGTTAGTCAGCGGCGAGCCTTGGCCTCTGTCTTTAGTACCGAAGGACTAAGGAGTCTTAAGGGATGGCAAACACGGGGAGTTTTAGGGACTAGGGATAGCTTTAGATGCAGTCATTAACGAAGCATAGGAAAGGCATGTGCGTCTGATGATCAGTCGTAAAATTTAACGATCCCATTTCCAAACAGCACCTCCCTACAAATTGTGCCAAGTGCGCGAGAAAATGCCGCAGCTTGAAGAGAGCGCAATAAATTTGCTAAAAGGCAATACCTTCTGTTTGTCAGAGTAGCTCGGCTCTCTCTCTATTTGCTGTATCCTACACCGAGAAAAAAAAAGTAAAAAATCTACTAGCGTAGTTAAATATAACAAGATTTTTGTATTGATCGAAGTGTATCGATAGCAGAAAGAAACAATATAAAATATTTTGAGAATATGAGCAACAGTTATTGAAATCTGAAAAGCATAGTTTATGACTTTTCATATATAGACGTTTACAGTTATTGACAATTTTTATAAGATTAAACAATTTTAATAACATATGAAAGACTAGCTGAAAACCCGCACTTCGCTACGGAGTACATTCAAATTAAATACAACGGTCAATGTACGCAATTAATACCAAAGAATAAATAAATAAATAGATATATATACAGTGGCTCCCAAAAGTGTTCGTACACTTACGATTTTCAATGAAATAGGGGTCTATCCATTGATTAAAATAAATATTTCAGAATGGGTATTTAATAATAAAATCTATATTCTATTCTTAACAAAACTACATGAAATATTTTGAAAACATAGTAAAACTTTATTTTTAAGAAACCAATAATCCAAAAGTAACAAAAACTTTATCTCACAAAAGTCATCGTACACTTGTAAAAAATCTCTACATATTAGTAAATATTCTAATTTTTCGTTAAATTAATATTTAGTAGGATATCCTTTAGCATCCACAACAGCTTTTAAACGTCTGGGAATAGATTGCTTTAGTTCTTTTGTAATTTTTGCATCAATGTTCATCCATTCTTCCATCATAATTGCTTTTAGTTCGCTTTTCGTGTGAATGTCGTGTTTTCGTACTCGAACCTCCAGCTCTCTCCAAATATGTTCTAATGGGTTTAAATCTGGCGATTGAGGTGGTGTTTTCAAAACTTGTGGACAATTATACAGACACCAGATGCGAACATTGAGAGCCGTGTGTTTAGGATCGTTATCTTGATAAAAAACAAAGTTGTTTCCAATACCCAAATTTTGAGCTGATAATTTTAAATTGTCTCTTAAAATATTTATAAAAACAGCATGCATCAATAAATACCAAATTTCCTAGTCCTGATGCTGACATGCACCCCCACACAAGGATACCTCAACCGGCATTTTTAACTGTTCCTACTAAGTTCTTGGGATTAAGTTCCTCATTTTTTTCTTCTCCATACAATTATACGCCCATCAGCACCAAAAATGTTCATCGGCAAATAAGTCATCATTCCAATAGGTTTGGGGCTTATTTATCATTGATAGTGCGAAGGGAAGCCTAAACTTTCTGTTTTTCTCATTCACAAAAAATTTTCTATGGGCAGAACGCCCATGTAATCCAGCTGTTCTGAGAACTCGTCAAAAAATTTCAGGTGAAATTGAAGTAGAAAATGTTTCATTGAATTCTGCAGAAACTTTTACAGCACTCAAAAGTGAATTTTTCACAAATTTTCAAATTATAAATCTCTGATCACGTTTTGTTAACTTTGCCGGACGGACTTTTCTTACCTTGTTTTCGATCCAATTTTCTTCTTTAAAGCGATTTTTCACATACTGCATAGTAGAATGGGATAAATTAAGTAATTTAGCAATATTCCGAACTGATTTACCACTACTATGATGAAAAATAATTAATTTTCGAATGCTGTTTGTTGTTTCTTTACGACTATGAGCCATTTTTAAATAATAAATAGAATATTACGGAGTAGGCAAGCAAAAATTAAAGCCAACCGATAGTTTAAATGCCACCACAATTCAAAAATAAAAATAAAGCTCCAAACGGTAATTTTGATTGTGAATTTATTCAAAAATATTTCAGTGTACGATGAGTTTTGTGAGATAAAGTTTTTGTTACTTTTTGATTACTGGTTTCTTAAAAATAAAGTTTTACTATGTTTTCAAAATATTTCATGTAGTTTTGTTAAGAATAGATTATAGATCTTATTATTAAATACCAATTCTGAAATATTCATTTTAATTAATGGATAGACCCCTATTTCATTGAAATTCGTAAGTGTACGAAGACTTTTGGGAGCCACTGTATATATATATAATAAATACGACGATCAATGTAAACAATTGATGTAATATATATATATATATATATATATATATATATATATATATATATATTTATAAAAAAATCGTAAGGGATATTTTTATAGATAAAATAATGCAGAAGAAAATAATATTCAAATTAAATCTAATAGGACATACTAAAGAATAGAGTACATTTTAAAATAGTACAGTTTGAGGAACATATTATTTACTGTATTTTAATATTTTTTTGGATAATTTCCAATCGTCTGGCACATCAGCAAGGGAAAAAATATTTTTTTGTCTATTTCATTGTTATGGACGTGACGATAAATTTATTTAAAGTACCAGAAAAAGAAATCACGTGATCAGCATTTAATAAATTAAATTCTAAAAATTAATCTTTAAAAATTCACAAAAAATCAGGAAATGGAGGTAAAGATTCGACAAAAATTTCATTTTAAAGGAATTTTCAGGATCTTTCTCGTGATATAAATTTTATAACCCTCAAATTATTATTTTAAATGCAAACTTAAAAAAAGTTACTAAAACAACTTAAAAATTTAATTTAAAAAAATCTAAGAAGAATTTTTCAAAAATATTTCTTAGTGCTCCCCTACACTATAAGAAAAATCGGCTTGCAAAATTTCAGCCCTTTAGGCCCAGCGGTTTGGTCTGTGCGTTGTATGTCAGTCAGTCAATAAGTCAGTCAGTGAGTCAGTCAGTAACGGAACAGTTTTATATATATAGATAACAGGTGGCAAAATGTGGTGCTATTATATTTTTTATTAAAGTTTTTTTCTAATGGTTTTGGCCGTATATTAATATTTTTCTCTGCAGAAGAGCACGCTGTAGCAGTGGTGGTGATTGAGTTCATTATGTCAACACAGTTTCAAGCAGATATATTTGAATCCTTAACAATACAAACACATATAAGTTAAGGAAAACATATCCAAGAGAGAAGGAACTTGTGTTTAAAATTTTTATTTGAGAAGCACGTGGTATGTATACGTGATATGGATCCTAGAAGGGCATATTGCTGGATGGATTTTTGAAATCATTAAAAACATTTGCAAGTTAGTAATGAAAACTTAAATGAACAAAATTAAGAGTTGATTATAACTTGCGATATTGTGTACACGTTTTCCTTAGGGAAGAAAGGTTGCATTACAAAATAAGAATTTCGTAGCGGAGATTGAAAACAATTTTTTTAAACCTGTGTAGGATTAAAGGATAAATCCAAGGGCTAAATAATGATTAAAAGAAATGTATTATGCATTATTATATTTTTTTCCTGCATGTTAAGAAAAATATAATTTTAAATTTTCAAGTGCAGTATCCTTACTTGCTGTATCGTTTATATTAATTGGCTTGATATATATTGAACAGTATGTTCTTAGTCACTATCACCTCCTTCTCACACACATGGATACAAACGCAAATATTATATAAAGATAAATAAGAGGTTTTTATATTACTATATATATTTATTCTGGTATACATTGTTCTGAAAGTATCATATTTTTGCTCAAGTATACATGCTTTTGAATAGTTCAATGAAATAAGAACTTAGTGCATCATTAAATATTCTATCTTATGTCCTTAACGTATTCTTCTGAAAATGATAACACAATACAATATTACATGCTAAGTTATTCTTACTTCAGTCGAGCCTTCATTCACAAAGGTACTAAAATATTTTAGAAATATATGAAAGAAATTTTGCATCACTATCTAAGTTTCTCTTATGATGTGGTATAAATAAGTTTATTCCTATAAATATTTTACAGAAAACAGGTTTCGTTGAATGCTTTATTAAATTTAAAGGGGAATTTACAATTTTACACAAAGAATGTAGACTTCAAGTTAAAATTTGCAATATAATAATAAAACGTACAGTCTTCCATTACCGTTAAGTTTCTTTTACCGATATTCATATGAAATAACATTATGGAGAAAAATGTAACCGGAATCAGAAAATAAGTTTTGTTAGTAGTCAAAACAATTTTATGTCGTACATTTGAAAAATATGCAAATATGTTTCACCTATGAATCGAAATGAAGCTATAATAACATAAGAAGAGTAGAGAATGGTTGGAAAATTTTAATTTCAGCAGCAAAAAAAGTCAATCTCCTGTGCCTAAAATATCTTCCTTTAAGCATAAAATAACCATATTTCAATTAGAGGAAAGATTCTTTTATAATGGGAGAAAAGTAATAATTTAAAGACTTCGTTATGAAAGAAGAAATATTTGTTGGGGATAATTTTAAATCTGAACGGTTTCCCCTTAAAACAATATGTCGCGCAAAATGGCTGATAACATTTTCAAGCATATACACCATTTATACTTTGTTTTCGGGTCATGGAAATATATACTAGGGGAATTACGTTTCAGTGAAATTTAATTAAACCAAAGAAAAATAAACAAAAATGACTAATTATAAAGCCCAACTATGTCTTCTTTAGACACATTTTTGAGCTTGAATCGGCACCAGTCTGATATGAAGTTTCTCCTTTCAAGGGTTGCAATGGGCTTGTTTTAAGACACTATACTATTTTCAAGCCTCTGACTTCAATGAATTTTCTCATTCCTTCCCTCATGCCTCTCCCTGTTCGAATGTCTCGTCTTCGCTTCCTTTGTTAATATCCACTTTCTATACTTCTCTTTTACTATATTATTATTGTTACTATTAGAATCATTATTTTCAGAGTCTGTGTTTCTTGTTGTCCCACATCTGTATTAATCTGGTACTACGTCCTGTTACTGGTTGTTTTGTTTTTCCTACGTACTGTTTTCACTACCATTGTAAACCACGGCCATTACGATATATTCTATCTATTGGAAGCAGTTACCTTCTCTCGACGGAGTTGTACTTTTCTGTGTCTAAAATTCGTGATCTTAATTCTAGTGTAGTATTAATAAAGGTATTATCGGCTGTGATCTCTTTACTTGCTCTCGCACTCTGGGCCACCCCGCTCTACGGTGTTTCACTCGTGAATTTCCTTTTGCC
Organism: Dolomedes plantarius; assembly: GCA_907164885.2. Taxonomy (NCBI): domain Eukaryota; kingdom Metazoa; phylum Arthropoda; class Arachnida; order Araneae; family Dolomedidae; genus Dolomedes; species Dolomedes plantarius. Next base: position 131,728,717 of record OU015494.1, on the reverse strand, counting down.
CTTGTTTGTAAAGGCTGCTTACAAAAATATCGTCAGTTAATACAAGTTTTGTTCACTCCTTCCCGTAGCCTTTTATTCAGATCTGTTTAGCTGTTCCTGGGTTGATCATCCGTTTCGTTTTCTTTTTGTGGTATACCTTCACACTTTTCTTTTTGTGGTATACCTTCTTTTTATGGCATACCACAGATGCCCCCCTCTTTTGGGGCACTAATGGGATCTCTGATAAACTTCAACTTAGATAAGAGTATTTAGAAATATGCAAATGCAAGAGCTACTTGTAACTGTCAGATATCACGATATTTGATTAGCTAATTTTTCCAGATAACTAACTGTCTTGAAAATATTAAATGAATTCATCTCTTTTTTCAACTGAAACAAAACTATTTCTAGATTTTTTAACCCTCCAGCCACGGGAAACACCAAAATCCAGTCCTACGTATACTGTTACGAGAGCTACTCTCTGATCGGGTTGCATTGAATTTTTTAGAGCATCTGAATGGCGAGAAACGTTATTTCCCTGTCGAATGACTTTTATTATGTATACGAATATAATGAGACATTGCTTTCTCAACTAACATCCAGGACAAATTGCTTCTAAGAAATGCGTATCATTCTAAATGATAATGCATCTAGGAGAGGTTTTATTTTTAAAATTGTTATCTGTATTTTATTAAACGCGACATTCACGTTTCCCATAAGTTGTAAGTTAATGAATAAAAATATTTAATTTTTCTTCACTTGTTTTGTTTTGTGTTTCCGTCACTTACTTTTGATATGAAAAACGTTTCCCCGGATTATTTTTATCGCTAGTTAGGGACTGCAGAGAGTCTGAGACGGTCAATTTTAGACGCTTTTACATAGCAAAAATACAATAATCCGTCAAAATTACTTTTTAATCTGAAAGAAGGTAACTGAAAATTTGTCTCAAACCCTTAGAGTTTTTAAGGAACCTTTTATACATTTAAAACTTAAAATTTTCGAACAATTTTAATTATAATTATTAAAATTTACGATTGCAACTAAATTTTATTGTTTGAATCCGTTTTAAAAATTAAATTTTCAGTGATAATATATCAACGATATTATTACTTTTTTTCATTAATTTAGCTGTGTATCGAAGATGGAAATATCGCCAAAAGTTTTAGTTCCGCAACGTAACAGTAACAAATATCACCTCATCTTTATTGATATACTTGCTGACGGTGTGCACCCATGCTAGCGTAATATGACCACATATCATTCTTAATGCTGTGTCAATATTTCCATCAGGAGAAGTTCCTCAATCAGTCCTGTTCATTCATTCTGAAAATCAAAGGGGTGCCTTCAATGTCAATGATTTGTAATACGCATCTGTGTGCTTCTCATTTCTTCGTAGATTTGGAATGTCTATCGTAACAATGATTTGTACATCGGACATAAACCTGTGGGTTGGCAAGTTAGGAAAATGAATTACCAGTCACCGCTTATATGGCATTATGCCGGAACTTTACCATCTGCTTATTTGTGTGAGTCATTCGATTAGATAAGTTCTATGGGAGAACTAAGCATATATTTTTAACAAAGCATAAATCTTGGTCCAATACGATTTTACAAGCACATTTATTTAAGTTATAAAGACTTTAAATGTCTCGCGTTAGAGCAGTTGACATGTTAAATCGTTTTCTATCGTTATGCATTTATTTAGAGAGTTTTATTTGTTTCTACTATTTTATGCTTTCACAATATTAATATATTATGTGCATTTAGTATAATTTAGTACGTATGTTTTGTATCATAAAAATAACTATATTAGTATTGCATGTCTTATTTGCAATTCTACTTATTCTTTAGTTCGTTATGTAGTATTTATGAGCAGCATATTTTGAAAATAATGTAAGAAATTCTGGATGTTAAAGAAATTTATTTATGATCTTATATATACTTCAACTGCTAGCTTTTCGGTTTTACCAGCATATTTTTAAACAACAATGTACATAGTTAGGTACCTATAAATATATAATTGAGATACACTGTGTATTTTTCCTTCAAATTTAAAATTTTAGACTGACGTTGAAAGGAAGGAAATATGATGTTGTTGACTGTACTATATAAAAACTATATGAATATAAATTAGTACTATTCTCACATATTATTCTATAAATACTTATGCATCACTGTATTATTTCAACTCTTTTACATAAAATACTTAGTACGAAAAATACTTAGTACCTGAGAAAATTATTCTTAGATAATAAGTGTGACGTATTTTGGCATTTTGACATTATTTTACAAGCTGGTTTCAAATCATTTGCAAACTGTTGAACATAAAGAGATCAACATGAATACCAGGTTGTAACAAAAAAGAAAGTTAGCCTAAAGCTTTCCTCACGGGTTTAAAACAGATTTGGATTTTTGATCTTTTCTTCTACGCATATGATATGACAGATATTAATTAAAAGTATATTTAATTTGTTTAATCAGCTGTATTATATACAGTGAAACTTCTCTAGCCGACCACCCCTATTCAACGGCCACCTCCCAAAACAGCCACTTTTTTTCGGAACCATGAGTGGATGCCTTAGAGAAGGTCCGCTGTAACTCATTCCTTTTTCCTTAAAATCATCAAAGTATAATAAAGGAGCATTTGTTATCTTTTACTTTCTGTGCCATACATGATGTGCTTGAAGTATCATTTTTCTGATACATCTACACATATCTTAAGATTTTCTAACACAAATTTTGTGATTTCTTGCATGAATGAGGTTTATAAGAACTTTATAAAAAAAATTTTCTTTCACTATCTCTACTATGACTAAGTACATTATTTTATGGAAGTGCTTTCTCACTGGGTCTTTCATTATTTCGGAATGAATATCTTTTTAAAAGTGCGGGAAGTAATTCATGCATGCTAATGATATTAATACATTGTTTTCTCTAATTATTTGATAATGTCTAGAATCGTTTATTATGCGTGATGCTTTTATTGTAAATTTAGGTTTTAAAATTAATCACCATTGACTCATTTATAACGAAAAGAAAAAGACAGACCTCGAATATGGAACTCGACATTACACATAACCTTTTAATTTTCAAGAGATACATTCTGTTACACAAAGGGAAACCAACAGGGATTCAAATATCCTATAAACATTCGCAAATCATCTCTTGGATGTTCTATCAGTTTCAAAGCTTAAAATTTTGAATGAAGGAAATATTGAGTTGAGCGATTGTATTATTGGAATTAACTCCCCCTACGCCCTCATTCCATATTTAACTATGGTTCCTGCAGCGGAAAACAGAAAATTCAGCATTTTTGACTTTATTATAAACAATTTTTTTCTCTTATAACTCCACTGTATTATTCGTATAAATTAAGGCTTATGATCAAACGTTTTGAAAAAAGTTGTTATTCAAGTAAAACAAATAAGACTGAAATGTAATATCAATTATCCTTTTGCGAATTATCCGTGCAGAAAAAAAATCTGAAATTTTTATCCAAAATAATATCTATATAATTTATAAAAAAAAATGCATGCAAATTTCTACCGGTATACATATATAGAATACAAGATTCTTAAAATAAGAGTTTTCTGTTTATCGAGAAGAAATTTACTTGATGATGGATGTGATAATGTACTAAAATAACGTATCTGTAATTTCCCGAGATTTTCCAGGATCGCAAGCATTTCCCGGGAATTCTAAAACAGCTTACGGGTGATTTACGTGAACCAGAGATTGAACATATGAGTGACACTGATTTCATAAATGCTGCTTCGATTCAAACTCAGGAAGAAGTTGAAGATGAAGGGAGTGAAGAAGAGCCTGGAGATTCGATCAAACACAGCACAGCGCTACCGTGTGACGACATTTTGCTAGATTTTAAAAGTCAGTGGAATTATGAATACAGCATCGTCAACTGGGGTAACTTTAGTCCAACAAACGAAAAAAGATTGTATGGGCCATATCTAGACAAAGGAGAGTGATTATCACTTATTTATTGGTGTGCTAACCGTCGAATGGTACAGTGGTTTGAGTCGAAATAGATGGTATGATCGGGTTAGATCCGACCGGAACTCTTTTTTAATGCAGTTTTTGGTAAAAATAGTACACAATAAGCATTTTTGTTGTAAAATAACATTTATTGATAATCTCTCTCTCTCTCTCTCTCTCTCTCTCTCTATATATATATATATATATATATATATATATAACAGTTCCGTAACTGACTGACACATAACGCACAGACCAAAGCGCTGGACCTAAAGAGCTGAAACTTTGCATGGCGATGTTTCTTATAGTATAGGGGAGCACTAAGAAAGATTTTTGAAAATTTTTTCTTAGATTTTGTGAAATTAAATTTTTAAGCTGTTTTTGTAACTTTTTTAAAGTTTTCATTTAAAATAACAATCTGAGGGTTATAAAATTTATATCACTAGAAAGATTATAAAAATTCCTTTAGAACGAAATCTTTTTTAGAACCTTTACCTCCTTATTAATTTTTAGAATTTAATTTATTAAATGCCGATCACGTGGTTTCTTTTCTTTTATACACTTGATACGATACTTAAAATTAATTTTGCGTCACGTGCATAACAACGAAATAAATTGGCAAAAAAATATTAAAATACAGTACAAGATAAAATTTAACCACTAGACTAATTGAGATGAAAGTTTTTTTAAGAATTAATCCAGATTAGTATGTTTTATTGATATTAAATATGCAAATTAATTGCATACGTTGACCGTTGCATTTAATTTGAATATTTTCTTCTACATTATTTTGTCTATAAAAATATCCATTACGATTTTTTTATAAATATATTTATTTTAGAGGCATTAATTGTATATATTAACCGTTGTATTTAATTTGAATGTACTCCGTAGCGAAGCAAAGGTATTCAGCTACTGTTTTATATAAAATTAAAACATTTTTGAAGAAAAAATGACCAACGAGTTGTAATTTTGCTAAACAAAGAAAATCTCTCTGGCATTTACATACAATGTTGTTTATACTAGGTTTAATATGTAATTTAGTCGCGTACCTAGTTTTACAAGCTAGTGAAACCAAATATCTGCGAACAAAAATGTAAAAAATAATATATACTTATATTTTTGGCCTTTAAAATCGAAATAAAAAATATATGACTAGTGATCATGAATTACATTTTTCAACAAAAACAATCGCATTTACTGAACACGTATAACTGCAAATGCTCCAACACCTGTTTTAAGACTGGCTGGTAGGGTTCCTTGTCAACTCGATCTCTTTCAATAAGAGGGGGGAATACGGGAGTGAGAAGACAAACCCCTGGGTCGGATCCGACCCCCTACCGTAGAGTTTGAAGGTTAAATATATAGGTATATAGGTATATAAGTATATTATAATAGGTTTGTTGGTCCAAAGTTACCCAAGTTGACGGTAGCTGTTAAAAAAATTCCTGTTGATAAAAGAAACAAATATCAAAGATTTCATACATAAATTAAATGAATGTAATAAAAAAGCGAGTGTAGTATTATATTTTGAAATTACAAAAAAATAATAATAATAGAAATCTAATTATCCGTGTTTTTTGATTATTCGAACTACTTCTCCCCTGCGTTAACCTGCATAATCGGGAGTACACTGCATGTGTTCCCATAAGAAAGAAAAACACGTACTTTGACTTTCTTAGGCTACTGTAATCTAAAAAATATTTCCAGTAAAGTATTATCAAATGTATTTAGAAATAAATTTAATAAAAATTTCTTATTTTTACATGGTTGACTTGTAGAAAGGTTGACATGGTTGACGTCAGAAAAACTAAAGAAAACACAATATTGTGTTGTTTTTTTAAAATTTTTCTGACGTCTTTTGCTGTCCGGGAACTAAGCAGACCGCATGTATGTATAAAGCACGGCTGTTCTGAAATTCTATTGAAAGTTTATACACCCAAAGCAATTTTCAAACAGTTGGAACCGTACAGTAAGTAAGAAGTATCGTTGTTCAACCGAAGAAAATGTATTAGAATATATATAATAGGTGTTTGTCATAAACTGCATTTCTTTGGTTTGATGAATATTTTTATAAATTTTAGCGTACGCAATGTATTTGGTATCTGATAAAAATGCCTGCCAAACACTAGATCCCCTTTGTGGATATTAAATTAATATAATTCAAAGTAGGATAATTCTGCCCTTTTCTGTTGACTAAAATTAATCAAGCCATAGTTGATTTAAAATGTGAAATAAATAATTATGATCTAAAAATTTGTCATTACAAAGAAAAAACTTTCATCACTGTCTTAAGACTACATACTCGAATGGGCATCAGGACTGGAAACATAGTTCAGATTTAGAATCAACCACTTTACGGCACCGTACCTAAACTTATATCCTACTAAACCTCGAGATATTGAAAATATTTTAGCTCCCCCCCCCCCCCCACACACACACATATACACACCTCAGGATGAAATCCTTATTAACATTATTCGTTAGTGTGAAGCGGAGCCGTAATTAATGCACTTCTTAGACATCAATCCAGCTCTGATGAACGTAACAGAATTTTATTTTTCTTTAGCTTCACTCATTTTTTTAGTGTAAGCTTATAAAGGTGAAATGTTATGCTATCTTTAAAACCATAATTGATTCTATATTCCGTTACTTGTAAATTGAAAAATAAATATTAATTTGCATTTGTGTTGAATAAATTAATAAAATAAAACCCTCATTGATAAAATGCCTTCTAAATATTTGATAATATTGTTATGAAAAGTTAATATATTCTTAACCTTTTTATGATGATAAAGCTTAATAATTCATTCCCGATTAACAATATATTTCTAAAGAACCAGAGATTTAAACAGAGGGGAAATGGGAACGTAGAAAACAGAATATATGTATATATATATATATATATATATATATATATATATATATATATATATGAAATTTCATGTTTATGTAGGCCTTACTCACTTCTTACGAACTCCATTTATAGAAAACATCTGCTGTGCGTCTGTAATTCATTAAAACCTCGATATCGCAAGCCATGAAGCTTTTAGCGCCATCTATTGGTGTTAAGGTAATGCATGAAATCTAAGATGCTACCATGAAGTGCTTTTCTCACTTTTTCTCGCTTGTTGCGCCAAAGATCTAGTTTCACGATATTTCAGTAGAATTAAACATATTAATTCCCACGTTTAGGCAATATTATTTTAGTGAATGCTAAATCTGATTATTAAAGTGCTTATAAAACGATATTTAGATATTATAAAAAGAATATTAAAATATTATAAAAAATGTCAATGACCTCCTTTTTATAAAATTTGCACATGAGAAATTTTCTTCCCTCTTTAAATTAAACTTTGAACAGAATCAATAACAAAATGGTTGAAAGAATATGAAAACTAGGAAAATTAGTAAAATTTATAAATTTTGATATAAGAGTAATGGATTTTCGGTCAGACTTTGTTTCAAAAATCTAATTTAAAGTTTTATTTGGAGTTTAGTTAACTAATTAAAAACGGTGAAGAAGCTATTAAACAGAAATAATTACAGTTAAAAATCTGTTTAAAAAAATTAGTAGATTAATCAAATTATAAAAAAACCTTAACAGTAAGAGTAACAACAAAATTTATAGTTGATAAACACTATACTTCAAATCTGTAAGTTATTATCTTAAGGTAATGATATACTGCATAGATAATATTTCCTTTCTATAGTGGCATCTTTTCTTAGATATAAAAGACACATAATTAGGTATGAAAAATGGTGGCAAAGAAATTGGAATCGAAATGTATACTAAATTGCGAATGAGGAAAACAAACGCACCGGAATAGTTCAAGGTTATTTAGCACGTTTAACGAAACCCCGTGATATTGAGGCTTGATTGATGAATTCTGTGGTCTGAAGTAAGCTAAGTAAAACTAAAAACGAATAAATCTCATACTTTGTTACTAATGGCATGCTTTTACATAAATCATTGTTTAACCTCGAAGAAAAATTTAATTTTAGAATTCATTAAGTTAAAGAAAATAAAATGTATCACTTTTAGGACTAACATAAACCATAATATGGGGGTCACCTAAACAAAATGTAAGTTTAGTTTCAATGTATGATTTTCAAGAAAACTATCCTCAGTTTTTACTTTTTATCGGTTATCTTTATGAAACGAATTTCAGTCTCCACCCCCACCCTCGCCTCTCTCTCATTCAGACTAATATACATGCATGCACACATCCACACCCATATATATATATATATATATATATATATATATATATATATATATATATATATATATATATATATATATATATATATATATATATATATATATATATATATATATATATATATGAGTGTGTGTGTGTATGGGTGCATATACCGGGTGCGTCATAAATTCGTGCAAAGTTAAAAAATTCGCAATAAAAGAAATAATGCTCTGAAAATTTTTCTGTTTGCGCGAATAGGATCAGAGGGACATTGGATTTTTTTTCCGTGTTAAAAAAAAAAAAATCCGAAAGTTACCGAAAGAGGGCGCTTTTGCGTGATCATGTTAAGTCTGCATTGCAGGAAAGACATGCGTTACCTGTTGTCACCTTCATGCAGAATGGTGCCCCGCCCCACATTTCACGTGATATCAAGACGTTCCTTTTGGAATCTTTCACTGAAGACCGAGTTCTATAAGTCGCGGTTGTAAGGTTCAGTGGCCCTCGCGGTCACCAGACTTGACCCCGGCAAATTTTTAGTTGGGGGGATACTTAAAGTCTCCTGTGTACCGGGGCTCCCCAACCACTTTCGCGCAACTGAAAAATGTCATTCGACAGACAGTCGCTGCCATCGATGCTACAATCCGGTGTAATGGACTTACTGACACGCCTCACTTGCCTATTACTTTGTGCTGGTAGTAATGTTGAACATCTATTACTTTAAAATAAACGCGCAGTCTCATGTTATTGTGATCTTTTTGATTTTCTGTTTGAGTTTGCCTGATTTGCATAAAACGTCTCAGTATGACGTGTGAGCTCCCTGTTTCGGTTACTTTTAGAAACTTTTTTTTTTACATGGAAAAAATCCAATGTCCCTCTGATCTTATGGCACAAACAGAAAAATTTTCCTAGCATTGCTTTTTTTATTATGATTTTTTGAACTTTGCACGAATTTATGACGCACCCGGTATATATAAGCATCTATTTATTTTGAAAATGGCGCAAGTCACTTTGATTTTAAATCGAGATATTTAAAGGTATTTAAAAGCTCAGGGGTTTTCACCATATAAATTACAATTATTTTTCTTAAATGAAGAGATGCCGTTAAATTGTAGTTAATGATATTATTAACTTCTTTTATTTTGTTAAAAGTGACTTATGCCACTTTCAAAATAAACGGCTCACACGCACACACACGCATATATATATATATATATATATATATATATATATATACAATTATTGAGGAATTAAATGAAACTTTTTATAGCGGACCATAAACAAATACATTTATTTGTTTCAAATACGTTATATCTTTTAAATTCTATGCCAAAATATATTCCAGTAATCCTGATTATTTTCAAACTTGACTACGTTTACTCTCTTTATTCAGCCATAAGCCATCTGATGAGTTTATATAATTACTATAATATATCTAAGTTTAAAAATATTTTAAAAATAGTATATCCGTGAAAATATAAAAGTAAAGATTCCCTCATCCAAAGCTTTTCACTGAAGCAGATGTAATTTGCAATACCGCCAGTTAGTATCGAAGACAAGTTATTCAATAAAAGAAGTTCCATGCTATTTATTCTGTATACCCCACGTAATTTACGAAATTTTCTCCGTTTCTCTTCAAGTAGATTAATAGCAATATATAACCCTAAGGTTTGTTATTAAATTTTCTCACTATTTCCACTTTACGGTAATGTGACGACTTATCATCGTTAAAGCTCTGTCGATTTTCTCATCAAACTCTCAATCCGATTTTCTCTGTTTTCCGCCCCCAAGGTGAAAAGTATATTCTTAGAGGAAGTAGTTTGCAGCGAAAATTTCTGCGTTTCGTGAAATTCTACTTATTATATATCTCTATATATTGTTAAATTTGCTCTTTAAATTGTTTCGGCAAAAATTAGATTATCCATCCTGATTCATTCAAGAACTGAAAATGGGGATAAATGTATTAAAAATGCAACATAGTTCTTAAATATTTTATTTTTATAAAATTTAAATGCAAATAACGGTATTCACTCATAATTCGATACTAAATTTGCTTCTCAGTTTTTGTATTATAATTTTAAACTTTAAGAGTGTTGAAGTTAAAATACTTTCAAAGAGTTTATTCAAAGGAAGAATTGATTACATAATCAAGTTTCAAAATCTCAAAATTAGAATAGCTCTGACGTAAAAAAAATTAAAAGTGTATTTTTATTACTGATTAATCTACAACATATTATGAAAAGTTTTACCTGAATTTCCCAAGCAAAAATACGTTAAAGGAACCCTTTTTGCAGGCTTCCTGAGTTATGGTGAGGAATGTAAATTTATTTGAGGGCGTGTAATAACCATCTTCAAACCCGTTAACTTTTGACCTTAATGTTACTGACTGAAAAGGTTAACATTATCATCGGTTAACATCAAGGTTAAAGATATATATATATATATATATATATATATATATATATATATATATATATATATATATAACTAGAATTTTTAATAATGGATTATTTTGAACTCAGACTCAAGAAATTAACATCTTGGACAATACCAACTGATTGTTGATTGCAAGAATTTTTTTTAAAGTGATGACTGACAAATAAACTATACGTAGATACCACTACCCTTCTTTTTTGCTAAAACACTGAATACTATGTTAAAAGACAAATATGAGTATAAATAAACAGTCTTATGCAGTTGTTTACCAAGTAAATATGTAAACTTATTCTCAAATTCTACGATAGCAGATTTCATTAAGAAGTGCATTAATCAGCAAGCAGTTTATGATTGAAATATTATGGATAAGTATGTTACAGTCAGTCCCTCCTTAATAAATTTTAAATCTGTAAATGAATGAGCTGTAATTTTTGTGCAAATAAATTTACATGCCACTTAATAGACATGTTTACAATTAATTAACCTAAAATAAGTTTAAAAGTGCAACACAATTGAATGAATAGAATTTTTACCATTGTTTCAAATTGGATATTTAAGTTTTAATTTTTATAATTTTAATCTCATTATCATAGGTCTGAATCAGTTCTTATTAGAAATACTTCATATTTTTCACCACATTTTTCACTGATCATAATAGTTTCTTACCTAAATATCCCTATAACCTTCTTTTATATTGTAAAATGATGACACTGGATGGATTAGTTATGTTGGTTCGTTTCTTGAGAGCTACGGCCATCTTTGGTTCATATGAGTTAGAGACACTCGCACTATCCAACAATTTAAAGCCGATTCTAAACACCTGCAAATACTCATACAAACTATGGAACTCAAATTGGCAGACTCTGACTGTAGAGGGAAACACGTTTACGTCATCCATCGTACTTAATTCATTCAAGACATAGTGAAATATATTACTGGGGAATGAATGACTTCTTAGGGGCATATATTCTTTAACCATTTTTAGTCCCTTAAAACATTACTCTCCCAATTTTATGGTTTGAAAACAAAAATAACAAAATAATTTTCTCCAAAATTTCATGTAATATTTTTACATTATACTGCTCTGTATTACCACTATTTTTTGAAATGTCATTACAAATACATAATATATTGATAAATTAATGCACTTGAAAATATATCATTCTCTGTTTAATAGAATTCATTTTGAAACATTGTAAAGCTGAGTTTAAATACCTCGAGCTAGAGACAGTCCAAGTGTTCTCATTATTCAAGTATTCTCATTATAGTTTGGAGAAACAGTACATTATATTAACCTAAGATATCTAACACTGGAATGAACTTGATATTTGTCTCAAGTAGTCATACAATGTTTACGTAAGAAGTGCTCCTTTGTAGTTTAATTTTATTGTGTAAAAACCACAGATAACGTCAGTATGCAACCCCAACTACAACAATGGAGATGCAGACCATTTTCCAAGTCACGCATCGAGCACTCCATCACAGTCACTACTCCGTCACTCGTATACAAGTCATCGAAAAAAATAGCTTGATAATGTAAAAATAGAGCAGTACTAAAACAAAGTGATATATTTAAAAAAAGAAGTTTTCTAAATTTTGCTTCATACGCTCAAATCAGGTAAAACAAATCAGATTTAATATCCGTGTGGTATATGTTTTCTGAAGACAGTTTAATCAGAAAACTAAATTTAAAGTAATGCCGACAGAACATTTTAAGTATTAAAAACTCCTATCCAAAATGCGACAGAATTGGTTTAAAAAGATAAACATTTTGAAATACTTACATAAACTATAAAAAAAAATTAGGGCTTTTATTTGCGTTAAAGCAAGAACGTGTTAAACGGCGTTCAAAACTTGAGAGATATAGCTTGAAAAAATTTGACATTTTGAAAACGTTTTGCAGATATAATCTATAAATTATACTTTTCTTAATTGACAAGAATAACGTCGTTACTATAATCAGTGTATTAGTCTAGTTGAAAGAAAGAATTAGGTGTCTTTGATATCACATACAGAATGAATCACAATATATTGCTTTGAAGAGTGTTTAATTTTGTCAGAAAAGAGAGCACTCTTCTCCAATACTTACCACGGAAATTCTTTCATTTTTGTCTGAATTGTCGTGAAGTGCAGCCAATCCATCGTAGAAGCGCCCATCTCTATCCTCTTCTTCTTGGATGAAGTCGGACATGGGCCATTCATTGCTGTAGAGCCACTAGGAAGTGTTTTCTGCTTCTTTTAATCCGGAAATTGTCTCTGTGTCACATCAATTACTCTCAGTTGATTACTTTTTAGTCTGTGTGATTTTGCCAAGCAAAAACCTGCTGAATGGCTTATTCTGAAAGAAAACGATAGGAAATGATAGATGTAAAATAATTACATTCATATCCACCTTTAATAGAAAATATAAAAGTTTCAAAAAGCAAAACCCAAGATACGAGTATATAGACATTTAAATGTAAAAAAAAATATTTATTTTACTACACACAGTGACATTCGAAGTTCTTTATGAGAAAATTTCTTATTAAAAAATATTTTAGGTAGTCTCTTCTAACGAAACTACCGCGGGTTATTAACGTAGGATTACTTATCGTTGCCAAATTTATAACTCGCGACGCAGGACGAACAATATTTTTTCTTTCCGGATTAGCGTTATTGAGGAACGTGATCCTACGTTAAAAAGTAATTTATATTACCTTATATGGTCTGTATATTATTTCATGATTTAAAAACTTGTATTTTATAGCAGTAAAAACAGCTTGGCTTTTAATGTATGCACACCCACACACGCATGTCTGAGTGAAATATATAATAGTAAGATGCGGATAGAAAGAGAATAGTGTTTCATCATACGCGCACAACAAAACTTCAAATCCCCCAGTTATTTTAACGTGCTAGGATTTGTCAATTAAGTACTTATGAAGAATGTTTTCTACAAAATGGATACTCAGTGAGTTATAGTTTGCGCTGTTTGGAATCAACACTTCTGTGCTCATAAGAAAGCACTCTTTGAACAATGTAATGTAATCGAATACTTATTTACTACATAAAAGGAGCACTTTACATCCTGAATTTTCCTGCTTGAATCATATCTTATTTTTGTAGACTGCAGGAAAAAGCGTAGAAAATGTTACATTATCACAACTGCAACCTTCGAGGGGTTAACTGAAGACTGAAGTATACCCGGTACTGTGAGTGATCAGGGCGTATAAATAATAAAAAATACTTTTGAATAATTAATATGAAGACTGATAGACATTAAATTCCAATAGAGAAATTTATTCACCGATCATTATTTTAGTGTTGCTTATTTATAGTTCTGATTCAAAGTGTTTTTTTCATGTCTACAAAACGATTTATCATTGTATCTAGGGTAAATTTCTAAAGCAATAACATTCTCCGTCAGTAACATATGTTGCCTAAATGGAAAGCGAAGAGAAATTGACTTGGTACTCAATGTGTATACAAGAAAAGAAAGCGACAGTTAGTTAATCTAATCACAATGTGTCTTCATCAGTAGTGCTACCAATACAAACAAAAACGTGGTTTTCCCATTTGTTGGATCCTGATCAGACTAGGTGAATTATCGCACCAAAAAAATAAACCATCTAAAAATTACAAAACCAAAAGATTTACCGGTTTGTTTGGCACTTTTGTCTGTTTATCTTTAAGATCAAACAAATCAGGTAAGCTACGTTTAGTCAATTTGTATTGTCGGTACCTCTTACGAAGAGACAATGCTCATAGACATGGGCTGTTGCTTCATTTTCTTTTAAAGTTTCTTAGTACTACATTGTGAGACTACATTTAGACTCCCGTATTATTTGAAACAGTACTGACACTTTCCGATAAACAACAGTTTCTTACAATTGCTTTTCAATTGATCTTTATGATAACATAATAGACAATACATTAAGTTTGAAATATTAGATATATTTCTAAAACATCCTAATTCTATTGAAAAACATAATCCTAATCTATAAAATGTAACCACAATAGATAGCATGCCTCGTTGACTCTACATAATTTGGGTAAAGTAGATATCGTTAGCGAATTAATGGTCTAAGATTTTGGTGCTATGTCATCTCTTTATCACATTAGAACATTGTATAACCTCTATTTATAAAAGGAGGTGAATGAGGCTTTAAGTAGTTTTTTTCCGCTTTTTACTGCTTATGTGTAGACTGTTATATGCGAAGCTTTCTGTGCAGTATTTATTATGTAAAATTAATGTCTGTAATTTCGTCTACCGTCGAATACTTCTTTCCCTTTAAGACTGACCGTCTTTTGAATATCAAGAACCCTCTGTAAAGAGCATTTACATACACTGTATTATATATATATATATAAATAAATAAATATATATATATATATATATATATATATATATATATATATATATATATATATATATATATATATAAAACATAACTCATGTAACGATTTAATAATAATCTATGCAGTAGTAATTTTTTTGCGAATGTCTCTGTAACATATAGGAGTGTACAAAAATAATTAAAAGAAATATTAATATTCATATAGTTTTGCTTATACATGCATTTAATGATAAAAAATCCGGGAAGCCATAATAGGTAAGAAAGAGATGCTTTGTTATCAAGTAGACTTCTTGTCACTCCACCATCCAAAGGGTTTCAACTTTTCTAATTTTCCGTACATTGTTATTTCGGTGACACCAAATGAAAATAGATATTACATTGAGTGTACTGTCCTGCAAATCTTTGTTGACTGCATGGAGGATGAAGATGGACAGTGGCATTTATCGCTTTGTGTTTCCACTATATTTTCCATAGATTTTTTTAATCCTGATATTGTCTCTTAGTCTCATCGATTACTGTTTGTTGATGACTTTTGAGCCTTTCTTGATTTCGCTTCAGAAAATACGCTTTTAAGAGACTTCGAGCTTCAATATTTTATCAGGCAAAGATTACAGAAAATTGATAGTTCTCGTTCAACTCGTTTTGCGGTTCGATGCTAGTGGAAGGAGTTATCGAGTGGGTTAAGAGGAGTTTTGTAACTAGCGCAATTATTGATATGTAAAGATGCATTTGCCTCAATATTCACATTCTGCTGACAAATTGCCTTCGAAAGACAGATATTGGATTCCTGGGAAGTATTCGATTCTCCCCTTCAGATGTTAAGGAACATTGATGTCTTCAAAACTTCATACCCATTAAGAACTTATCGAATCGGAAATCGTAATCGACAGTCATTTTCAATTTCCGAAATGGATCAAGTCTTTCGAGCATCGATGAAGATATCATTGTTCAGAGATTATCATATCCAGAAATACTTTATGAGCTTTATTTAACATGTTAAGCACTCCGATTAATTATTTTGTCACTTTCTATGTGCATGGCGGGAAAGAACTCGCTTTCTTATTCTTGTCGACGGAAGATTATTTATAAGGTAATTTGGCACCAAGAATTGTGAACATGGGAGTTTCTAAGATGCTATTACACGTTCGATAATTTCACCTTCTCTGAAAGTCATAAATTTTCAATAAATATGAGTTAGCATTATAGGTAATTCACAAAGGGATTATTCATTTAAGATTTTGCACATTTCGAAATCAAAAATTTATTTCCAATTTATAAACGCTTATTTTTTCTAATAAATATCCTTTTTTTTCCCTCACACCAAAAATTTCTTTGTTCATCTAAAACACTGATCGTTAAACATTCCTTGTATTATCTTAAAATAGTATGAATAAACTGATATTTTCTCTCTTTTGTTACACAAATCGGAACTCCTACACAGAACTTCCATTTATTTCTCTCTACAATAGATGAAAAATAACTTTTGATAGCAGTTTGTCAAATTGAAAACATGCATACAACAATCTAATATAACTGTAACAGAACTGACAGGGATAACCAGGATATTTTTTTAGCAATGATTCTGAAGAGTAAATAAGCATGACTTTTTCACATAAGTATTGGATATACAGTCAAACCTGTTTTTGTGCGGTCTTTTTTTATGCGATTTTTTTTTTGTGCGATTTGTTTTGTGCAATTTTTTTGTATGCGATTTGTTTTGTGGGATTTTTTATGCGGTATATGAATATGTATCGAAAAAAAATTGAAATTATACATTTGAAATTACTTATTTGAAATTCGAAAAAGAGCTTCGTTCATGTATATCTGGCTACCGTGACTTTTACAAGCAGCTGATCAAACGACCGTCGTCGCAAAAACTTATCACTAACTACTTGTTAACAAAAAATAAATCAACTCTAATATCTTCAAGTGACGAAAGCCATTACGATCCAGTTCATCACAAGAATATGCGCGTTTCGGACTACGACGAGTAGTATCAAATTATGTACATTTTAAAAATTTCTCTGTGTTTAAACTGAGAAATAAATTTTTTTTTTAAATTTTTCCACGTGTAATTTTAAAATGTTTCCATGTGTTTCTGATTTTTTTTTCTTTTGGGTGTCTGTGTGTGTGTGTGTGTGTGTGTGTGTGTGTGCGTGCGTGTGTGTGTGCGTGTGTGTGCGTGTGCGTGTGCGTGTGTGCGTGTGTGCGTCTGTGCGCGCGCGTGTGTGTGTGTGTGTGCGGTCCCTATCTACCGCGCACAAAAACAGGTTTGACTGTAGTGAAATATCCAACAATACTCCCTCACATTCCTATATATTCTTTCAAAATACACGATATTCAGTATATTACTCTAATTAACCCTTTGAACCAAGAACTCATTGTTGACAGGAGAACACTTTTATTTCCAGTAACTTCTGTGTCATCTGTAGCGTGACCCTTCATTAGTTAATAAAACGAATCTATGAGGAACAGTTCACTTCAGAAAATGCTATGAATTTTTATGTTCATGTATCTATGAAAATGGTGTGTTTTTACATTTGTCAGTATTTAAATAATTTAAATAATCCCATTCTAACTCACTCAAATACTATTAGATAATTTAAACTTCTCTGGAAATAACTTTTTACTTTCGATTTCATTATTGTTAGTTCTGGACCTATACTAGTGCTGAAGAATTCAGTACGTATTATATAATGTAGGACTCTAAAATTACCCTTTTCCTTTAGGAAATAAAAGATGAATTTAATAGATACTGAAGACCCTGGCAGAAAATTAATAGAAAATAAAGCAGATTGTAAAATATTTATAATAACTATAGGCTCTGAAGACAAACTTTTAAATTTTTTTCTTTGTTCAAATCAAAGAATTATAAGTAGAAGACAATCCAAAATATGATTTAGGGAATTTGAAACTTGTAAAATTGCTATATAACGTAACATACTTTGAAAACTGTAAACAATTATAAATTACTTATATTTTTTACTCATTATTCACACCCATATTAAATGAGCAAGTGTTTAGTTAAAAAAAGATTTAAACTCTAAACAATGGCAAGGAACTTTTCTTCGACCTAAAATGAGGCACCAAATCCAGACAAGATAACATTAATGTTGGCCAAGAACAAGCCGAGGAAAATATAGGTAAAGAATTAATATTTAAAAATTTTTATGCATTATTGATTTATTTATGGTTGAGCAGCAATTAAATCATTTGCGTACATATTTTTTTATGTCATAATAAAGATTATGTCATTAAACCATTTGGGAAAACTATCTACAAATTATTCATCAGGAATTGTTCTCATCATTTAGAAGCTTTATAGTATTGAAATACTTTTCTAGGTAAGCAATACGACCTCTTTTTATAAAACAAAGCTAAAAGTAAAAATAAGAAAATTCACTATAAGCAAACTAAAATTTGACTTGATAAAGCAGAAAAAACGCAAAAGGAAATATATTAAAGAAGACCATAATTTGTATATGAAAACATTTCACTACGAAGGAAATATAATCTTTCCATTTCGAGAAAATATTTTCCAACTTCCACATTTACGTACATTAATAATTTCCTTATTGTTTCGAGTTACAAAATCTTGGAGAGTTAATCCAAGCCTAAAATAAGGCTTCGCTACACTAATAAAATTACCATTTCTGCTGCAGATGGAAACGTGCCAGAAATTGTTCGGGTCCTCGTACTCAGAACAATTAAAAATTAGGCAGCTTACGCAGAAGATTATTATTCTGAAATCTTACAGACAACGAGCCACTGGATTTGTGCATTTTTCATAAAAGTTACCTAATTTCTGAAGACTCGGAGGAGTAAGAAACTATGCCGTTCCGATTAAAGCTGATTATTTTGAAATCCTGGTGTAAAATCATAAGTGACACCTATTTTTCGGTAATAATTTCAATAGGACTTTCATTCTTTGACATCATTAGTTTAGCTTCTTTTTTATCTGGTTTCTTGCAAATGGATATTTCAAAAGGGAAATAAATATTTTCACCCATATAATATGTCTTTTGCAGGGAACAACGTATATGTAAGAAGTTCAAAATGCGACTTTAAGCAGTATTAAACTAGGAATTTCTTTTAAAGTGAATTTATAAGGGATAAATAATTTTACCCTTTTAGGTGAACTTCCATAACTTTTTACATAGAAATAGAATCACTCACACACTTTGATGAAGAGAATATCATTAAACTTCCTTTTTCTAGCAAGCTTAGTTTGGTTTACCTTCACATATCGATTTTCAGTTTAAACTTCTTTACATGTTACTTCTCAAATAGAAAAATTCTGCAATTAGCTCATACTGTGTAAGTATTTATATTAAAAACTAGCCGAATATCCGTACCTCGCTACGGAGTACATTCAAATTAAATACAATGGTCAATCTATGCAATTAATGTCAAAATATATATATATATATATATATATATATATATATATATATATATATATATATATATATATATGAAATAAACGGCATGGAGATAAAGAAATGAATAGGGCAGAGTGTGTGAACGCCTACCACATCACGAACAGTTGAGTATATTCCCGCAAAGATTTCCCATCTCAGACACAGGAACCACAGATAATTAGTTGAATCAAAACATTTATTTAAGTTTTATCGAGTCGTCCCCTTGGAGTTACATGACGAACGGCTTTTTACAGAGTGCGTCTAATTTTAGACAACAGATAGTTTTATTAGTTCACCTCATCACGTGACAGAGAGGTGTGACTTAATAGCTGATTGGTTAAAAGTTATTGCTTTTGCGTTGTTCTGATCTAAATCTGTAGGGACGCCGCGACACGTTTAATTTCGTTAAAAAGTCAGCCATCTTTAATAAAATCGCCTGGGGTTACAAAGGCTATTACTATGGGGTTTCTATATTAATTTTTACTGAGACGAAAATACTGGAATTTGGAATTTTTTGGAATTTAACACGAATGCCCAAGAGAAATTAAATAACTTGAGGTTTTAAACAGGGGTATGTAATTTTGAATACTAAATTGAAGAATTAATAGTTTTTTACTGTTAAAGAGTATTGCATTGAAACATTACTAGTTTTTTAATATTATATATATATATATATATATATATATATAATAATAATACAATGGCCAATGTATACAATCGATGTGAAAAAATATATATTTATAAAAAATCGTAAGGGATATTTTTATAGACAAAATAATGTAGAAGAAAATATTCAAATTAAATCTAATAGAACATACTAAAGAATATAGTTCAGTTTGAGTAACATATCTATTACTGCATTTTAATATTTTTTTGGACAACGTCCAATCGTCTGTCGCATTAGCAAGAAAAAAATATTATTTTTGTCTATTTCGTTGTTAGGCACGTGACGCAAAATTAGTTTAAAGTATCACAAAAAGAAAAGAGACCACGTGATCAGCATTTAATAAATAGATTCAAAAAATTAATCTTTGAAAATTCCCCAAAAATCAGAAATTGAAGGTAAAGATTTGAAAAAGATTTCAGTTTTAAAGGAATTTTTATGATCTTTCTCATGATATAAATTTTATAACCCTCAAATTATTATTTTAAATGCAAACTTAAAAAAAGTTGTTAAAACAGCTTAAAAATTTAATTTTAAAAAATCTAGGAAGTTTTGAAAAATCTTTCTTAGAGCACCCCTATACTATAAGAAGAATCATCATGCAAAATTTAGGCCCTTTAGGTCCAGCGGTTTGGTCTGTCAGTCAGTTCCGGAACTGTTTTACGTATAGAGATCATCGTTCAGCTCTTATTTCTTATCATATTTCGCAGGGATTGAACCAGTATAGTAGACCTTAAGTATTTCGTCTTTAGTGCTGGCAACATCAAAATAGTTATTTTGGAGCTCGCGTACAGACTAAACCTGATGAAGCAGAGATAATTTATTTTTAACCCACTTCGTCTCCAGCTACATAATTTTCTCGTATAATACATAGACTATTCATATCATTTGAATAATTTGACTGTAAAAATTTAAAAGTTATTACGTTATATGATAAATTGTTTTAGATTGAAAGTCAAATTAGATGATATGTAAATGAGAGAATTTGTTTAGCTACTAAACTCCATCTTCATTATTAAATTATACGCTTCTCAATTTACATATTCGTTTCTCGAAGTCACAACATGTAAAATCCGCTATCGTAAATTAATTCAATTTATTTTTACAAATAGACTTTTAAGATTACAGTTTAATTCATAGAAACTGTAAAAAAGAAAAAAATGTGTATACCTGAATTTTACTAATTGGTTTAATTACATCGATTAAAAGAAAAATATAATGCAAAGCAAAATTTATCGCTTACCGTATTTCCTCTCGCTTTTGAAATATGAATCTCGAGGAAAATATCATCTTGTACTTTAATTACGTTAATATGGGCGACGGAGTTCAGAAGAAATTAAAATAATATTTGATGTCTCATTTAAGACGAATGTTAGTAGCTGTTTTACGCTAAATGCACTTGCTTATTTCTTTATTGCGAGACATAACAGAAAAGCAATTTTTATTCAATTTTTCTATTTTCCACTAACGCTTAAATGAATGTCACTAGGGAGACTCAGGAATATTAGTTAAAACGTATTCGTGTAATTAGTATTAAATAATTGCCCCCTCGCAAATTTTGCGCATATTTCAATTTTTCCCTACGTTGTCAAATGCTGAAAATTAAAGAATATAAAACAACAAATTTAAAAGAAGGATATTCTGTCCTTAGAGAGGAAGTTCAACCTAATAGAACATCACGCACGGAAGAAATGCTTTACATAGGAACTTTCCTGAAATAAAGTGTGCCGCAAGTTTGTTCAACAGAACTAACTCGGCGAAAACTTACTCAAAAAACATATATGCCCTTTTGTCATAGTTGAAAATGCTTCAAAAACTCAAATTTATGGTCCATGCCGTACTTATACTTGAGAGGTAATGAACGTTCACTCAAGACAATGCTCATAATAATCCCATTACAAAGTATTTTTCGTATAGAAAAACTGTGTTTTTCTGCTGACCTACTACAGAATATTTTCATTCATTGATACCATCAAAAATATTTATCGTATCACAATATGCATAGAAATTTGCGCAGGCAATAGAAACAAAAATTAAAATAAAAACTTCATAAGAGATAATATGAATAAAATTGAGTATTATCAAAGTATTAGTTAAGACGTGTTTATTACCACAAAATGATGCATATTCTACATGACAGAGGGTTGTGGTACACAACACTCTCGTGAATAAAATAGGAGTTTCAAATCTTTATATATAACTGTTTAAGCAGCTTTTTTGCATGATAAAATAGATAAAATCACCATGTTCGTGCAGTAGTCTACATATCTTTATTCATTCATATGATATGTATTCAGATATATCGTACATATATCGTTGGTGTCATTTGCCGCTTCACGAATCGGCAACTGATGAAAAAAAGTTTAAATGAAACTTTAAGAATCATTTAAAAGTTTGAACTTCTTATTAAATTTGATACATAAGCACAGTATTTTTTCCCCTGAGGCTGTTAGCTGTTAATTGTTCAAGTAAATAAAATAATTGCACTTTTATTTAAAGTACAAGAAAAAGAAATCACGTGATCAGCATTTAATAAATTAAATTCTAAAATCAATGTTTAAAATTAATCTTTAAAAATTCACCAAGAATCAGAAAATGGAGGTAAAGATTCGAAAACGATCTCATATTAAAGGAACTTTTATGATCAATCTCGTGATATACATTTTATAACCCTCAAATTATTATTGTAGATGCAAACTTAAAAAAAGTTGCTAAAACAGCTTAAAAATTTAATTTAAAAAAATCTAAGAAGAATTTTTATAAAATCGTTCTTAGTGCATCCCTACACTATAAGAAGAATCGCCTTGCAAAATTTCAGACCTTTAGGTAAAGCGGATAGGTCTGTGCGTTGTATGCCAGTCAGTGAGTCAGTCAGTTACGGAACTGTTTTATATATATATATATATACAGTGGCGTAGCGAGGAGTGGGCAAGGGGGTCTATCATGACCCGGGCGCCATTCGCACAGGGGCGCCAAATGGTCCTTTTCACTAATTCTATATATTATATTACTATATGTTTTCGGAAAGGGGGGGGCGCCAAAAATTTTCGTGCCCCGGGTGCCAGTTATGCTTGCTACGTCACTGTATATATATATATATATATATATATATATATATATATATATATATATTTCATGTACAGGGAAGTAAACTTTATTTAATTAGGTTAAAATGGGTTAAATTTAAGTTAACTAGTACGAAACAGTAAGTAACTATTGGAAATTGGCTAGTAGGAAATATAAAATTCTACAGATGGCGTAACTTGTCCAGCTCTCGGCTAAATAGCTCGCGGCCTTGGTCGGAGTCAGCAGATTGTTTAGATCAGCAACGAATCTTCTAGAATGTTCGAAGTACATATTGAAAGCGCCCGTTTTTCGATGAAGCTGAAACAGTGTAGTCAGAGCGATGTAGAATTTGGTACGGAGTAAACCTGCATGTCGCGGGGTGAGATGAACAGCAAAATGAATTTGAATAGTAAATGGAACTTTAGGCCTTGTGAGTTTAACAGCAAAAGGAGAGTATTAGAAGAATGAAGCTGAGGGCATTTCTGTGGATGAATAAATATGTTTAAATAATTAATTTATTGTAATTACTCGAGTTACGACCACTGCACCCTACAAGAGATGAACCGTACGAATAAAGAAACTTTATATATCTATATATATAAAACAGTTCCGTAACTGACTCATTCATTCATTCATTCATTCATTCATTCACTGACTGACTGACATACAACGCACAGACCAAACCGCTGGACCTAAAGGGCTGAAATTTTGCATGGCGATTCTTCTAATAGTGTAGGGGTGCACTAAGAAAGATTTTTCAAAAATTCTTCTTAGATTTTTTTAAATTAAATTTTTAAGCTTTTTTTAACTTTTTTTAAGTTTGCATTTAAAATAATAATTTGAGGGTTATAAAATTTATATCACAAGAAAGATCATAAAAATTCCTTTAAAATGAAATCTTTTTCGAATCTTTACCTCCATTTCCTGATTTTTGGTGATTTTTTAAAGATTAATTTTTAGAATTTAATTTATTAAATGCTGATCACGTGACTTCTTTTTCTGGTACTTTAAATAAATTTATCGTCACGTGCATAAAAACTAAATAGACAAAAAATAATTTTTTCTCTTGCTAATGCGGCAGACGATTGGACATTATCCAAAAAAATATTAAAATACAGTAAAAGAAATGTTCTAGAAACTGTACTATATTAACTGTACTATATTCTTTAGTATTCTTTATATTAGATTTAATTTGAATATCTTCTTCTACATTATTTTGTCTATAAAAATATCGCTTACGATTTTTTTATAAATAAATATATATATATTTTACATCAAGTATATATACATTGATCGTCGTATTTATTATATATGTATTGGCATCATGAAGCTACAGATGGCATTAATTGCATACATTGACCGATGTTTTTACTTTGAATGTACTCCGTAGCGAAGCGCGGGTTTTCAGCTAGTATATATATATATATATATATATATATATATATATATATATATATGTGTGTGTGTGTGTGTGTAAGTGTAAGTAACATTCCTAACAACAGTAGAAACAATGAAGACTACACAGCAATTTCAGACTTGGGACAAAGCATATGTTATCATACAAGGCTTATATAATTAAATTGTGTCATGCTGTTTCTCGCTTTATACATTTTCTTTGTTCTGGTATTAGAAGGTTTAGTTTTATTTTTTGTTATAAATATTTTCAATACAAAACCATCGACGTGCTACTTGTATTTTTTATTTTTTTATTTCCTTTACCTACGGCTGATGAGCCTATCAAAGAGGGGGGTTGTTTTATTTTATTGTTATAGTTTGATTTCGAACGATTTTAACAGTGTATTTAGGGTATTAATTCACTTGCTCTCTATTTTTGATTCTGGTTGCTGATTCGCGTGCTGTTTTTGAACTTTAATTAACTCTATAAGCTATGCTGTACCACACATATTGGTATACCACATTCAATAAGGTCTTAACTTGATTAAATATATAACTCATTTATGTAATTTACAACGTTAAATGGACTCCAAGTAGCTCAGATTTACTTGCTTTACCCTCTCAAGTAAATAGACTAGCTTTAGAAAGAAACCTTTGAAAGATACGAAAACTCACAACATAGGATACAAATTTTTACATAATATAAAAGGTTTAAGCTAAAACCGAAATTACCTTTCTGCTAAAATAAACAAAAAAATCCAATAACGACATTTAGTGGCATTATAGAATTGCGCATTCCATTAATATCAGATTTAAGTAACCTTTAAGCAATTCTTTACTCTTATTGAAGTATCATAAAACAGCGAAAATTTCAGCGAGAGTAATACTTTAAGTTTTATGATGGGAGGACAACTGCATTCCGAAAACTTGTGCAATTTTTATGCAAAAAAAAAAAAAAAATTAAATTACGAATGAAAAGACTTCTGCCTCAATGAAAAATCCAGATAATTTGTCTTTAAAATATCTATTATAATTACGTTGACTTTTAAATATCATTATAATTTCGTTAACAATATTATTTTTTTTTATAATATTGTATTTGATTTATTATGTCCTTATAACAATTGTCACTTTGCTTCATGAATACCAAAATTTTTCTGAGATTTATTTTTGAATTATATTTAAATCATTTAAAATCTACGTATATTACCTTCAATTTTTCTATTTTTTCTGAAAAAAAATCCCAATTACTGGTCATATAGATTTTTTTCTATTTTGAATTATTTTAGTTGTTCAGAGTAGAGCCGTGTCCATATAACTGAAAACTGAAAGACAAATGAAATAATTCTCGAGCATCTATCATGCTCTCATCTTCCATTATTACAGAAAAGCTGCATACTTCAAGGGCTGAAATTTGAAGAAGGTTGCAAATTTAAACACTACTTGCCGGTAAAAAAATTTTCTAAAGAAACAAGCCACGATGTCTGAAATTTCATTTAATACATGAAGCGTTCTCTAATTTTCTTCGGCATCTCGAGAGATCTGCCGGTTTCATTTCATCTCTCGAGAAGATGCAACCGAGGAAAAGAAAAACGCTTTGAAGTGAAGAGGAAGATGGAAATCCGGCGTTTTCCGGATCGACTACGGAAGTCTAATACTCATGGCGTTTATTCGGCTCCTTGCAGGAAATTCCGGATTTCGGAAGTGACATTCCGTGCAGGAACTCCATAATATGTCGCTGTCTGTCAACTTTTCTTCTTCATAACTTGTTATTGGCCTGGAAGGCAGGGAAGAATTATTGGGCGCACTGTTAGGCAGCAGTTTGTTAGTGAAGAGAGTTTAAACTTGTACCGTGCAAATTTTCAGGTGAAAGCAGATAAATTTGCGTAATGAGCTTACTACGATGGTAAAGATTTTTGAATAAGCACAGTTGAATATCTGAATAATTTTAGTTTACTTTATGCATAGTAAAGAGATTTTAGTTTACTTTACGATGCAGGACATAGTCGAACAGATTTTCTGACGCAATAAGAGCTTACAAGAATTTATATTTAGTTTTTAAAGCATATGCACTGAAGAGAAGAGTCTTGTGTTATAGTTTCGAACATTTGTATTCATTTACTCTTTGTTGTGGTTAAAGTAACCCTTTTTTCTAATTAAGAAATTTTGACTGAAAAATTCGATAAGTATTGAGTTCGTGGTTGTACGAAAAAAAATGTTGTCTACTCGAAAATTCGCTATTTAAATTTTGGGTATTAATAACTTTAACAAATTTGACAAAAGGGATGCAACTGTTATAGTAAAAATGCCTTAGAAAACATAACACAATATCAGTTGCAAATAAAGTATTTGTAAATAAAGTTGTTCTTCGCCAAGTCGGGACAACTGTCAATGTAAATATTCACACACATACCGCAAAGATTTGTTAGCTTCTTTTTTATCTGGAACCATCATTCAGGTGAGCCAACATAACCCCCTTGTTGCCGCAACAATTTAAACCCAGGACCCTGAGGGATGACATACGAAGCTCTTGTACCCTCCTTCCACCCTTCCACCCTTACAAACCCCACTGCTGAACTTTTCGGCTTACAGATTTAGCATGCCCATACCCGGTGAAGACACAAGATGTAAATAAAATATTATAATTTATTCTGAACATGCATGTTGCCAATACTTTATTAAGCAACTTTCTTGCGAGATTTACAAGACAATACAGACATTTCTTAAAGAGAAATATTATCGATACCATTGCTGATAAACTTGGAGAGCTTAACCTTAATTAATTTATCAATTTTATCTAATTTTACCAGAATTAAAAAGTACTTCAACCCATTTTTTCCCGCCATATTTTTAAACGAGGTTTAGTTTTTGCCAATTTATTTAAGAGATCAATTTTCTAACTCTGACCACTGACGAAAGAACCAGTTTTGGAGCAATAAAATTCGCTGTTCCTAACAAAATAGTAACCGCTAAAAGCCGGTTAATTTTCAGCGAAGAGACTTAAGAGAATCCCTAATTACACTCTTGACTTTCACTTCGCATGTAAAATACTATGGAGAAAAGGAATCAATTCTTAATTATAGAGCTTGGTTCACATTAACGAATAAAAAAGGAAAAGACTTGCTTAAGTGACATGAGTTTGTAAGAATATTTCATGCCTTTTAAGAAAAGGAAGCAATTCCTTAAAGTCTTTTGTACATGCCTCTTACATGCATTTTAAACATATTAGAATGACGTGATGTTAAATAACAGTTGAAAAATTTAGAATAAATGGCGTAGAGTGCTTGGTACTGTGGACGTAGTTTAGGCTGTTTCGCTGGATTTTGAAGAGCAGGGTAATTATTTATATCACGAGTTGGAGCACAGACTAATGGTATAATATCCGTCCCTTGAGAGATCCTAGTAAATATAGAATAAAGCTTGAATGATGAAATAAATATATGCATAAATACCTTTAAACGTCGTTAAAATTTAGGATTTAAGACAGATTTGACAAATGAAGAAAATTGTTCCATTTCATTCGTCTTTATACATCACTGCTGAATGTTTATCAGAAGAAATGTATTTAATTCAAACATTTGAGTCGACAATATATCTTTTAACACTGATTTAACTGATTTAAATTTCAACATAAAGTATTAAGTTTGGGAACATCTAGTTTCTTGAAAATTTAATGATAACAATAAGCAAATTTTCATGCCAGGAAATCAGGTTCAATCCCTTAAAATTTATTTTTCCAAATCTTGATTAGTACTTAAAATGTTATGTGTTCATGAGGTACTAAAAGTAAATCTAATTACATGAGCCAAATCAAATATAAAATTTACGAATAATTAGGCATGAGAAGATGTATGCAATCACCTAAAGTAAATTCCGTCTGTTAATCATACATTTTCTAGAAATTTCTGCAGCAAATAAACCTAAAATACATTAATAAGCAAATGTAGTACTCATTTGAAATTTCGACCTTCATAGCTCGTTTACAGAGTTCTTGGGAAATATCTGTAAGTTTCGATTATCCTCCGATATTGAGTCCCGACGTGACTAGAATGAAATTTCTATGAAATCAGCTTTATATATCTGTTTGAGGATCACTGCGCTTGATTGCTAGCATCCATAAGAGTGTGTGCTGAATAGGTAACTCAGCTTTCATGTTTATAAATTTTCTGAATTTCAAAAAATAAGAGGAGAAAACCTGTTCTGAAAAAGACGAATAACAGTTGTGTTACGGATGCTGTTTTGATGTAACAGATGGTCGCAAAATGTTTTCAAGATTTCGAATACTCATGTGAGCCAAACGTTTAAGAAAATACGTAATGAGAAGCTCTCTAAAATGCCCATAGAATTCCCAGATTATAACTTTTTGAATTAAACAGTTATATTGTTTTTTTTTCTCATTCAGATATTACTCACTTTTAGAATTAAAAGTCAGATACATCAATAAAGATGTTTTAATTCTGTAAAATTTTGCACTTTTCAGCAACACTCCTGAACGTGCGCATGTCATTGCATAGAATGATATGATTAAACATTTAAAATGTTTCAAAAAGCTGATATAAAAACGGATAATGTAAAGCATGCTATTACTTATTTATCTATGCGCAAAAATATACAACTATGTCTGCGTTACATTTCGACTTTCTACTGTATTACTCGTTTCATGCCCTTGGGTGTTTCTATATTATTTCTACATAACACTTTAATTAACATGTGCCTGCCTTTTAAGTTTCTTGACGTATATAAAATGACAGATTAGGCTAAGAAATAAATGATGATGACACGCAATAACTCATAAAACACAATGAAAATGGTGCATTGATATTTTAATCCGTGCGTATTTCTTCCATACCATATAAAACATCATCCCCTTTACCAAAAGTAATTTTTTTCTTGATGTAGATTATTTGATTTATCTATTTTTCCCAACGAATATCTTTTGAAACCGCCTAAATGTCACTACATTTAGGTGGTTTCAAAAGATACTCATTGGGAAAAGCAGATAAATAAAAAAATCTCCATGAAGAGAAAATTACGCTTGGCAAAGAGAATGGTGTTTTATATAATGTAACTTTTTCTTTTTTCGCTCTGAATTCCACTGCTTTTATCTACTGAATGGTCAGTTTCCTTAATGGATATTCCTGAAGCTTTTACTTCGCCCTTGGGGACACAACCCCAAGCCCCATTACCAATAGACGAATCGCCGATCGTGGTATATGGATCGAAAGGTTGGATGCTGCTTGGTCAAGCCAGGGATTAACGCCTGGATTGAGTCTAATGGCAGACCATAATCGTCGCTCCGAGACCAAAAACACAGTCTATTACTGATAGAAATAAAGGCATAGTCCCTTCATTTCTAATTCCAGAGGTATTTACTAAGATGTATGTATGTCCGATGCCTTAGCTTTTCTTGTATACAACATGACATATCCATTTTGTCTTTGTGTCGGCCGACACGTAGTTAAACATCTTGTCTAGTTACATCTTGTCATGTTAGAGAGAAAAAAAGTGCAAGGATTACAGATGCCGTTCCATTAATTCTTTTGTGATAAAAAGAAAATCCAGTGTTTATTATCCGATTTTATTTCCCGAATTTTAAGCTATTTTGTTAGAATTTTAAAATATCTTGAAGTAAAGAAGTTGTTGAATATATATGACCCATGAAGGATACTCACACCCTTTGGTAGTTCACATTTACACATATTACAATTTAAATTAATACATATACGCTGAAGCAGAAAATACAGTTGTTTATTGACGCACAATTTTTTTTTTTATTTTTGCTTAATGGCAGTTAAAGCTTTTAAAGTATATGCATATTTGTATTGAGTAACAAAACTAAGTCGTAAAGTATTATTAATTTCTTAGTCGACGTGGTAGATAATTGTAAGTACTATAATTACTTTTGCTAATATTTAATCTAAATGGCTGAGAAAATATAATTGGCAATAATAATGGTAATTATTTAGACTAAATATTTACTTTAATAAGATTTTTTTGTTTCTGTACTAAGGTTAGGTATTTAACATGCTAAAATAGCGAAAATGAGTAAGACAATACATGTTTCCTCGAAGCTGTAGCAAGAAAAAAATGAAGTAACTCTCGCTGTGACTGCCCTTTGTGCTGTCGATGAATTTTTGGATTATAATTATCCGTATTCAAACATAAGAAATTTTTTTTTGCCATTTAGGCTTTCTTAAAGGGGAGATGGATGGGATTGACCTGAAAATAAATTAACTTTCGTATTTATAAGGTATCTTGTTACATTTATCCTTTCAAGAAGTATGATTTTTAATGCGAAATATTTTTATCGGTGTCTTTCTGTTTAAGCATATTTACATGAACTTTAAAAAAACCCATTAATAACTTAAAATCTTTACATATTTTATAATACTCTAGAGATTATATGCAGAGAAATAAACAATTTAAAATTTTTCTTCATTCTTTTCTCAGTTGTGATTATTGAAAAGTGTTTCATTTTATGAGATATCATTTTCTATCATAAACAATAAATATCATTAAAATTACTAATGGATTTCAATAGGGAGATTTTATTTCATTCGATGATTAGCTACAGTGCCTCGTAAAAATCTATATTTTAAAAATACCTTCTCAAAATTAAATGAGATATGCATTCAATATTCCTCTGAATTGGATCAAATTACGCATTTATATTAGCATATTTTATTACAGTCAGAATTATTTATTTCCCTCTGTACAAAAATATGCACGATTAATCAAAATATGAATTGAATATTTTTCAATTTTCTAAAAATATTGAAAAGAAATTATAATGTATGAAGTGTGTTTAATTTTTTACTCCGAAATAAAAATGAATATTGAATTTAAATTCATTCTTTAACTCTTAGGCTAAATAAAATATACATATTCCTTTGCATTTCTGAAATTTCACTTACTCATTGAAAAATTTTTTTATTTAACCAAAGCGTATGTTTCTAGTTTATTAAAATTCTAATTAACTCTATTTCTTATTTCTAGTAAGCTTATTTGTAGATGTAGCTTCTCTGCGCTACAGATTGCATTAATTATAGATGATTTGTAGAAACTGCAACAGTGTAATTATCTTAATTAAATTCTGATACATTTAAATTTCAAATGTCCTATGTGTTTGATCAAACGCATTTTCATAAGTGTGATTCTCTAATAAAAGGAATCGGTAATGACATTTTCATTTTGAATTATTGTAAAATATAAAGTATTTTTTTCAAGAACAATTGAGTGAAACAATCCTCAATAGAAATTTATTTTTACTTAAAGAACGTTTAAAAAAAGTGAATTAAAATCAGATACATCCTAGGACTGCAGTCACAAATTTTGATGTTATTTTTGTCGAAACTGAAGTAAAATTAATATTTTATAACGTCAAGGGGTTCAAGAAATAATTCTGGCATTCACACTTATAAATTGTAAGCAACTAATTTTTTAAGTGCAAATTCTAAATTACTGTAACTAATTACTTTAATGCATGACATTAAAAGCGATAATGCCATTTATAAGAATGTAAATTAAACCAATATTAATATCTTGATTAAATTTTCAAAAACATTTAAATTTTGAATGTCCTATGGGAGAGTAAACATATTTTCATGGGCATAAATTTTTATGTCTGAAAAGGATCCCCTGTATTAACAATATGCTAAATATTCTAAAGAGAAGTTATCAGGTTTAGCTACCAAATATTTTGATGATATTAATTTAATGGATATGGCTTTCGTTAACAATTCGAATCATTCTATCAGTGGTGCAGGAATATTTTACTAAATACCATAAGTAGCATATTTAACAATGATAATTATAATGAAAGCCAAATTAATGTCTTATAAGCAAAGATTTGACTTGGAATTGTTATGCGCTTTCCAGCTTTCCTTTTTCAGAAGTTGTATCTACTTCCTGTAATACAGTGGACAGGAAATCCCATCTACGAAAAAAATAAAAATCTCTTTATTGTGCTAAGCCCTGAAAATTCTTGAAATATACTATTTTCAGTCATTCATTGTAGTTGAAGCAAATCAATTTTCCTGATACTATGTGAAATAAAAGTAAGCTTTTTATTGATCTGGCAACGAAAGCTTCAAAAAAAAGACTACAAATCAAACTTAAGAGGAAGAAAAATATTACTTACTATGTACGAAAACATTCGCTCTTCTTTCCAAGTTACTTTCAGACATACGGACAAGAAATTGCCATATTTAATCTTCATATGAATAATCAAATTTATTTGCTGATGCTTGGGTAAGTGAGTGAGTATCACTAAGCAGCAGTCTCTGGCAACATTTTTAATCACTGTTTAAGTCAGTTTTTCTCATTCCCATTTATCTCTTCAAATTGGTTTTGCTTGTAAAAGAAAATTACGCAATTACAAGATAAAGACATAAAAGGAAGAAAGCTACTACTTCTACTAATTACAATTACCAAAGCAAGAAATGTATGCAGTTTAAGCTTATCATAAATAAAAAACTGAAATCTGCTTGAAAAGGGAAAATAAACAAATAGCACCCTTTTAAATCATTTTTCTTCAAAATATCATTTTGGGATTTCGTTACCATATAATAGTTAAAACATCAAGTTCAAATATATATTTGAATGGCAATTTTTATATTAATAGTTTCTTTTGTAAAAACATTTGGCTCAGTTGTAACATTTTAACATTGCTTTAAGTATTTCCTTTCTATAAAATTTATTTGCTTAATTAATACATATAGTTAATTTTCCTTATCTATGTAATGAAGAAGTTATCTGGTATTCATAGAATAGTATTTGATTTCAATGAAACAAAATATCGGTTAATTTGGTCAAATAAAAAGTTTAGAAAATTAATCACAAAATAAAACTGTTCCAACGGGAAAAATATACTCTGGCGTTGTGTTAATTTTTTTGAAGCAAAAAAGTTTTTTTTTTTTTTTTTTAGAGGAGGGAGATTAGGATGCTATGGTTCAATGAAGCACTAAAACTGGGAGATCGAAATTAGCTAAAGATATCAAGCACCAGTTAGAGGGTTTAGAGAATAGGAAGAGAACCGGAAAAGAAGACACCAAAACTGAAAAATGTAAAAATAAAACTTACCCCGGGCTAGTAGAGAAAAAAAGTGTCATGGATATTTTATGTGGATTCTTGCTGAGTGCCTGGGTCTGTGCGAGTCACGGGCAGAAAATAGAGGAACTTTTTACTGCAACTCCGTGATCCGTATTTCAATGATGACCGTGAGCTTCAGCTACTTAAAATACCTACACAACATTGCGTCCTTTGCCTAAAATGTATGGATGATATTAGTCTTCCTTCAAGACGTAGATATACAGCAACAATATGGTTTTTCATCGATTTATTCGGATTCTAAAGAGTATAATAATTTTTTTTCTGCTGAAAATGAACAAATTTTGGATAAAATATTTCATAAATTTGACGTTAAATATCAAGAATAAAATCTTTGACATAGACTTTAATTAATCACATCCTTTTACAAATTCATTCTGAAAAATATAAAGTATAAAATAATTTATATAATTGAGAATTTTTTATTGTTTTAGAAGATATTTTCCTTGCGTGCAATTATATGAAACTCATACAATTCGATTCCGTATAATTTCACAACATTTTGACAGATATAATAAAATAGCGGATCGGTGACTTTTTTGAAGATAACTTCTTTTGTCACGTTTATAAATTTAAAATTAGGAATTTATTTCATCACTGAGATGCGAGGGGCCACAATAAACATTACATTGTGTTTCAAAGAATTTGCTTTTGTTTTCGGAGAAAATGTCTTTCTTACGTTAATTAAATAATTATTTCACAGTAATATACTTTCAGGAATAATTTGAAAATGCTACAAATTAATGCAACAAAATCTATCTGACAATAGATATGTCATGTAGTATCATAATTATATCAATATACCTATAGCCTTGCATAAAATCCTAATGTACATTTAAAAAATAAAATTCAGGAGAAGTTTATATATTGATGATGATTGTATATATTGATACGCATTATTTAATTCTACTAATAAAAATAATTTGATTGGAACTTCCTAATGTAAGCTAACAGTATTTTATCTTTCACAATTCGGAAGGTATTTTTAAAATTAAGAATACTTTCCTTAGAATTTTGAAGAAAATAAAATGTATTAGGAACTTATAACCTTTATTTTAAGTAATAAAAAATAACTTAAAAGTCCTTAAGCGTTGTGTAAAAAAAATATTTGAAGAGAATCTTTTAATCTCTAATTTAAAACTTTAAGGCATATTTTTACTATAAATTATTCATTTTTTATTTTCCAATTTTTTTATTGTAAGAATAGTTCATTTTCTGCTTAGCGTAGAATGAAAATTATCAGATTACTTTGCATCACAAACAGAAAATTATGCATTCATATTTTTATCGTGTTCTAAAGAGACATTGTTATTCTTTTTTCCCTGTAATAAAAACTGCACAAGATATCTTGCTCTACCTTAAATAATTTATTAAAGATTGACAGCTGAGTATACAGTTAACAGAGTAAACTGTTAACGATTCATTTATAGCTGTCTCTGCATATCAGACTAAATGTTTAATCAATAAGTTATAGTTTAATTTTAAAGCATCACTCTTTCTCCACACTAATGAGCGCTTCGCAAGTTTTTATGCCATCAAAATGTTAGCTTATCATCTGTTTAATCTCTGACGAAAATTCTGATCATGAACTTTTAGAAAAACGGATTACTGATTAGCATTTTTATTTCGCGTTGTAAGATAAATGGAAACGTTATGATAAATTGGGTAAACTCTTTAAAAGTTGGAAATTATTGTTATCTTTTATCAATTAAAAACAGCGTTCACTGAGTTTTTCTACTATATGTAATATGAAATTATGATTTTTAGATTTCGTGGTTTAAATTATAGCCATTTAAGATAAAACAGCTATTTCAGGAACCACCAAATTCAGCTGATTCTGCGTTGAAGTAATATATTTCTAACAAGAAGTTTCAGTATCAATAGGTAAAATAATTCGCCTAAAAAATAATTATATATTTTCTTTTTTACTGATGCTTTTACGCACATAATTCAAACTTTGATTTACTATAATTTAAAATGCAATAGGTTTCTCATAAAAATTTTTTAAAATTTCCCTTGCAGTTAGTAATGATAATTTTTGAGTTAAAATTGTAATTTAGAAAACTGATATATATATGTATATATATATATATATATACAGGGTGTAACGAAACTCTTGGGCAAAACTTTAAGGGGTGATAGTGCACATCAAGACAAACAATATTATATAGGAAACTTAGGGTCCCAAACGTCTTCCAAAGGAGATAGACGCCATTAAAGTTTAGGGTCCAAAATTTCAAATGATCATAAAAAACGGGAAAATTTGTCGATTCGTTTGCTGTTTTCGCTTAAATTATTCTTTATGTCAAGATTTTCTGGAAAATAAATTTTAAAGATAAAGTTAAAAAAATGCCGATAGAGGGCGCTTTAGACTTTGGAGTAACAAACAACTATTTTTACTGTTATTTTTTGTATCAGATTAAATGCTTTCAAAAGCTTAGACTTAAACTCAAATTTTGAGCTCAAAATCTGAATCGTTGGGGGTGGTTATGTCGCGAAAACTCAACAGTGTTCAGGAGGTGAAATTTGAACCCCCCTCCTCCCCTGTACGCAGTTCAGTTATTCACGATTTTGGATGCTCGGTCGTAGACCAGGCAGCAACTATTACACACTAAACGTAAAATAAACGAGAGAGGGATGACAAAAATGTGTGGGCCGGAATTATCCACGATCATTTGATCGGGCCATATCTTCTGCCAAGGCGCCTGGACGGCGGAACGTATCTGGTATTCCTACAAGAGGTGCTTCCAGTTCTGCTGCAAAGTGTTCCAGCCAACATAAAGGCTCGTATGTGGTTCCAACATGATGGAGCGCCTGAACATTTCAGCGCAAATGTGAGAAGTGCATTGGATACAGCATATCCAGGGCGATGGATTGGATGGGGTGGTCCGGTAAATTGGCCGGCACGCTCGCCTGACCTCTCCTGTCTAGACTTCTTCCTCTGGGGCCATATGAAGAGTCTTGTTTACGCAAGCCCTGTCGACTCCAACGAGGTTGCGAGAAATGCCGTCGTAGCAGGCGATATCCGGGAGATGCCCGAGGTATTTGCTAATGTTCGAAAGTCCCTCCGCCGGCGGTGTGAGGCCTGCATCCTTGCTGGTGGGCGCTCTTTCGAGCAGTTTTTGTGATTCCACAAGAAAATCATGCGTGTACCATTTTCTACGTGTCATCATTCATTCAACCTTCATTAATGCGCACGACGTGCGTACATCAAATTGTATTTTTTATTTCGAGAGGAGAAATTGCCCATGTCTAGTATTATGAATAAATTTTTTAATTTTGTCATCCCTCTCTAGTTTATTTTACGTCTAGGAGGTAGTAGTTGCTGCCTGGTCTACGACAGAAAGTCCTACGACACCAAGATCGGGAATAACTGAACTCTGTTCAGGAGGGAGGGAGTTTCAAATTTCAACTCCTGAACACAATTCCGTTTGCGCTACTTAACCACCCCCAACGAATCAGATTTTCAGCTCAAAATTTAAGTTTAAGGCTAAGCTTTTGAAGGCATTTAATGTGATAAAAAAAATAACGGTAAAAAATAGTTGTTCGTTACTCCAAAGTCTAAAGCGCCCTCTATCGACATTTTTTTTACTTTATCTTTACATTCATTTTTCAAGAAAAAACTGTCAAAAAGAATAATTTTAGCTAAAACCGTTAACGAATTGACCCATTTTTCCGATTTTTATAATCATTTGAAATTTTGGACCCTAAACTTTAATGGCGTCTATCTCCTTTGGAAGACGTTTGGGACCCTAAGTTTCTTATATAATATTGTTTGTCTTGATGTGTACTATCACCCCTTAAAGTTTTGCCCAAGAGTTTCGTTACACCCTGTATATATATATATATATATATATATGTAATATACCCATTACATCCTTAAATTATAATCTGAAAAGGAAAAACTAGCTCATATTTACATGGCTGGAGCTAGACTCATCCTGAGAGGAATAAAACTTTGATGCAGTCTGGCCGAATCGTTTATTAGAGCGGCAAAAGTACATCTGTCCATTTCAGAAGACGGCTCGGAAGCCAATATCACCTTTCAACCGTACGCGCGAGGCGAAAAAAAACATGTGGCTATTATTTTGCAGGGTCAGCAGATATCGGGGCTCGCGATGCGGACCCACACCTTTCTCCAGACGTATACACGTGTAGAAATGCAAAGGCAATGCGATTCATGGGAAGTTCTGTTGCTAAGGGTTTTAAAGCGATAAATTAAGATTACTGCGGATTGGATTTAGGAAAGGGAATTTAAATGCTAGACTGTAGGGCATAATATTTCATATATTACTTATATATATATAGAAATTTGACTAATGATGAAATTGGAATGAGCTTCGCTATTTAAATCAAAGAATGAACTGAACTGATATAACAGACACGCTTTTTATTCTCTCGAATTACTTTTAAAAGTATTTATTGTTTATATTCATTATATATTACTTGTTGATATTCAATATATTCGTCATATTCTGCAAAATGTATTAAAAGTTGATACTTAAAAATGCTAAGTATTTAACTTTTCATGACACGCAGATACTTTTAAAGTACAAACATTCCTAAATTAATAATTTGTACCTCTCTTTCTGTTTCAGCCGAGCCATCAAGACTAACCAGGATCTTTTACCTTCTACGCCCCTCATATCTCTATTTAAAAATGACTTCTGGGGCACGCCACTCACTCACAGTGGATCTCACAAGTCCTACCGGCCAATGTGCGTCTTGACGTTCCGCCTCAACCACTGGCTCGGAGGCTTCGACCCATGGGGTTACCATCTTACCAATGTGCTCTTGCATGCTTTGGTTTCAGCAGTATTCACCAAGCTTGCCGCCTCGGTGTTTCTAAAAAGCACCGTGCCGACGCTCGTAGCAGGGATTCTTTTCGCTGCCCATCCTATTCATACTGAAGCTGTAGCAGGAGTTGTTGGTAGAGCAGACGTTGGTGCCTGCCTGTTCTTTTTGCTGTGTATAATATTTTATATCAAGTACTGTGAATACAGAAGTTATCCTGAACTATGCTCTCGCAGATGGATTTACCTGTATGCTGCGTTAGCCTGTGCTGCGTGTTCCATGTTAACAAAAGAACACGGAGTAACAGTCCTAGCTGTATGTGTCATCTATGAGGTACTAGTTTACCACAAGGTGGCTCTCAGAGAGCTTATAAATATGCCGTTTAAAGTAAGAAACAATTTTTTATTTATTATTTGATTACACCCTCTTGATATTTGATTAAAAGTGTGCCATCTGTCTATTGTCATTCAATAAATATATTTAAAAAATAAATTTAATAGATCTTAAAAGTCATATGTGCAGCATAATTTAGCATTCTTATTGATGCAAAAATTTAGAAACATGAGCCTTTCATACGGTGTTAAAAGTTTTAGAGTTTCAAACTTTTGAGAATGTGAATATTTCCCTTTCCCAATTTTTAACTTTTATTTAATTTTTTTTAGTATCTGAGTGAAAAGAAGGGAGACTAATATATCTTTAACTAACATAAAAACCAGAGAGTGTATTAACCCTCTATAAAATAGAATTTTTACAATCTCAGAAGAACTAAGAAGAAGTTTCAGGTTTTGAGTAAAAATTTTGGCTTTAATCCAAATCATTGTAAAATCAATCATATGTATATTGTACGATCTCTATGAAACATAAAATTTCTCGCTCTTGTTCATACTTCTCAAGAATCGATTCAAAACGATTCATTTTAAGTACATAATTTGAACAAGTAGCAATAGTTGTAATATTTCTGGAGAAATATGAACATTCATATTATTTACGCAATAGACCTACTTCAGGGAATTTAGTTTCGTATTACATTCTGAAATGAAATCAGAAAATCTCTTCCTGCCGGTAAGACTATATAAAATTGTTTAATCTAACTACTATAAATTTTTTTAAAAACATTTTACGCTTTTAGTTCAGTAATTTAATTTGAACTTGAGATCTTAGTTTTACTGCAAAGTTACTTAGTTTTGAACAAAATATCTTATTCAGGCCATGAAATATTTGCTTCACCATTAAAACAGTCTTCTGGAAGTAACTGATAAATTTTTAAATGTATTTACTGTTAGTATATTTTAGGACTATTTCATACTCTGATGCAAATGGTTGTAAAAGGATTACATATGTTTCATATTTTATGCAAACATCGAACAGAAAAAAGCAAGGGTCAAACAAAATGCAGCATAAAATTTTAAAAACTTTATTACTTAATAAAGTTTTCAAAATTATATGCTGCATTTTGTAATATATCTTGCATTTTTATAAAGGATATTTGTGAGACCCTCTCTCAATATGGTTCTCTAATATTTATCAGAAAACACTGCTAGCTATTTTATACTTTGTGCTCGTCTCTAATGGGAATTTAGAGACAAATACTTCTGAATAAAATGTTTATCTGAGAGAGATCCTATTATGAATGAATTGTTCTAGATTTGCGAGTTATTGATTTGCCCATACTCCATAAAGGTGGAATGAAACCGGAATAAAGCCACAAATAATGAGAGGAAATCTCATTATTAGTGGTAATATTCATTGAAGCCATAAAGATTTAATTGATCTCTTGGAAATTAAGAACCTTGAAATATTTTGAAAGGAAAATAAAACTTCTTTTTGTAATAAAATATTGTTTTACCATAGCAAGTCGTCAAGTTCCCAATTTTAACATACATCAAATGTACTACAGTGATATTGCATT
The DNA here is from genome assembly GCA_907164885.2 of Dolomedes plantarius. Lineage (NCBI taxonomy): Eukaryota > Metazoa > Arthropoda > Arachnida > Araneae > Dolomedidae > Dolomedes > Dolomedes plantarius. Next base: position 131,688,416 of record OU015494.1, on the reverse strand, counting down.
TTTAATTAATGAAAGTGTTCGAAAGTAAATCGATCAACTAGACTGGATTTTATGAAGATAATCATAATTTCTGATGACAACTATAAATCACAATTATAATTTCAACTACACTAAAGATACTCTTTTTCAAAATAACTCTTCTTGTATTCTAGAAGAGCAAAAATGATGGTCAATAATTTTTTTCTTGCATTTCAATTGAACATACAAAGTAAGTTATTGCGTTAAATGTTGAAAATATACAGAATGAAAAATGTCCTTAGTTACTCTTAAAAAAACAGCTGTTCGAAAGAGAACAAAACAAAATACTGTCATAGATCTGATTATGCTGTTATGATGCCATGTAGTAGCATCTTCATTTAATTTCACTTTATGCATTGCTTTGACTTAAAGACATTGACTTAAATTCAGACATCGTTAGTCAAAACTCTAAGAGGCTCAACACTTCAAAAATATAATTTTCAGTGTTGCAGAGATATTAACTTTTCTGTTAATATTGGATTACATTTAAGTGCGAATATAAATAAAGTAGGTGGGCTTAATCTTTACAGAAATTATTAGATGCTCTATTTTTAAATAAGGAAGTAAAGAAATTCGTATTATCTCATTTTAACAGTTCTTCAAATTTATACGATTAAGATTTTAATTAATTTAAAGACTTTTCAATATTCCTTACTCGTATATCGATTACTGCATATCGATAATCGACAAGAAATTAAATATTAAAGAGGAATTTTCTAGAGATTCATTCAAAATCTTAAGTTTCAATAGCGAATTTTAACATCAAAGTACAGTATTTACAGTAAATAATATATTTTCATGCAGTAAAAGTCACAGACATCGATATATGTTTTGCTAACTCTTATTTTTCTTTTCAGAAGCGGTTTCAAAGCATGAGAGAAGGTTTGCTACATTTAGCAGGAACAGGAATCACTCTACTCGGCTTGAGACTTCACTTGATGGGAAGCAAGCCTCCTGACTTTGCTCCAGCAGATAATCCTGCTGCGGACAGTGATAGCTTGTTAACTAGGACGTTAACATTTTTATACCTACCTGCTTTCAATTTCTGGTTGATGCTCTATCCCAGGTGGCTGAGCTTCGACTGGTCTATGGAAGCCATACCTCTACTAACTTCCCCTCTAGATTTACGTAATATTGTTAGTGTCCTATTTTATGGATCTTTACTGACATTTGCGTGTTGGCTGATCAAATCGTATAACAGGCGATCTGTCAACAGTGCCTTTTACGAATCAGTGTCAAACTACACGCAGCACTCGAACTCACACATGAACCATGCCTCTTCTTCAAACGGTGTGACAACCTCGAATGGAACTGCAGCTGGTCAGTGGTGTCCATGCTTTGGCATAACACAAAAAATCGCCTTATCTTTCTCTCCAAATAATTCTCACAAACCAAATAGGAAAACTACAGCAAACTCTGCAGGAAGTAACTCCACCTACACAAATGGTCACAGAGTCTCAAACGGTAACGGCCATTGCCATCCTGGATCCAGTGCTTATGTTTACCACAATGGAACGTCAGCCTCTTTGTATAATGACGGAGCCTTCGAACATTTTAAGTCACATGTTCATGTACCATCACCTAGGTCAGCCTTTACTGGCCCAGCTGATATCGTGACATTCGCGCTGGCATTACTTATCCTTCCGTTTATTCCTGCCACGAATTTATTTTTTTATGTGGGATTCGTAGTAGCAGAAAGAGTTCTCTACATTCCTAGTATGGGATTCTGTTTACTCGTGGCTCTGGGAGTCGATCATCTTTACCGAAGACAAGAAACGTACTGCAAGAAACGTATTGTATTAGCTGCTACTTTTATACTCATGATAGTCATGTCAGTGCGTACAGTGATTCGGAACAAGGATTGGTTAAGTGAAGAAAATCTCTACAGATCTGGGATACCTGTAAATCCTCCAAAAGGTAAATTCTGTTCTTTTCTTCATAATTAAAAGTTATAACTTGCTAAATGAATACAAAAATATTTATTTCTGTATTGGATATGTTGATAAAATTCATTTATTTATATGCGACTGATTAACATTGCCGCATGAAAAAACTGTTAATTTAGTAACAGAGGAAGAAATTACCCTGGCTGTTTAAACTAATAGGCTACTTTGCTTTACTAAGCTGTCATTTTTTTAAATTTTCATGCCTTTAAACATTTAAAAAGTAATACAAACCATCGCTGACTTTTGACGTTTAAAAATTCCTCCATAATCCAAACTACTTGAAATAAAAATCACATTTGACTGAAATATGTTTGATTAACCAAAGAAATCCCCAGAAACAAAAGACTGAGAAAATAAAAGCTTGTCATGACACTTTCGTACCTTAAGTCGATAGTTTCTTTCCTGAAAAAGTTATATAGGAGAAAGGATTACACACTTCAACGGTTCTTTAACGTCTTTTTGATGTCCCGCTTCATAGATAATCCTTATCGAACATACAGCGTCGGTTTTATGAGTACTTGGATTTCTGGACCTAATCTTTCTGTCCCCAATATCTGTTTCTGCGATTATCTTGTTTCCTCTCCTGCAAGTCATTCAAGTTTTGATGACTTTTCCTTAAAATAAAAAAGGATGTGATGATTCTAATTTTCTTCCGTAGTATTAAGTGTTTTTACAATCAACATTTCAAATATTTATCCTTCTAAACCTTTATCGTGCTCGTAAAAGATGCATAAATATCATAAAATGCTAACCTTAGGGTCATTCTCTGAATGCTATAAAAGGCAGCTATGGAACTTTCGTAGTATAAGTAATTGTATTCCTTTTATTTATGTCTTATAATTACACTCCTTTGTAGAAGTCACTGTTTCATTGTCTATTTTAAAGACATTCTTAAATAAACGTTGGAGCGTATTAGCTTAATGTCTCATTTAGTAACTTACTGCGAGTATTGGAGGTAATACCCAGGAATGAGAGAAAAAAATTGAAATTAGGATAACTACAACTATTAAAGAACATAGTTTTGATAATTTTTTAAGTTGTAAAATGGGTACTGTTTCTTTGTTACTTGACATAAAAAATATACAATGGACATTATTTTTATCCGTAGAAGCATTAAATTTTAGCGTAAATTTATAAAAGAGTATCATATTATTCAGCAATACCCAGGATTCTTGCAGGTGACTGAAAAACACAGACGTTAAGAAACAGATTTTCACATTCAATTACATTTAATTATAAACTTTTTTCAAACATATTGATGTTATGTAAGAATTTTGTAGTATTTCTTACCTCGAACGTTTAAGGCCATCTTAAATCTTTTAAAAGGAATTTTTATGAGATTTTAACCTTTTTTATGAAACTGTAGTCCTCATAAAAAAAGGAATAAATTTATATTCTCTCTCTCTCTCTCTCTCAAACACACACACACACGCACTCACACATATATATATATATATATATATATATATATATATATATATATATATATATATATATATATATATATATATGTAGAGAGAGAGAGAGATAAATAGATAGATAGTTATTTAGACAGATAGATAGATGTTTATATAAGTGATGACATGCACGGGTTATAGAATCCTTGTAAATACATAATTTGAAATGATGCATCAACTTTAATGTAAGGATGGTTTGTACACAGTATTCCTTCCAAAATTTGGATTTTTTTGTGAGTGCAATAAGTTTTGATGTTTTTTAGTTAGTGAACTTAAGTTGCAACAACACAAGCAGAGTGAAAAGAAAATTTTATTGTGTTTTAAATTTAAGACTATAGAAGAATTTTCAGTTGACTAGGAAAATTTGTGAACCGTTTTTGTGGTTGTTGACTTTCTCATATTATATAAATCCGCGTTATTTACACTTGTATATACGTACAGTTTAATATTATACATTCAATAATGTTTGTATGTATTTATGGAAACCTGCATCGTAAATGCATTTAAATGCGAATATATGTGCTTGCATTTTCAATGCCAGAAGATAACTGGCAGTAGATCACTCTCATTTATTGAAATTTATTTTTAATCAATTTTATGGTGTTTACGAAAATGAAGAGCTCTTATTGAAAGCTATTCCGTCTGAGTTAAATCAAATTAGCGACACTTGTCATACTCAGCTGACCTTAGGAAATTATATAATGCATAAATATCATGTTTTGCGGATGATTAAGCAAATAACATATTCTGAAGAACAAAGGTAATTACTAGACTCTTATTTACCATCTGTAACTGACATGTTTCCAGATCGACTACTTTAAGCCATCATACGCTGTTATCGTGTGTCGTTCAGGTTCGTGGAACCCAATTTATTGGAATATAAAGTTATTTATATCTTCTCTTAATATCTGATATTCGCAGAACATAAATATTATTGGATGCCTCTCTTGCTCATTTGTAATCTTGTCGAACATAAAAATCAATATTGTATCAGAATCAGCTGATTTTCTAACTTGCTTTTATTAGAAATATTATATTAAAAAAACATATTTTGGAGCTTTTTAATGGATAAATAACCTTTCACACTTCATTTGATCTCGCGTTAAAATGAATTGGTCAGCTATGTAATATTTATGTACATTCTATAAGAACATTTTTATGTAAATGCAGAAACTACTAATTAATATATATATATATATATATATATATATTTGCAATTGACTTAGATGGGGCAATTTGAGAAGCAGTTTCCTCCGTCTAAATTTTTGAAATTAAAAATTGTCTATTTACGCGAAATGGGCCGTTGGGACTATTGCTCGCAATAGATTTATTTCATCGATACTTTTTGTAGATTTTAAGCTCCTTGTCTTTTGTTTACATAACTATAATGGTGGTCCAAATAAAAGAAATACTTTTGTTTAAGAGTCAGGGGTTTAAGGACCCATAGATTTGCGTTTGCGCTAGTAGATGACGTTGTATGCTACGAAACAAAGTTACTATCCTCGGAAAGCTTCAGTGTGCTGCTTGAACTCGTTGAATCATGGTTTAGGGAATTTCGTAATGGACGTGTGAGCATGGATCATACCAAGACCTGCTTAAGTACACTTAGAAGTACACCATGGAATCGATTGTCGTGGACAAGATTTGCTGAAGCGCTTCCGCTGGAAGGTCCTCGTATCCCCCCCTCTAACCCTGACCTCTTGCCTTGTGATTACCACATTTTCGGCACACTGAAGAAGGCTTTCAAGGGTAGCAAAGTTTGGAAACGATGCCGAGGTCTGGGACGCTATTCAAAACTGGTTCCGCAGACAACCATGGACATTTTCCTCTTAAGGTATCCAAAATATGTAAGGTTTACATAAGATTCGATTCACAATACTCGAACTTTTAGGTGAATAAAGATAAAGAAGCAGCTTAAGATATGCTAATTGCGGCATACGCGGTTGGTATAAATACCAAGCAGCTAGATTAAAGAAACGAAGTGAGAGGAGGTGAAAGGAGGAATAGTGCTGGCGAAACGACGTACCGAGCTGGAGCTAGGCTTAGAGTTTGGTTTAATAATAGTTGAGTTTTTCGAGCAGCCACTGGAGGCATAGCTAGGCTGCTTCAAACCTACGCGAGTTCTTGTTAGGCTCAAAGTTTACGTGGCAGCACTGCTGTTTGACTTTCAAAGTATCTGTGAGTATTGAAAAGTGTATATTTCTTGAATGAGTAGTTATACAAATGAATATATAGAATTGTATTTCCCTTGCATGAATGCTATATCTATCTCGTACTAGTAGTACGTATGTTTTATGTTGAAAAGCTAAATCTATATGTGCAAGTATTTAGGTAAATAAACATTGTTGTTATGTAAGAACTGTGTTTGAATGAAATTATTTAGAGTTCCACTTCAAGATATACATACCCAAATGTACGGTAGAAGTGCAAATTCTCTATAAATCTAGTAAGCGCTGGGACACCTGCTTGAACTGATAAGGCGACTATGTGCAGCGGATATGTAGATCATGTTTCAATATTACATCCTATATGTTCAAATATTCCAAATAATAAACCCTTACAAAACTATACCAAAAGCCTAATTTTCATTTCTGCCACCCTTATATTAAATCTAATTTTATTTGAAAGTATGTTATGCAAGTTTCAAAAGGACGTGTTCATTAAAAATAAACCCGAAAAGAGAAGCCCTTAGAATTCATACGCGAGTCGTTAGATTCAATAAACAAATAAACTTTACATGGCTTTATGATGTAATGGTCACTTTACTAGTACAGAAATCGAAAGTTACGGGCTCTATTCCTCTGTCAGTTTAGTTATTTTAGGGTAAAATTGAAGAAATGCAACTTTGATTGAGTCGCTTTTTTAAAAGAAAATATTTATGTCTTTTAGAAAAATAAAAATAAAATTTTTGTTCTGAAACTACCCGAGAACTGAGTAAAGTAGTATTGTACTTTACTTATTGACTGACTTCTTGAAGATCTAATTTTCCGCTTCTGATTCTATCCCTGATAATAGATGTGTTTAATTGTTGCCGACGTTCATGTTCTGATTGATCAAAGTTAGTACGAATTCGGTAAACGAGAATACATCACAGATCTAGGTATTAGATTCAGTACTAGAATACAGATTTGAAGACTTTACTATCCTGGTCCAAATCCAACTCCGGATAGACTCTTTCTACAGCTGTATTTTGAAATGAAGAGAATAGTTTTTAAAAATAAAACGTTAACTGTCTTTTTTATGTTCAAAAGGATGAGGTAGCAAAACTTTTTTCTTCTCACAGAAAGTGCATATGTATGCAATGGGTGACAGACCATCGTTCTTATTTTACGATTACATTTACAGAAAGATGCCGGTTGTTTTCAGTAAAATTTTGAAAGAATTGCTATCAGTGCTCCTTAGATATATCATGACGGAATGTGAATTTCGGGGTCTTCCCTATGGTTAGTTAAGTAACTCGGAAAGACAGGCTTTATTTTAAAACAAACTACGAGTTTACAACAGATGCAGGTTGTTGCTCGGATGTAACTGAAATTTTCAAGCGCCACGAGGGAAATGAACATTCACCAATTCATAGTTTAATATATAACATTATTAAGTATTTTAAAAATATTATTTATTCAAATTGCTTTCAAATGCAGTATTATGTAATTTTAATTGAAGAACCATGCACAAGTGATTCAATTAAAATTCATTATATGAATCATTCAATGATATTCTTCCATTAAAGAAAATTGCAATGGTGTCCTGCACATGCTGCCAGAATCCTTATTTTACCGCCTTTTGCCTAAACTATTCAAAAAATTTTAAACATAATACACTCTTAATAGGAACAGTTTGGGAATTATGTATGATTAAATAGAAATCTTTAGGCTTTCATTAAGATAACCAGGTCTTATGATTTCAAAGAATGTGGGATTAATTGAGGAAAATTATCAACTTGTAGTGATATTAGTGCTCCTTATGCAATAAGTAATCTTTAGGACTGAAACATAAGCATTTTAAAAGCATGGATTTTTATCTGTATTAGACTTTTAATGAATCATCTACGGGAACATACCAAATTGTACAGGAAAAAAAATTATTTTGATATCATTTAAGGATCTTGTTCAAAGGCAAACTTCAAAGGCTTCAAAATTTATGTAAACAATGATTTAATAAAATGCCTATCAAAACAAAATACAACACATTTTGTTGAAATTAAAATTATCCTTTATTTGTATCGTGTTGTGATATTAATTTGCTTTCCCTTTTTTGTCTATAAATTACATTTAAATATACAGATAATCGTAGAATTTTATTTTCTTGCATATATATATATATATATGTGATGGAAGCATAAGTACCGTACTTATTATTTATAATTTTGTAATTAGAATGTTCGTTAGTTTTATGTTCTATGCATGCTTAGAGGAATCTTTGAACCATTGTAAATAGTTTTCCTCTTGAAAACAAAAATTTATTTCAACGCGTGAAGACATTAATCCAACCTCACTGCGATTTCGCTGGTAACTGTAGTAGAGAAGCACCATACAGGCTCCCTATTAGTAAACAGCACAAGGACTTGCATGCCTTATCCGGGATTCGAAACTGAACCCATTTCAGAAAGCCCGAGGAGCTAACCTCTATACGATATGACCAGCTGCAACAGGAAAAAAAATTGAAGAAAAAAATTTTAATGTCAGTTAAAAGGATTTTTTTTTAAATAATTAATTTTAAGAAATGTTATAAGAAACAAGTTATTGCTTGGAAATAAAAAAGGAAAACAAACATTTTATAGACGAAAAAAGAGTTGTATTTCATTTACGAATATAGTCTTTATATTAACAGAATTAATGTACAAAAATAGCCTTGAATGTGGAAAAAAATTTCCGTATAAAATTATGCTAAAATTCAGCAAAGCAATATTTCAACATTTTTTGTAAACTATTTACAAAATATACAATTTAAAACTTGTGAAGTATCTTGTCTGAAGTTTTATTGGATTTTCTAAGGAATGGAAAAATACCAAGTAGTCTTTACGTAGTTTAGAATTCCAAATATATCCTGTATATTTTGCGCCAAAAGTAAGTTCAAAATTAAATTAAATCCCCTTGAGGCAAATGATCTTTTACGTGGGTTCAAAGAAATTTTCTTTATCTTTCAAATGAAGTGCAAAAACACCGTATTCGTTTCAAGGTAGAAGAAAGCAATGCAAATAAAAGTGCTTAGATGGATATATATATATATATATATATATATACACATGAAACTTTTTTTACATCTTTATATCACTTTAAAAGAACATTCTCTTCTTTTACAACGACTCTTAAAAGTTAATTACTTTCTTTGTAGTAGCTATAAGAGACTAGCTAAGTACTTCTTTGAAAATCAAATAGCGCCTTTGCATTTGTGTTTTAGAATGCACTATAAGATCACGATACAAATTTTAATCTTTTTCGCTTAATTATGCTAATTTTTTGGATAACTTTAATTGTATTTTTGGGATTAAAATCTTTTTAAAGTTCTTCTTTACACTGTTTTCTACCAGCAAAAAATTACTTTGACTCATAAATTCTCTAATTTAGACCCAACTCCAGCGGCTCTTCTGCAAAATCCACCTTCAGTCATAAATACAATATAGCATTAATTAAATCAAAAGGTTCTTATAAATGTTTAATACATTCCTGCCATGTACTTAGAGGCGGAAAAGTTTTATTTGTTTAAGAGTAAAAACCGTTATCATTATATTGTTTCACTGGATATAATACGGGAAATAATATATACATATACACACACACACACCTATATAAATATGTCTATATGGTCCAAGGGAGCAATTCTATTCGGTGACCTATGTGATGATGTTAGTCCTTCATGATTAGGAAATATTTTTTAAATTACCATAGGACAAATTTTATTACATTTTTTGAGACCTGAAGACATTTTTCTAGATTTTTCGTTCAAAAATAATTTTTGATCAAAGGTGTCGGGGTTATCTCGAAATTAGATTTTCCAGAGTTTAATTTCGAAACATTTTGTGTCTTACACATTTTTACAGTTTATACGCTTTGACTTTTTGGATCATGTTTTTAGAAATGTTTCAAAAAATATTCTTCAGAATTCATTAAAAGTTAAAATTTTTAGAGACAGACTTCTGACAGATAGCGGAGTAAATAAGTATTGGATAATAATTTCCCCTACACTTCAACGTGAAAGCATCCAAAATTTTCTAAAACTTCGTTGATTTTTTTTTAATGTTGGAAATTTATACCTACTGAAATTATTACTGTTAGACACGTAGTAATGTTAATCAGTCTTGTTTGTTTATTTCTATATTTTTTTTAAAATATAGGTTTATTTATTGATAAGAATAAAAACAGACAACTCTTACTACGAGTCAGAGGATGTGCATATTTATATATCAATTCATGATGTCAAAAAAAATCGTACATAGATGACAACTATCTAGTATGGGATTGGGTTCCTTTATCTTAAACTATTTAGGGTCTTATGTAGCAGTAGGGTTCAAGAAAGTATTTTTTTTTATGGTTACTTGTCTGCGTGAGTCTAACTGCTGAATGAATCATAAATTTCGTTTAGACTAACTACTTTTAAAAATCGGATTTAGAATGTGAATTTAAATGACAATATGGTCATTTTAGGAGGGAAAAAAAGATATTTTTATAGTGGATTTCTTTAAAACTGTATCATTCCTTTTAAGTAGAAAAAAATTCTTGCTAATAATTGGTGATGAATACAATAAATATATTAAATGATCTTTGTGCACAGTCTCTTGACTTAAAAGTTGACCTCGATAGGAATTTAAAAGTATTCCTTCATGTATTTGTATATTAACCTGACAAATCTGAGTAATCAAAATCAACCAATATTATGGAGTAAAAATTGTTTGTAGGAAAGTAAAAAAAGTAGTAAAATGTGGTACTAAAATTTTTTGGTTAAGGAATGAAAGAGAAACTAGGCACTAGAATTTAAGTTTAGCATATTTTCTGAAGTAGTTTATTTTCGTTTCAAAATATCTCTGCAACATACGCATTTCCGATGCCCTCTTTAAGAATTACCCTCTTTAAAAAGACTTAAAGAAATATGAACTTTTTCAAAGATTGATGAAAATTTAATTGTTATTTAGTTTATATAAAACTATGCAACTTCGCTCAAAAAATTATAAATAGCATATAGTACATGCATCATCAAATTTCCATGGTCACGTTAAGTGATGTGCCAAATTAACAAAAAATGTAATGTGCGCCTTAGTAAAAATCCATAGTTCACGATATTGTGTTCATTGACACATGTTTTTTTTTTTCTTTCTTCACATGTATTTTGTCATGAATTATTTTCTCTTAGATAGATTTTTATATGAAGGTCTCTCTGTAGATAAAAAATATTCGAACAATCAGCTTTAAAAAATTTTAAAGTCAGTACTTAAAGAATGTTTAGTTTTTAATACATCTATTGAAGCAAATGCTGTGTTTGCATTTTTTTTTTAGATTTTGCGCACTGAAAAGTTTCAAAGAAATTTATCGTCAGAATTTAAGAAGCATTTATCCCTATGTAAAGATTTTGATTGCTTTTTAGAGAAAAAATAACTTTTTAGGAGTCTTATGAATTTTCCTTTTAAATTTTTACTGCAAATCAAAAATTTTGAAGGTATTTAAAGGAAATACAAAAATGCCTAGCAGAATTTCATACCGATACCTTGCAAGGAATGTGAATAATTCTATTCCAAGATAAATAGACTTAAAGTACAGATGTAGAAAAAGGTTTTTCCTAAAAAGGTTGTATCCGGCAACGTAAACATCGTGGAAATATGCGATCTGTGTTATTAAACTTTATGAGCTCTATTATGTGTTTCTACTAAGAAAAAAAACAAAGCAAAATAAAGTTTGTTTGTTTGTAGAATTTTTGTCTTGTAGTCCCTTAAATATATCCGTAAAATATGGCATACTTTTATTCGTAAATTACAAAAATAATTAATCGGGAATAGGAGTAATTAAAAAAAAGCCTCTTCTTAAAATATGTCCCATTGAAATGCCATGAACATTTCTTGTGTAAGCCTGACAAAAAAAAAATAGAATTCTTTCTGAAATATATAAATGTAACATTTAATTTGTAAATATTTGTATAAGACTGTTATTATTATATCATGTAATTTGAAAACAAAGTCAATATGCAGGAATTATCAAATCATATACAGAAAAATGAGTGCTTTTCAATCATACACGGAAAGTCCTCTCAAATATTACCAATAGCCACTCAGAACTGATTTGGCATAAGCACTTATTCGGGCAGCACCGAATGTTAATACATTATATCTAATTAACAAAGCTTCCATTAAAGGTTCTACCATATATAAAAAAAATCAATCCAGGAATTTAATGATTTTTTTTCGGGGAATTAAAAAATACTTTAAGCTGCTTTAATGAAGCCTGTTAAAAGCTAATAACTAGGTACTCTGCCCATAGGATTATTCTAGGTATCTGTTTAACCGATAGAAATTCTGGTATTATGCCTTATTACGAAGGTTGTTTTTATAGATTTTTTTTAAAATTTCTAATATAATACTATCCTACCAAAAGTATTGAATTTTTTTCTCAATGCGCGTCAGCATATAGAAATAAATTATTTTCTCTCGGTTTTCAGGCTGCTTTAGAAAACCAGAGATAATTAATGATCTCCATATCAATAGATTTGCTATCAGTAGCCTTGTAAGAGTCTTTATTTTGATTAATGACTACTTTTGCGGAAAATGGCAAATGAAGTCGAAATTACACAAAATATTTATTTCCTATTTGAAACGAATACCATACGGCGAGAAAACATCTTAAAATACTACCTTTTTTGTTTTGTTTATAACACATAAATGATTAATACAGATTTTCATACCTTAGTCATTTAAATTTTTTTTTTAATCTGTATTTATTTTATGCGGAGTTTGTTAAATTTGAAGACATACAAATACACTCTGTCACAAAAAAATATATGCACCCAGAAGAAAACGAGCTACTATCACGAAACTTGGCAGGAATGTAGTCTGCTAAGAGATATGCAAATGATTAAAATTTCGACGCCAACGAGACAAGGGTAAGCGCGCTATGCGCATATGAGATGCGCAGCTGTTAGAGTTTAAAAGCATGATTGTTTGTGCCATAGGGTTATTCAAACAAATCTATCGACTTAGATGGACGGTATTGTGACTACAGATGCCTCTGAGACGTAACCGGCGACAGTACGAATAATTGTCGGACTTTGAGAGGGGGCGTATAGTAGACCTCAGAGAAGAAGGTTGGTAGAACAGGTGTATCGGCCGCCACCTCGGTCGGAGCGATATGGTAGTTGCTCGGTGTAGGCAACAATGGATCACGGAAAGGATAGTCTACCGTCGCGGAGGGTCAGGGCGTCGCAGGAACAAAAATGCGCAATCATAGGATCAGCCACGTCCGCACCAACAACGTCGCTAGAATCGGTTCGACGCAATTTACCACCTTCCAGACATCCGGTGGTATCAAGGGAAACCACTCGGAGACGACTGGCCGAAGCAGTTATAAGAAGCCGACGTCCATTAAGACGCCTACCACTGACCCCGCATCATAGGCAGTGTCAATTAGATTTTTGACGACCTCGGGTAAGTTGGAGTGTGACCGACTGGAGGCGTGTGATCTTCAGCGATGAAATCTGATTCAGTCTCAAAGCTGATGACCAGTGCATACGCGTGTGGAGGCGGCCAGGCCACCGGTCCATTCCGGCATTTATTGTCGAGAGGCATACGGCGATTACACAAGTTGTGACAGTCTGGGGAGCGATTTGTTGGGACACAGGATCACCTCTACTCGTCCTTCAACGCACTTTGACGGCATTCAGCTACGTGGACGAGATTTTAACGCCAGTTGTACTGCCTATGCTATCAAGTTACCCAGGTGCCATTTATCAGCAAGGCAACGCTCGTACTCATATTGTTCGACTCTCCCAACAATATTTTCAAGGATATGACGTACTCCGATGGCCTGCCAGGTCACCAGACCTCTCGCCAATAGAGCACGTCTGGAACGTTCTTGGAAGGCAACTGCAGCCGTCCTGGAATACTGGTGAATTAAATGCTCAGTTGCAAAGATTGTGGCATGATCTTCATCAGGAAGTCATAGGTGGCCTCAATGATTCGATGCCACGCCGTGTTTCGGCTTGTATAGCTGCAAGAGGTGGATTTACTACTTACTGATTTGTAACCTTTTTCCATACCATATCTTCTTAATAAAACGGTCTGTTCTTCTGAATTTGTAATCATTTGCTTATCTCCTAATACACTACATGCAAGCTAAGTTTCGTGATAGTAGCTTGTTTCCTTTTGGGTGCATATATTTTTTTGTGACAGAGTGTATTATCTAAATGGTGGTTTTGGGAAACCTCTAAATTTAAAATCCTTAATAATATACCGAATTTTGCTGCTACAGTGGTTGATGGAGTTGCTTACATGTACTATATACATGCACATGCATACGCATGCATACTTTGTTATGGAATACATATTTAAGCGAATATTTGTTAATAATGTCATCTAATTAATAAAAAATCCCCCAATGGTTTCACTTTAAGTTTCTCTCCAGCTTCGCATTTATTTGTCAATAATTTCTTCAGGCACAGCCTTTCCAAATGCAACGAGGACGTCAAAATTCCATCGTAGTTTTGTTTGAATGAAGTTGTTTGTTGCTTGGCAATGCGTGGCACTTTCCAACGAAGACATTCTCACTTTAACGGCGAGAAGCATTAGTTTTCTTTCCCTGGGGGCACCATACTGGTTAACCACAACCAGCCCCGAGTGCCAACTCAATTTTGACTGAGCACACCAAGGTGGACATCGGGGGGGGGGGGAGGTCATACCTTCTCTCCCACTCTCTGAACTCATAGAAAGACTTTCCGTCTACAGATTTAACGTACCCATATTCGGCCTAAATACGAAGGTATTTAAGGGTGTTTATCGGGAGTCGAACTGAGCATCTCCAGTCCCAAGTCCAAAGCGCAACCTCTAGGCTACCTCGGGCCCTTTATAGATGAAGTTTTTATTTCAAAGGGTATTTACATTTAGTCGTATGATCTTTTGCAAATCAGAATATTTGGAATGATATTCATGAATCCCGAACTCTGTCCTATGAGAGACTGATGTTATTATTACATTTTGCAACTTTCCAGATATTTAAGATCAAACATGTGATTCAGCGTAACCTTTGGTCTTTCATCATGGTATAAAATTAAAATGATTAACTTAAAGATGCTGAGCAACAGTCTTGAAAGATCGCATTGATGAATTGCTACTTGGCTACCAATAAAAAGTATACAGTTTGAAGCTACGTTGTTAAGACTTTTCCCTCTCTTTCAATATCAAATGTAAAATGTTGCTTAATTATTCAACAGATTTCTCGTTCGTTCTTTAACATCATTGTGATCTAATTACAAAGTAGTTTGGGGTACATGGCGTAGTAGTGATGGGCTACCTAATTGTGCCATTCTGCGCATGAGGATGTATCCAGTCACGCACGTATATAGTAAAATTTTTTAGTATTTTTATCATTTTCATATACGCGACTTTTAATAAAATTAATGAAATCAGTCTACATAATTTATAATATTTTAACATACACTACTCAGATATTTAGTTTGCTGTTGGATCACTAAGAAACTAAAAACTACGATTTTTTCTCTGAACAGTAACTTATGAATGGTATGCGCATACCAAGCATTTAATGAATGTGACATTAAAGGTAACATTCTACGTTATAAACGAAATTCTAGAAAATTATATACAATCCCATAAGGTGAAATAGGAAAGGTTAACCATTGCACCGGGAAAAATGAATACATTTCAGTTCTTACAGAGATTGCTATTGAAACCAATACTTAGGTGAATTATTGAAAACAGAAGCAATGGAAAAATCTAGCAGCCTTAAGCTGTAAATTAAGATTTATATAATATTATTCCTTGACCTTAAATACTGAATATTTTTAGAAACGTATAGAGAAAAGTTAAAACTGATGCGCGATTGAGAATGTAGCAGTATAGACTGTAAGGCCATGTATTGCAATTATAAAGATTTAAAATACTACGAAGAACAAATTTTTTCACGATATTCAATAATTTTACGACTATAGAAAGAAGTAAACTGTAACGCATTCATTAGTGGGGATTTATATTAAACTAGGCAATATTGATAAAAATCACTTTTTTTTATTTTTCAACTACCACTACGTGAGAAGAACTAATGAGTTAACTGTTTTGGATATTCTCACTGTATTTATTTGAATTGTGGATAATAATTCTTTACAAACACAGTTATATTCTAGAATAATATGTAAATATAGCTATCTTTATTATTAAATTACTCGCATATTGAAATTAATTAAAATCTTTAGTGAACGAACAACTAATGTTTTAATGTTTTAATTTCCAAATATTTTCAAATAAAGTATAAATTGAAATGACATTAATATTTGTGTGTTTCATGTTTATCATTTTCATAAAATATTATTTAACCTGTATATTGACCATACAAAACAAGCCTCATAGAGGAAATTCGCTTTTACTGGTTACAAGAAATATTTCTAAAGTTAATGTTGTTGAAATTGTATATTAATATTTTTTCAACCACAAAATGTTTACAAAATGTTTAGTAAATACTCTGTTTTACAGAAATTTGTTAGAAAATCAAATTTTAAATTCTACATAAAATTTCAACCATTTCACAAAATAATAGTTTAAAATAAACTAAAGTTACCTTCGATCTTATGAATTTTTAGAACTTTTAATCTGTATAAAAAATAAGGCAAAATGTAATCCTTAAATAACACATAAGATATTCATGTATTTCAATTCATCTTTAGTTAAGAGTTTCTTTTTTAAATAACATCTGAAAGCAGCTTGAATATATATTTTGCATTTTTTTAAATTTAAAATTTTTAAAAACCACTGCATCTCGTAAGCTTTGAAAAGGAAGTATTCAACAGATAATCTTGCCACTGAATTCTCAAGTAATACATGAAACATTTTTGTAAATATTAATGTTGACATATAAATGTGCTTTCAGCTTATGGAAATTTAGCCAATATTCTCAGCGGTCGTGGACAGAAAGCAGAAGCAGAATGGGCCTACAAAAAAGCTCTCAGCTACCGTTCAAACATGGCTGATGTCAGATATAATTTGTAAGTACATATTTTATGTTTCGTTTATGATATAAAACTGAAGAAAATCAAATCATATTACATTAAATTAGATACCAAAAACCCATAATTTAAGCCCTTTTGGGAGGATACTAGAAGATTTATGTTATAAAGAAACTACCTCCCATTTTTTCTCTATACAAGAACAAATAAGAGTTACATTAATCGCTTAAATAATTTTTAAAAAAATATATTTAAATGAATGAAATCTTCTATTATTTTTCAAAATGAAATTTTGTTTCCATACTATCTGTTGGATTTTTTTTTTTTAAATGGAAAAAGAAATTGCTAAAGAAAAACAGAAAAACTCCATTAAAACTGAATTTATCTGAAATTTTTTCACTCGCAGTACAAGAAATATTCATAATTTCATTTTATTTCTTAAAATGTGCATCAGTTAAAAGATATACAAAAAGCTATGTTACATTTAATACCACAAATAAAAAAAAGTAACAGTTTGATGAGATTTTAAAACAATTAATGCTTAAATACAGGACGTCAGAAAAAATAAAATATAAAGAAAGAAAACTGGAAGAAACAAGAAAATCCTTTACTTAAATTTAGAAGAGTTTAAAAATCTGATAATTGAACATTAAAATTATATCTTATAGCCAAGGTTGTACACATTTTAAATGTTTAATTTCTCCGTAAATTTACCCCAAATAAAAAGAAAAATTGTTTGCTAGAAGGAAACTTGATAACTATTTATTGGACACATTTAGTTTTAAGAAGATTTGTATAAATTAATCATAAAGAAAATAATTATACAGTCTACTAGACTGATATTTTATATTTACATAGCGTGACATTAATATAAATGTATGAACTGAATATAATATTTTAACAGAGGCATTCTTCTCCAAGAACAAGGAAGATATGAGGAAGCATTACACAGTTATAAGTTGGCCATTCAGTTTAGACCACGCCTTGCAAGTAAGTAAAGATATTGAATTGTAAATAAGTGATTTGTCGAAAATATTTCTGTAATATGTAACCTGTAAAACAATATAAATTATATCAACAAGGGATTTTTTAGCCATTACTCTAAAAAAATTTAGAGAAAATAATGTTTTATTATTGTAAAATCATATGAAGATGATACGCATGTAAAATGGAAAATATCTACTATTAATAAACACGAGCAAAGTCCACCCAGTTAATGAGTACATACAAAGCAGAATAATTTTAATTTAGAAAAGAATGTCTAAAAAAGAATGCTAAAGAATAATCAGGTGTTCCTTTAGATAAAATCTGAAAAACTTAAGGAGAATCTTGTTATCAGGTGTTACTCATTGGGTTCAAATTTTATAAAACGGCATCACAAATTATTCATAAGTACACACACACACACACACACACATATATATATATATATATATATATATATATATATATATATATATATATATGTATGTATATATATATATATATACATATATATATATATATATATATATATATATATATATATATATATATACATATATATATATATATATATATATATATATATATATATATATATATATATATTTATATATATATATATATATATATATATATATATATATATATATATATATGTATATATATATATATATATATATATGTATATATATATATATATATATATATATATATATATATATATATATATATATGTATATATATATATATATATATATATATATATATATATATATATATATATAGAGAGAGAGAGAGAGAGAGAGAGAGAGAGAGAGAGAGAGAGAGTGAGTGAGAGAGATATAAGCTGTGTGTTTCTGTGTTGCATTTTCTACCAGTTTCATGTAAATGTTGAGTACATGCAGTTGTGTTGCACGTTATTCATTAAAAGAATTGGAATTGGATCACTTTAGAAAATATTACAATCCTTGAGTGAAGAAACAACTAAAAGTGTTAAAAATTCAGGATTTTCTGTAACGCAGTGAAACAAAATAGTTTTCATTTACATTTTAAGTGTTTATTTTAATGGAATGGGACTTTGAAACTCTTAATTAATTTATGCATTGTCATGAGTTTTGTTTGATTTAATTTTCCCTATGAAAAATTGGCAAGGTATGAGAATGAACAATATTGGTCAAAAGTCTTTAATACTTTAAAAACGCTTAAAATTAAATTATCAGATTTCCTGGAATATTTCTTAACACATTAGAAGGGGGATTCTATACCCATTGAAGCCGAAATTTCAAACAAACATTCTCTTTAAATGGAAAACAGTGAATTCGTATCACGCAAAATGGTTATTAAATGCACTCATATTGCGTTTTATAATACTATAAGCAGTATTTTAACGATGTGAACTATTTAAAAAACTTTAAAATCATTAGATTTTTAAATGGCTGCGTGTCGTATAAAAAATTAGAAATCATTGTGGTCATATTTACAGCAACTGTGAAACCATTATAATTTATTACATGTATGAAATTGTACATGTTTTTGGAGAACTGAAAATGGTATTTAGCATATTTTCAACTAAAATTATTTTTGATAAAATGCATTCTATTTCATCAGTGCACACGCACGCAGTTACACAGCTATCTTAAAATAAGCGTTTTAAAATATGGGGATAGCTGCCCACATAATTCAGTATTCGGCAAGTAATGGGTTCGAATACTGATATGGAATGAAAGTTGCTCCACTTTACCCTTATCTAGAGCAATGCCGGTTAAAACTGTAAAAATCAAATGAATTATATACTTTCCTTTGAAAAGGGAATTGTGAAAGTTTTATGTACACTGGCGTAAAAAAGAAATTAAAGACGGAACTGAGAAATTAACGTAACAGGGGAAATATCAGGTAGAATCGAACAAAAGACCAATCAAGACATTTTGCAAAAGTAGATGCTTCGTATGTGCTCATGAACATTCTCAGCAACTTATGGTATTGTAGCAGGTCTTATGGTAGGATTTGTAAAAATCTTGACCGCTGATGTCTGACATTACATGTGGAAATCTTTCTCGTCTTTGCATACCAATGTAGTTAATTATGAGATGTTTCAAAGGCTTTAAGTTTATCCGGGTAGTAAAGCATATCATGAAAAACACAAATATTCGTCCTGTATAATTCTTGTGTTTTTCACAAAAAAAATGCGAAAAAAGGGATTGAGTATAGGCATTTGGTAAAAAAAGGCAGGAAGTAAAAGGCACTTTGTGTTGCAACATTTTGAAAGTAACATTCTTTATTAGGCATAAATTTGGATATATTATTCTTATAAAAGGTGTCTTGTAGAGACAAATAGATAAGCTAAGTATTAGCATACACGCATCACAGCGTTAGAATGGAAGATTAATCCAATTTTGCGACAGTAAGAGAAGTATCTCTGCATTAGAATAAAATTAAAGAAAATATATACTTAATTCCAGCATCGAATTACTTCCAGTAATTAACCAATATACTATAAATAGTTCAACAGATTTTAAGATGTGAACGCAATATGATATTTCCCAATAAAGGTAAAACATTTTAAAGGCTATTTGATATCTTTCAAAAGCTTCTGTTAATTTGAAAACAAATCGGCACCCTCGGGTAATATCAAATTTCGTTTGTTCAATTACAGTCTAAAACAAGCCCATTTTCAAAAATCACCGAAGTAAAATCGTAACTATTTACATTTTAATACCTCTAGATATTTTATAACTTGTTCCTTATCTATGTACACCCAGTTTGCTTCAAATCCCATTCTAATATAAATGTTCTTAGCTAAAACATAACGAGTTGAAAATTTATGTCAAACATTTATACTCTTATTTATTTAACAAAATACTTGATATCACTTCTCTTGAAATATGTAATTTATTTAAATGAAGTATAATTTTTTATGATTAATTAAGCGCTCTTAGCTACTGAATGGCTTTTTAATGAATACACATTTGAAAGTTCTTACCTTTGAAAAATTTCAAACGCTGATGTTTTGTATGATGTAACTTTTGGAAATATTTTTATAAAATCCAAACAGAAGCCGTCAAATGAAACATCAAAAAATAAAATTTTCTGTGTATATAAATGTTTTATCAGAATAACCATACCTCTGTTTTGCACAACTTCAAATGTTAATTTGGTAATAAATATAAATCAGATATTTGCAACCATAGGTAAATGCACCTTTAATTAATTGATAACTCCCAGACAACAGGTAAGTCAGTATTTTTAGCCCATTTTATTTGTGTATGAAAACATGGTAATTAAGTCTCCATACAAAATATGTGTGGGATTTCAATTCATTATTTAGTCTATGCATAAACGGTGTTCCTTGTTTTTTATAGAGTTGTATTTTTATTTCGAAGTAGCTTGAATACTTTGAAAGTGATATAGTTTTATAAAAGGCAATTATTTTAAGAAGTACCACGAATTTACTACAGAATTTTAATTGCAACAGGTATTACGTACTATTCAAACAATTTTAATTATCAATGGACAAAAGTAATATTTGTTGCTCTATTAGTAATTTATGAAAAATATGATGTAATACATAAAAAGTAATCTTAATCAGTAACTTCGTGGTCTCAAAAATGTATTTCACTTATAAGCAGTCGTGAATGTTATGGCTCCATATTATTTTTGTGGCAGCAGGGAAACTAGATATGTGATATTAGCAAAGAGAAAGACTTTTCCAAAATGGACATGTGTAAAATTGGACCATTTTTATCAGTGGAGCATTACCTTTGTTTTCATACCAAGAAAACTTATATGTTAAAGGTAACTAATTAGGGATGAATCATTATTAAATGTCTATGAAAACTAAATTAAAGCTTTTTTTTGGCAGATGGTCCAAATTCCCTTTTGATCAGTACTTTGATGATAAAAAAAATGCAAAAAATTTTATGTACAAGTCATATGATTAATAAATATGACTCTCGAGAGGAAGCTCTCATAAAAACAGCTTCCGTAAATAAGTGTATTTTATCAAAGTACTGATCTGAGGTCATAAAGGTAGGTAGTTTTCTAAATTTTTCTCGGAAACTTACGGTGAGCTGATTGAGAGTATCGGTATTATAATTTGCTTTCATAAAGCCACAAAAGATATAGGAGCGCATAACTTCACTGCCAAGTCTGTGTCAGCTACTTGTACACGCTAAGAAAATGCCTTACGCCTAGCAGCATTTTTGCTTCTAACTCCTGAAAAAATGGTGTGATTGGCACATGATACATTTGGATATTTAGCTAAGAAGTGAGTAAGATACAAAACGATTCTGTCTTTCCTTTTAGTGGCACATTTAAACATGGGTCTCGTTCTTGGAATACTTGGAAGAAAGGAAGAAGCTGCTGAGGTAAGTGTGCAGGCATTACGTTTTAATCCTTTTACGAAATTATTCCCTTTTTTGAAGAATTTATTTCTAAATATAGTTTAGTTTTCTATACGATATCACGAATCTCTGTTTCAAAAATATTTAAAGACAGTACTGGATTCTCACCATCTTAGTCAGAGGTTAGAAAAAAAATAATTTTCGAATCAATAGCAGTGATTTAGATGCAGATCTCTGTAGTTTATTTGATAATGAATTACAAGCTGTGCGTAATAAATCTACATCCATTGCTTATAAATTAAAAATTTAATAGAAAATTTTGAATACTCTCATGTCAGTATCCATTCTGGTCTATTTTGTTAAATGTATTTTCATAAGTGCACAAGTTATAAACAAATACAAATTAAGGTAAGTATACTAACATTTATTTACATTTATTGATAATAGTTTTATTAACTTTTGGATTATTAGTTTTAAAAATTAGGAGAAATATAATAGTATTTTTTCAAATATAAGAACACAGCTATTTGCAACAAAATAATACAAAATCATGATGATCTCACTTTCACCTTAAAAATTAAAATTTATTTATTCCTTGCAAATTTCCTTTAATTTTTGTTAACATATTACTTTTCATTTATATGCAAATATTGTCTCATACCTTATTTACATATAAAATACAATGAATTCTAAGCATAAGTTCTGAGAAAAAAATAGAGAATTCCTTTTCTCATATTCAATAATTGTTCCTGTATCATAATCGCTGATGTGTTAATGATGAAGCGCTGATAGTTTTATAATATATTTTCATCTATGGCTTTAATCTAGTGTAAACAGGTAATATATGTATTTTTGGGAGGGAAATAGGGTAATTTCTGAGTTAAAAGGGATACTAAGCTTCATAGTATCCACAAATAAAAACTACATAATTGACTATTCTATAGACAATTCACAAATATATTTGTCAATTGTTCATAGAGACACTCACACTTAATAGTTCTCGGTAAGTATTAATTAAGAACTGTATTAATTAGTTCGAAAGTAGTTGCCATACTTAGTTTTTATTGTGGATATTCACAAGCTGTGTGCTCCTGTTATGCGTTTTCTACAAGTTTCATGTATGATATATTACATTCTAGGTTTATAGACACTGTGCTGAACTTGACAGTGCAGGACTAAAAGATCCTAAAATGCATGAAAGCACAAGGATATCCGCTCTTTTCAATCTTGGCCGACTATATGCAGACGAAGGAAAATATGAGGTACTTAATTTTATTAAAAAAAGCCTTTAAATTTGATTTTAATGCTTGCATTTCAATCTAAGAAACTACATATTTGTTATTGAAGGTCCCGCACTATGTTTAGTAAGTCACTTAATGATAAACTTACCTTAGTATTGTAATGATTGTTAAATGATTGAAAAGCACTATCTAGAGATTCACCTCGACTTTCGCACAACATACGGTACAATTCTCTACGAACTAATACTTGAAAAAAAATGCCAATCCTTGGTTCACACAATTAAGAAAGTAATGAATGTTACGTCACTTTACAATGTCTGTTCTGCCCTATTGTCCCTTCTTTCCCAAGAAGTTCAGAAACTAGATAGCTTTTTCCCCTTCATCACTGGGCAACTTATTTATATTTTTTTGACCAAAATAGGACTATAAACCTAATATATTGTCTACAAGATAGTTATATGCAAAATATGAGAACTTGAGGACACTTATTCCTTTACTTCAAATTTGTTGCAATCAGTTGATAAGATGCACCTTTCGCTAACTTCTTAAATGCGAGGAATAAGATATCACCTCCTAATTGCTATTATTTTCAATCTTAAGTATAGTTTTAGTTTGATAAATTTCCCTGAAAGAGGGTCTTTACATAAATATAGTATAGTACATAACATCGATTAGAGGTATCTTGTTGATTTATACAACAAATGCTGGGAGATAAGAGAATTCCCTAGTCACTGGAAAAGAACGATTGCGGTATTCTTCCAAAAAGAAGGCAAGGACCTAACTTATCCTACCTCATATCACCCTATTTGTTTATTGCCCATAATAGGTAAAATTTTGGACAAAATTTTGGTAAACTGATTAATAGAATATCTAGAAATCAATAAAATACTATCGGAAACTCAATACGGTTTCAGGAGAAATCGTGGCGTAACTGAGGCCTTAACTGAAATGATTAAAATAATTAAAAAGAATAAAGCAGTCAAGTACCATACTTGTCTGATCACCCTTGATATAAAAAATGTGTTTAATATGGTGCGACTGAGTAGAATTAAGGAAGAAATGAGGAGGGTTAAAGTGGACAAACAGCTCCAAGACATGATAATGAATTACTTAAATAACATAGTTGTAAGGATGAAAAACAATACTGAAGGGAATTATAATATAGGCGTGCCGCAAGGGTCTTCGTTGGGATCAATACTATAGCTGCTAATCATGAACGAACTACTGGAAAAAACTTGGGAAGATGGGATTAAAAGTCAAGCCTTTGCTGATGATGTTGTCATCATTATAAGAAGTCGAGTAATTTACAGATTTACCGAGCTGGCAAACAACGTTTTGGAAGATTGTGCAAGATGGGCACAGAAAAATATAATGGATTTTAGTGTAGAAAAATCAAATTATATCATCATACCGTATAAAGGCGAGGTTACGAGGAAACCGACTATAAAATTATTGAATAAAAATATTAGATACAATGATGCATTGAAATATCTGGGGGGGGGGGGGGTATATCGATGAAAAGTTGAATTTTGTTAAGCATATAACCATCACAAGAGAAAAACCCTGAAGTTAATTTATGGTATTAACAGAATTTATTAAAGGACTTGGGGGCTTGGCTTGGGACGAAAATATTAGAGAGCTATATTTAAGAGTTGTGGAAAAGATTTTGTTACATGGAGCTCAGGCCTGGTATGATGATAACACTTTGATGAATACCAAATTACGACAGATGCAAAGGCCGTTCCTGCTAATGATAACAAAATGTTATCGCACCTTATCGACAGAGGCTCTAGGGATATTGGCGGGGTGTTTACCCCTTTATTTAAAAGTGAAAATAGTTAAGTTGTGGTATAAGATCTATAATGAGGGTGACGAGATTTGGTTGGGGAACGAATCCTTCAATAGCTAAACTTGTGAAGTAAAATCCAGGGATCTCAGGAAAATAAAGGATATAATAAGCTTTAATTGGTCTTATAGACTAGAACCCATTGCGAAGAATACATATTTTACGGATGGTTCCAAGATTAACGGAAAAGTTGGGTTGGCTTTTATTAAGTATCATGAGAGTCAGAAGATCGACACTAAACGGAGAAGAAACCGTGATAACGCAACATCATACAGTGCTGAGGTTACGGCCATTTCTATGGCAATAGAAATGCTAGGGAAAAGGGTCTAAGTGAAATTGACATCTTTAGCGATTAGAGGAGTGCTTTGCAGGCGCTTAGGTCCTTAGAATAAAAGGGTTAGATTATTGAGGAATTGAAACACAAGATCAAAAATAATGATTAAAAGTACATATAGGGATCAGACTGAATGAGGAAGTTGACTCTGCGACTAAATAAGCCCCGGAATTGGACATAATTGAAGGTACCTATAAAATGACCAGGCAACAAGTAAAGGCAAAGATTAAGGCATATGGAATGAAAGTCTGGCAAGAAAGGTGGGCCGATAGTCAATTGGGGAGGCCGGTTTATAAAATCTACCCTTAGGTTTCCTTAGAAAGAATGATATCGAATTTCTATATTAATCAAGCTATCACTCAATACGGAAGCGTGGGCTCATATCAAAAAAGATTTTTTGGGAAGAGTGACATCTGTGCGTGCGGAGAGGTCCAGACAATACAGCATTGTTTATTTAATGGTGTAACAGGGAGAGATTTGTCATCGAGTTTACCGAAAGAAGTTACTGAATGGTCACCACATAAATTCTATAATGATTACTATTGTAGAAAATTCATTTTGGCGGTGATGAAAGACCTTATGGACTTTCATTACCCCTGTTTGGCTCATTGATAATTTTGGTGTTTGTTTGTTTCGGTTTATATAATTGTTTATCATAGCAGGTATTTATTTTGTATTGTATGGAGCGCATGTATTTATTTTGTATTGTATAGTTCTAGTCAAGCTGATTGCCATTGCGAAATTTGACCTCTCTCAAAATCATCCGTATACCTTCGAGAAAGACGGATTATCTTTTGGACTTTACATAAATATATATGTATGCATGCATACATACATACATACATACATATATATATATATATATATATATATATATATATATATATGTGTGTGTGTTTGTGTGTGTGTGTGTGTACGTACTCGTTTAAGGTTACCGTATAAAACGAATTCTGTAATAAACAATTATAGACTATATCAATAATAATTATTTGCGAGAATCAACAATCAACTTGCATATTAAGTCTTTCTAGTGCAAGTAGTTAAGGACGACTGTGTTTTAATCATGATTAAAGTTTAAAAACTTTTTTGTTAAGTGGAAATAAAATACATCAAAAACCCGACAAGTTACTTTCAAAAATCAAAAGATATTTTCACATCTAAATCAATATTGCGAGAATATTCCCTTAAAATTACACTCTTAGACACAAAAAAAGAGGCCCCAAGAAGGAGTTATACGAATAGAACGAAAATCGGTAGATGTGATGTGCATGTACAGAAAAACAAATTATTACAATTTCAGAAAAAAATGGATGATTTATTCAAGAGAAAGAGCTTTACAGAGTGAAAAGTCAAAAACGCGTTGGTCCACCTCTGGCTTTTATGCAAGCAGTTTTTCGGCTTAGCATTGGTTGATAGAGGTGACGGATATCCTCCTGCGGGATATCGTGCCAAATTCTGTCCAATTGGCGTGTTAAATCGTCAAAATCCCGAGTTGGTTCGAAGGCCCAGCCCATAGAGCTCCAAACGTGCTCAATGGGGATGGCACCCGGTAAACTTGCTGGTCAAGGTAGCATTGGGCAAGCACGAAGACAAACAGTACAAACTCTCGCCGTCTGCGGGCGGGCATTATCTTGCTGAAATGTAAGCCCAGGATGGTGTGATATGAAGGGCAACACAACGGGGCGTAGAATATCGTTGACGTGCCGCTGTGCTGTGAGGGTGCCGCGGATGGCAACCAAGGGGTCCTGCTATGAGATGAAATGGCACCCCAGACAATCAATCCTGGTTGTCGGCCCGTATGGCGGAAGTGAGGTATCCCACCGCTGTCCGGTGCGTCTCCAGACACGTATTCTCTGGTCATCGGGGTTCAATTCGAAGCGGGACTCATCACTGAAACCAATTCTACTCCAGTCAATGACATTTCAGGTCGAATGTGCCCGACTCCACTGCAAACGGCTTGTCGGTCTACAGAGGTGAATGGTAGTCGGCGCAAGGGGCGCCGTGAGCTCAGTCCCCTTTCTCTGAGCCGCATATGAATGTTCCTTGTGGTCACTGAAGCACCAGTTTCACGTACGATCGATGATAATGACGAATCTGGGGCTGTGAATGCCCCTCTGACGATTGCTTGGTCCTTACGTACTGTCATTTCTCTAGGCCAACCGCTTCCTACTTGACGCTGTGTTCGGCCATGGTTCACCCATTCCTGCCAACATCGTCTACTAGTGGATTCGCTCCTATCCAAATGTTGAGCGATTCGCTGATAAGACCAACCGGCTTCTTTGATCCCAACTACACGTCCTCTCTCAAATGCTGACATCTTCGCATATTGTTCGCGCACCTGTTACTGTTTACCTGAGTACACGGAATGAAATTTGCAAAGAATTTACGACCTGGAATCGAAATTTCTCCTCTTTAATATCCTACCAGTTGTGCAGTTAAGATGCGCTGCAGCGTCGCATGTTCATTCATTGGCTGCCAAATTTTAAAATTTTGCATTTTCCGTCGAAGCCTGTATGCATATCAATTTGTGTCCAATTTGTATTACTCCTGCTTGGTGCATCTTTATTTTTCATAAGAATGTATTCCAGTCCCTCATTGTATTCCAATTATCTTGATTTACTTAAAATGTAGTATCCAAAATATTTTACTATTCTTTAAAATTTGATTGCCGTTTCTCTGGTTTTGAAACTGTTGAAAAAAGTGATTTTGGTTGAATTTGGAAAACCCACCTAGTAAAATTTTAAGAGTTCTAATAATAAGTTCATTCATAAAAAAAAGGTAAATCTTGGGGCATATAATCTGTGCACAAAATATTTATTTATTTATTTATTACAAATGCCCGGAAGATTGGCTATGGCGCCATTTGTTCTCGGCAAAGGGCGAGACTGCTGGCCATTCATTTAAGGGGGCATCGTATAGGTTGCCAGCATTACCCCCTACAAGCCGGTCCCGTAATTTACAACCGAGTCAAGTGACGAGATCTGTATACAAAATGAGATCAAACAATTTCAAACAATTTTTTCCATCAATTGACAAAATTTTGCATTATAATCTGATACCCAGGAGAACTCTCTTAATTGTAAAAAGCATCACCGTATATTCAATTGTGTATTACTTTTGTGTCATTTGAATTTTATATTTAAATTTTAGGAGGCTGTTGAAGTGTACCATGAAGCAGTTAAGAAGATGCCCGAACATTATCAGCCCCAGTCTCTTTATAATATGATGGGTATGGAAGAACTTGTGATTTTCATAAGTTTAAATATTTTTAATAAACCGTAAAATTTTTCATTGCCTCTTATTTTACAATACTATGTATGTTACAGTATTTGTTAAGATCCGAAAATACGTTTTCTTATCACAGAAAAGTTTTCCCTGAGACAACAGAGAGAAAATTTTAATTTAGGTGCGTTTAAGACCATTTATCCAGGTCAGTACGTAATAGATCACGGGATTTGCTTCAAACAACCCTCTGAATTTTATTTTCGCTAAATCCAATATACTCTTCGGAATATATTATTTTTGAACTTTTCATCAGTTCTTAGAACATGTATTCAGAATCAGAGTGAGTAAATAATTTAGAAGGTTTTGACGTAACTTGAGAACTTCCTAGGTATAATGATATAATTCATAGAGTCACATCCTCGATATTTTTACTATAGTAAAAAAGGTTAAAACTAAATTTTCAAAAAGGTTTTCATAAAATAAGTAAGATGAAAAGTTCTATCATTTCTATAAATTAGTATTCGTCTTACAATAATGAAGAAATTTATTTTGATTCCTTACAGCACATGAACTGAAATTTAATATATTTATAAGTCCATTGTCAAGAATAATTAATTTGACACGATGCCACGTCACCTGACTATTTAATTATACTAGTGTTCGATGGCATGGGTAAAACAAGGCCTTAACAATACTCTTAAGATTCCAGCTGAGTTTACTCACAAAATTATATTTACCTTTTAAGGTGGGGAATCATTCTTACAGATCTTAGGCGAGCTGATGAGGAATCTTAAACTAAAGGATAATCTAGATAAAATTTTCCATGACTAAGGGCCTGTGCACATAGAATCCGTAAGCGTTAGCGTAAAAAGTTTTAACCACTCACATACCAATCATTGGCCTATTTAACAAATCAGCCCAATGGAATATTTTACGCTAACGCTGATGGATTCTATGTGAACAGGCCCTTACTGCTTCCTTGGACAATTTGAGCAGCCTTAATACGTCACACGCAGCGCTTTCAATGAAGCTGTCTGCTGTGCCTTTAGCTACGGAAATCTCTTTTCACTTGACGACCTTTTTTGTGATGCTGCTTTTTGTGTACTACCGTTTCTAGTTAACTCTTTTTTTTTTTTTTTTTTTGTATTTCTATTCACGCGCCCTGGTAAAATCTGCATAGAGGCTTGTGGAGGACTTGTAAGTGTTGAGACTGGAAATCAAACGCTAACAAAACTTATTCGAAGCTGAAAAATATGCAATAGAAGAAAAAAAGTTTATACCAAAAACAACTGATGAAGCTAACATTTTTTCAAAAATACAGATTTCAAAAAATTTTCTTAAATATTCTTATAGAGCAATCTCGATTGTTCTTTCCCATTACAAACTAATTTTTTTTCGCTTGATACAGGAAATTAAATTTGGTAATTTGCTAAGCCTCTTATAAAAATTTACATCCTTTCATACTTTACAAATATTCTATAAATTTGTGCATAGTAAGATATTAAATTCTCCTCACGATCATTAAATTGTTTCTTTTTTGTGCTTTTACATCGATGAAAACCTATAAAAAGGAAGAAAAATTATTTAAAATAATTAAATAAAGTATGTGTGTAATGATAAAGTTATTGAAGGGCATATTTTCTAGTTTTCCTCTGGAAACCTTTCATTTTCAAGAGTTTCATTCATCGTGCGAGAAAAGGAGTATTTTCATTAACTTTCTCCCTCTAAAATCACTTTAATCAATGAAAAAGGATTTTCCTGTCGAACAGATAACAAATAAATTATTTTGTATGTATGTTTGAGAGGATTTAAGCGGTAGTTTAGAAAAAGCAGTAAGATAAATTAGATTTTGATCTCTTTTGAAGAGAATACAAGAGAAAATGACGTTAAAAGCATACTTCGTAACTTCGAGTTATTATGTTCAATAACTATGTAAGACGATGTCTTGAATCTGAACAAAAGAAAGAATCATGGGATTTAAACGTCACTCTTAGCTGAAATTAGAACACCGAAACAGAATAATACTTTAAATCAGTACATTAACTAAATTTCAAACAATAGAAATTCATTATAGGAATATTCGTTAAAAAAGCTGCTATAGAACATAATTTTAATTTATTTTAAATTGCATGGTGATCTAAAATGGAGTTATTTTAAAATTGTTTTAAAACTACAAAGTAGCATAAACTTACATAAACATTTTTACGTGATCATGAATGATAAATTATATACACGGGAGACTTTTTTTAAGTTTTAAATTAATGAAGTTATATTTTGTATTATTACGAGAAACAGAGGACTTAATAAAACAGAGAGGTAATGGGCTTCCATTACACTTTTTAGACACTTTCACCGAAATTAAAAATAATAGGTTTTCCTTGATCACAATGGTTACGCATTCAGTAATTACAATTTTGCATTTTAAAGGAATCAAAAAATCCCTGGTGTTATTTTTAAGAACCTTTTCATAACTTTGTTTCAATTTTCTAAACTCCAGTATGAATAAAAATCAGTAACTAGAAACTTTTATATACTTTTTCACACTTATCAGTTTAATATAAAAATATACTTTAGGGTATATTATCATAAATCAAAAACTTATGCATAAATGACAAATAAGTTTTTTTAAATTATAATAAGTGAGAACATAATTCTTCTAAACAAGATTCAAGAATATTTAGAATTATTTCGTAATCCTAATTTAACAGATGAAAATTTCAAATAAAACATTTGAATAGTTCCCTTAATTGCAGTAATTCCATTATTGGACAAAAGTTCAGTCAATGAAACTAAACTGTTGAAATTCAAAATTTGCTTACGTCTTCAAGAATTCAGATGTTCTTAAGAGCAGTATGTGGCTGCAAAACTGAAGAAATTATGACCTCATAAATTTTCATTGGCTAGTGACAAACTTTTTCTTAAATAGTATCTTCATGTAACTAGATATTTCAATATTGCTGAAAACATTGACGAGTTAAATAACTTTCTTTGAGAATAATTATTTCTCCTTCAGATTCTCCCCGTTCGCGGAAGAGCTAAGGTGCAAGATTCCCATGAAAGTAAACTTGCGAATTCCTCAAGCTCCGCAGGCCACGCTAATATTTCTAAATACACTTGACCATTTACCATACATATTATACTGTGCAGTTGAAGCATAATTTATGAATATAAAAAACGTGTTATATAAATTTTATAAGTTGCAGTAAGGCAGTAAGTTGGCAAAACTAAAAATAAGAATTCCTATCATTGATCACAAATAAATGAAAAATAAAACCCAAGAATGTTGAAGCTTAGCTATAGTTCTGACTTTCATATATTGTTTTCAAGGCTACCAATATAACAATAACCACTAAATACTATACTTACTATACAAAAGAAAAAGATTCATTGGTGCATTAATTTCACAGGTGAAGCTTACTTCAAACTCGGGCAATTCGTTGATGCGGAACATTGGTACAGAGAAGCGTTAAGAGTGAAACCAGATCATATTCCTGCTCATCTGACATATGCGAAGCTACTGTCGAAATGGGTAAGTTCAAACAGTTCATGTTATCACTTCGTTCTACAGATATATAAAGCGCATAAAAGTAAATGAATCAATATCTAAGGAAAATTCTGCTTTTTGCAGTTTATTTTATTAGTATGGTGACATTCACGCTTTTAAAGGACTAATATTTTATTTATTAGGATTTATTTTATTAAATTTTATTAGGATATATTTCTTTCATCTCAATGTAGGCCGCAGGACGAAAAAAAAATTTCTTCAGAAGTGAAAAACAACTCAACTCAAAGTTCGGAAATAGAGACAATCACAAATTATATTCTCTCTGCAGCTATCTAATAAAACATAATAATGTCATTTCATATATTCAATAATATCAGTGCAGTTCCATGTAGCCACTATCCTGCAAAAGACGACCTTAGTTCGGTAACCCAACCAATCAACCAAACTTGCAGTTCTACTATATGTGGGTGGTTTAGAGAAAATTTAATTCGGTGCCTGATGATTTTGCAATGTGATACATGCTGTTCAAAGATGTGCGATTCTGTAAATATGGAGTAGCCGTTCTTGTGTTGTAGATTTTCATGCTTGCATTTTAGAGACCTTTAAGAGATCCTTACACATAAAGATAGGTTGTGAATGTCCTTAACATGTCGTGGACGAGCATTTGACGAATGATCAGTCGAATTTCATACAAGATGAATGAGCTGGCCTTTGCATTTGCCTGATTTGCGTCACCAGGTGTTCTTTAAAGTGTGCAAATATGTGTATATTTCATCTAATACAAACAGAACTTATTAAAAACTAAATGATTATTGTTTTTTCTGAGCGTATTAGAATTCTCCCTTTGAACTAATGGATGAGTTGGTATAAATCAATATGATGCTCACACATGCGAAATAATACCACTTTCACAATAATTTTTATAATTTCCGTCTTAGGACTTTTAGTGGTCCACATACTTAAAATATGCATACCATATGCATACCAAAATATGCATACCAAGCTCGGCTACACAGAAAGCGGTCTGTCACCGCAGGAAGTGATCCAACGGTCGTCGCGGCGGTCTGCGATATGGGGACGTCACATAGGACGCTACACCTTTGTGCGAGCGATCCAGTCCGAGCGCTTTCTGCTAGAGGTTTTGAAGAGCTATAGAAGCAGATGTTGAAAATGCGGATTATATTGTAAAAGTAGCTTGCTGTTTGCACAATAACGTTTTATCAAAGAATAATAACAAAGAATGCACAGCCGCAGAAACTCAGGAAGAGTGCGGGCCTATAGGTGCCTTTTTGGAAACTGGATAAACAAATCAAAGGTCCGCCACTGCTGCAATTCAAGTCCACGAACCTATTGCTGATTACTTTGATAGAAGAAACAACGCAACATAAAATTAAATATAATTTAATTTTTTATTAATAACAAGTTGTCTGCCCGGCGTTAACGCCGTTGACTAGTTGTCTGCCTCGGTTTATCTCGGTCATTTTGGACATTTTATTTTATTTTGCACCCCTCATCACTCCCCATACCGATGGGGGGCTAAACTTGGACTTAAATGGCATCGGGAGTGCTACTATTCATCTCAGAGACCCCGAAAACCATGGATTTGACACTAATATCAGTCATTTTCGATTACCTTCCCATGGCACCCCGTTCCACCACCAACCCTAGGGGTGCTAAGGGTTAAAATATTTTTATAATGTTCGTGTGGACTGTCAGACAAACACGTATATTTACGAATAGTTTCTATAAAATTTCTGCTTGATCACCCATTCTAATTGAAGGCGGTAAGGGCGGTCACGCGGCAAATCTGTAGAATTATACTACCCGATCGCTTGTCGTCGCGACAAAAGCTGGCGGGAGTCGGTAAACCACGTTCTGTCTCACAGAGATGATGCAAAATAGCGTAATACAGCTAGACCGTTCACCTGCCGCGGGTAAAGATCGCTTCCCGTCGCGACAAACCACGTTCTGTGTGACCGAGTCTTTAGAGTAATTATACCATACAAAAAAGCAGTTTTATACAGATTGAAGTCTGTAAGAACTACTTCACAGATAACCCATTTTCTTCTGCCTACAAAGCTATTTCCCATGTATCGGATTGAAAGTTGGTCGAGAGAACTCTTGTCATCTTTCTACAAGCGGATAATTTTACTCCGATCTACAGTTTAAAGCAGCTACAGAGAGACTAGAAACATTCATATTAAGAGAGGGAGTCGAACATACATACTCCTGTACTGAATGCATGTGCCTAGCCATTCTGCTATCATTTGTTTCTCATCAAATTTGTTGCTCATCAAATTTTCTTGGAGGATTCATTTTATGGGTGTATGAGTAGGGCTAATTAGAATGTAAATAACAAGCGTCTGGTTGTGCAAACTTGTTACATGCTCTCATAGTGCCTTATCTGTGTTCATTGGAATTAGGTACAAATATCACTGATCGTATCTTCTTGTAGCCTTTGAACATGGATACCCACGGGGGTAGAGATTTTTACAGTATTTAAACGTCTATGTTTGGAATAAGCTCCGTGCGGCACTTAGGGCACTTTAGGAATCAGCAAATTTAATTCATCCCAAGATTTTTTTTAAACAATTCCACGATATAGGGTCCGTAAGATTTGTTGGAAACGCCCTGTCAACGCATAAATACAGTATATGTCTTGAGTGTTCTGCTCCTTAATGGAGACACTCAGAAATATAATTGCCTCTAACTTAAGCGCTTGAAATGATACGAATTGTTACATCTTAGAGACTACTATGTGCTCGAGTTGTCCATGCGGTAACGTGCTGTCTTTCGGTGCTGAGGGTGTTCGGCTCGAATCCCTGCATGCCGTTAAGTACCTCCGCGTCTAGGCCTGATATGGGCGCTTAAAAGCCGTAAACAGGAAAGTCCTTCTATGAAGGCCAGTGAGGTTGGGAGAGGGTACGATTTAACCGGAGCTGCACACTTCAGATCGAAGCCTTTTTGAACCTGGTCCGGAACTTCCAGGGGTATAAGAAACAACAACTACTACTTCTACTACTACTATATATTGAAAATCGTGCGGAAATTTCAGATTATTTTTCTCATAAACGGACAAACAGTAATTAAAATGAAACTTAAAGGGATGCATTAGGATGTTTCTATCAATACAAAACTATCCTTAGTTTTCATTTATCTATTATTTTTACTAAATTTACTTAGATGTCTTTAGAATAATTCTAGATGTAATTCCTTAAATAATGTAAAACATTTTTATTTTTAATAAATATGTTTCTAGAAATAATAAAAACTTAATCATATTTCATTTTGTAGGATCGTTTAGAAGAAGCTGAACAGTGGTTCCTTAAAGCCAAAACGATTGCTCCAAATGATTCCAGCGTCTATCAACATTATGGTAGGGAAGAAGCTATTGCTCTTTATAATGTATCCATTAAATCTATGAGATGAGAAATAAATTATTTAGACTCAAGCATTTGTCTTGTAATGAGTTAACTCTAATATGCTATCTAATTATTAATAAATATACAGGGTGTTCCAAAATTCAACCGACAAATTCAGAGGGATCATAGTAGGCATCAAGACGAGCAATAATCACATAAGAATTTATGACCGGAAACACAAACCTGACGCTGGAGGGCGCTGTTTACTTAATCGGACCGTACCTCTTACCAACTCCACTAGATGGCCGAAAATATAGCATCTTTCTGGAGGAGGTAGAAAACTCAAAAACCAGTCCGATTAAGTAAACAGCACCCTCCAGCGTCAGGTTTGTGTTTCAAGTCACTCATTCCTATGTGATTATTGCTCGTCCTGATGCCTACTATCACCCTTTTAAATTTGTCGGTCAAATTTTTGGAACACCCTGTATAACTAATTATATCTTTTGTTTTGTTTATCATATGGCTGATATATATATATATATATATATATATATATATATATATATATATATATATATATAATCATATTTTGTTGTGAAAAAAATATGCTACATCCTTCCTAAAAGAATAAAGGCAACAAAAAAATTAAATACTCACTCTTTCTTTTATAAATTTCTTATATAATTATATAATATATAAATTTAAACAAGTACTAAATGAGTAATAAATCTTTGTTTTGAAATTTTATTTTCTATGATTCAATTTTAAAGTCTAATTAAAATTTCACAGTATGCGTAAGTAAATACACTTGACTTACTTGTATTTAATGAAACAGATGCAACATCTTTTATTGCTAAATCCTTATTTTCATATAAACTATTTTAATGTAATGGATAGATGTTTAATGCAACAGAGAAACCATTTATTTCTAGGCCAGTTTCTGTCAGAATGCGAGAGACATAATGAAGCAGCTGACATATATGTGAGAGCAGCAGAGCTAGCTTCTGATGAATATGAAATAATATTTAATGCCGCTAACACGTTAAGGTGAGATTTCTTTATTTTGAATTAGCAAGGAGTTTATACGGAATACAAAATATATTTGATAAAATTTAAACGAATAAAGATATTTTGGACTGGATACATAAATACGGACGTTTAAAAATTGGCAATTTTTTTTGTAAAACAAGACAGATGTTCTGACATGAGAATGTAAATTTATATCGATGCTTTCATGTTTTACATGTTAATATTAGCCAGTTTTTTCAAAATACGTCATTTCAAATGAAATATTTTTATTAAATATTACAGTAATTGTAAAGAATAATTACTCTTTGTTCAAAATTTTCAAAGTATCATTTTAGTTCTTTTGTAGCAAGATATGATGATATCGAAAAATTTCAGGTAGTCTCTTCTAACGAAACTACCGTAGCTCCTTATTAACGTAGGATTACTTATCGTTGCTTACCTCTTTTGTATGTACATATGTATGTTTGTGTTATCTATATATGTATCTATATATATGTACGTATGTATATATATATATATATATATATATATATACATATATGTAGGTCAAAATTTTGACGCATTTTGGTACTTTTCTGTTTAACTGTTTACTGCTTGTCCAAGCGATACAGACTGGGTTTGACGCGCTGCCAAAATTATAACTCACGAGGTACGGACGGACGGTTATAGCGTCTGAAATTTTGCTTTCCGGAGGACCGTTATGGAGGAACGTAATCCTACGTTAAAAACATGTTCATGTAAAAACGACAAATAAGGACCATTATAGATATTTTTACGCTTTGATGTTGAAATCTGTTAAGATGAAAAGTACGAATGACTCGAACTGGTAATACATAAAGGTAATAGCTAAATATGAAGAAAAAATGTGCTATCACCCTGGGATACCTTTGTTATAGCTTCAGATACATTTCATTTATGCCTTTAAATTATGCGATGCATAAAAAAATTACAGCAATTTTCTTTATCTGATTCAGAGGCACTTGTTCGCAGCTTGATATTCACCACGAAGTGTTGCTAGCTACTTTATTGTGGTAGCACCATTTAGGAGATCCAGCATTGCTCCTTATCAGGAGACAACACATTAACGACCAAGCCTTATTCGGAAATTGAACCCAAACCTACAGCGCGGAAGCTCACGACGCTAACCACTATACACTGTGGGCGACATTTTACAACGAGTAATAGTATTTTTCTGCTTATATATATTTTTTTAAACTTCGCATCGCAACCAG
The DNA here is from genome assembly GCA_907164885.2 of Dolomedes plantarius. NCBI lineage: Eukaryota > Metazoa > Arthropoda > Arachnida > Araneae > Dolomedidae > Dolomedes > Dolomedes plantarius. The sequence continues at coordinate 131,650,748 of OU015494.1, read as the reverse complement.
AAGAATTCATGCTCAGATGCTATGGAAAGGGAATATCATTTACATGGCTTAACATCTCAAAACTTACTTTCTTCCTCTAACTTTCAAAAATATTACTAAGGATTTGGAACTTTTTGAATATATTCCAAACTTTACTTTAGAACTTCTATATTTCTCCAAAAAGGCGCCAAATGCCGAAAATTACTGATTGAGGTAAACAATTGAAACCACTGAGGATGCTTGCTTTTCAGGTTGAAGATTTAATTTTGTTGATGTTACATTTAACAAAGAAAAATCTAAATTTTACATTTTTAAACGAAATAATACAGTATTTAAGATCCTAAAATGTCCCAAAGTTTAGCATTTACTACTAAATATTAAGTTTAGACGTCATTAAATGCTTTTTAAAAGGCCTTTCAGTAATTTTTTTCTCTCTCTCTGATGCTGGAATACAAAGCAGAATTTGATTTAAGACCCCTTACAGAATCTCAAAACCAAGTTTCGAATAAGATAGAAATTCAATTTTTAAAATAAAATATATGATACATTTATTTAAAACACTATTAAATAGTACTGATAGGATAAAAGTAATCCGTATAGAAGTACTATTTATATTTAAGTGCGGGCTTGTGGCGGCCCAGTGGTACAGCGCGCTGGTTTTCGGTGCTGAGGGTGCTCGGATCGAATCCTGGCGTCGTGCCACGAAAAATGCCTCCGTTCGTGTCGTCCCTTCATAGGGGGTAATGCTGTCCGCCTATATGGTGCCCCCACAATAAAATGGGCAGTAAAAAATTGCGGCGTAGTATAGGCGAATGTTTGACGACAAGTGCCTCCGCATTGCCCCCCCCCCAAAAAAAAAAATAAATAAATAAATAAATAAATAAAAAAATAAATAAAAAATAAAAATTAATGAAAATAGATAATGATAAGGTTTTGAAACTGCGACGCAATATTTATAAAAGTCTTAATACAAAGATAAAATGTGGGTGAAAAGATTAATAAATTTGCGAAATTTTTCTATTTTTTATACTTGTTATAGCGAAAAATACATAAAATGCTTATATAATCACAAATTTGCCAGAGGAATTATCTTTATAAGGTGGATAATAATAGATTAAATAAAGGTCATATGTTTCCTAGACATCGTTAGAAATGACATAATCTTGGATAAATTGGATGATCAAAGACAGCTGGTCGGATAAAGATTGGACGATTAGTCTTCTATTACAAGAAGGGCTTTAATCCGCTTTCAAAACAAGAACTTATGAAAGAATTAAGGTTTTACTGCTTTATGTATTATAAAAACATTTATAAAGAAATACCGTATAATCACAGGAATTTTTGAAGACAGATTTAAATTACAGTTTGACAGCAAACAACTTAATTTTACAAGTAAGTTTATCACATTAGTTGGAAATTGTGTTGTACACTGACACTTTATTCCTTCGTAATATTGTTCAAAGTAATTATGAGAGTCATCTCTAATGTTTGTAAGATTTAATAATATGATATTCATCTTAAAACCTATCATAAATCAGTTTCGGATATCATCCAAACGGGGTTCAGTAGTTGGGTCTGCAAGTTTTGTTCAAAGGGATGGTTTTATAATAAATATAACATGTTTAATACGTTCTGCTATCTAAGTGTATTCATCCTTTTGGCGATTATCCAAGTGATAATACTCTGTGATAAAACAATTGGGAATTGTAACTTCTTCAGCTCTAAAGGTACCAGACCCCTTAAGAAATTTAAGGATCTTTCCAAGATTATGCCACAAAGCAATATTGTAGAGGAATCAGATTCCATGCCTATTTTCAATGTCCGGAAGCCACCAGATACAAAATTACAAATGAGTTGAAGAAAAATGTACTCAGTTGCCTTATATTTATGGTTATACCAATTACAGTGGTGCCTCGACTTACGAGTTTAATTCGTTCCATGACGGAGCTCGTAACTCGAAATACTCGTATCTCGAATCAATTTTCCCTATTGAAATGAATGGAAAAGCCATTAATTTGTTCTGGGATCCCCAAAACACAACTTTTTGTTACATGTTTTAAATAAGAGCAATGGGCTTATAAATGATGAACGTTGTATAAAAACGCAATACAATAGAATGTACTGCAATAAACTTGTATTATTAAGTGTAATGTACAACATTTACCTTGCAGATCAGACTTAAAGATTCTGATGTAAGAGGAGGAGAAAGGCTGAACTGAATAATTAAATCTTTTTCTTTGATTTTTAACCAAGGTCATCCCATCCCCTAGACCCCATGGGGGTTCCAGTGTGGGGGAGGGAATTGAAGCTATTTCTCTGTGAGAGAGGTTGGACGCTGTTCGGTTTCATAGCGCATACAGACTGGCACAGCGCTCTCTGCATCTGCCAGTGATTAATGTTCTTTCTGTACTCTGTATCTGCGCTGATCTCCTCCTCTAGCGGTCTGTATGCATAGCATCAAAGGCGAACTCGAGGTCCCGGAGGTCAAATGGTGACAGTGGGGGCGGGGGACACTAGATCAAGAAACACGAAGACTTTGGCGGCTTGAATGGGGGGGGGTTCTAAATGGGGGAATATCTGGAAGACACGTGTTCATTGGAATGGGGGTGGTTCTAAATACCGTGTCTAATGTTACCGTGACTAATGTATGACAGGAGTCGGGGAGAGAACTCTGTCCAATGTGAATGCACCATCAGATGGCGACTCAAGTGGGGCAGAGCAAGCTGCCCGGGTGATAATTGTTGAGTGTTAATCTCTCAGTTTATGACTGGATAGTAGTCTTAGAATAATATTATACAATTGTATTATAATTGTACATAAAGGTTGTAAATATTATATGCTTCTCAGGTTCTCATTTGATGAGCACGTAACATGGCGTTCGCTGCGCAAACTAGCGGTGGGGTATCTGAAGCTTGCTCGTAATCCGAATTATAGCTCGTAACTTGAAGTAAAAAATCTGCTAAGAGAATGCTCGTATCTCGAAAAACTCGTAAGTCGAGACACTCGTAGGTCGAGGTACCACTGTATTGTTATTTGCAATTATGCAAGTCTGCTCCGTTTTATACTATCGCGCTTTAAATATACCCCTATGGATTGTTTTCAGTTTTTTCCTTTGAGAACCTCCTTATATTAGAATATAAAGTAATAAATATTACTATAAAATCTCATTTCTTGTATGAATGTGTCCTGTGTCTGACAGTATTATGGAACATAATGTATGAATTGTATAACTTTCTTAAATCCTTCCCCAACGGGATAATAAATATAAAGCCGCACACTTCAAACTGCATTTTTAAAAAAAGGAGAGGTGGTGGAATTCACAGAGAAAATTTTTCTTGCTCTTCTTTCGAAACCATTTTACCATATCGAGTAATCCAAAATGTGTCACATTCAAGTTTATCATAATTATTAATCAACTAGAAGGTAATCCGTCATTTTGACGTCATAATACTAATAATGACGTCATAATGGAAAAAGTATATGAAAGTTAAAAAATATCCCGAATTATATAACAATATTGCATTTAATCCACACCTTGTAAAAGCAAACCCTTTCATTATTTTTTTATTTATTTAGTTTATCATGCAATTGGAGTAGTAGACTGCCATCCAGTTTTTTACAGCTCACTACGCGATATGAATACTTGAGCTACTTGATTCATTCACATTCAAGTTTGTTTCTTTCAGAATTCATCGCAAAAGTAAACCGATTTTTAAAAATTGTTAAATATACATCTAAAAGCATCCAAATTTTTTTAGTTCTGAAAGTTTTATAGAAAAATAGGCTGAACAAACGTGATTTGATGGAGAAGATATTAGTTTTTAGGTAAAGTTTTTATTTTTGGGTTCTGATCCACATCTGAAATTGAAATTAAGCCTAACCGGCTGTTTGTTTACTGAGGGCTTCAATTGAAAGATGAGTACAGCCCGGAAGTGTTATACAGAGACAACGGCTATTATATATATAATGGAATCCATAGATGTTGTTATCATCCATGACAGGGACATAGAAGGGGGCTGGCCCGAGCCCCTTATCCTGAAATTTAGGTATTTCATATATTATTACAAAGCATTAACCCTAAATGGTCTTTTATAATGTCTTTCATAATTTTGTCACTATCTCCCTCTCCCCTCAAAATTTGCTCTAGCGATGCAATAGATCTCAATACACATGGATTTTTTAAATGTATAAAGAGTTATACTCAAGATTTGTTCTCTTGATTGTTCCATAAAATGCAAGGTTTTAGTACGTACATTTTCATTAACATACTTTGGGCTTTACTCTATTTTTCAGAACGCAATACATATGAAAAGAGAAACAATAAAATACCAGATTTATATTCCCGCCAGATTTTCAGCAAAAAAGAAAATTTTTTTTTTTCTCCCATCAAACCGTAAACAGTTGTTATTTAGCAAATTGGGAAGATATAGTTTCCCTCCCGTACGAATACTCGGTGTGAAACAAGTGGTAATTACACAAATCACCCCCACTGCCTGTAGAATTGCATATTAGAAGCCTGGCAGAAAAATCCTTTAAAATTGAATGGAAATAGAATTTGATAAGATTTCAAAACAGGAAATTCCAAAAATCATCTTCCCTGCATAAATAATTTCTGTTTGACGTTGATTTCTTCCTTTATGTTGGTACCTTTATAATTATTTCGAATGAAAATGCTGATGTCTCTCCTTGAATGTACGGGAATTCTTCATTCGCCATTTCAGGAAGCGTGATATTTGAACCTTCACCTACCAGATAAAATGGGCAATATAATAGGTTTATATATATATTATTTCATAGTTAATATGTATCTTCAAACTGCAAAAACTATGAAACAGATACATATGAGACGGGGAAATGCAAAGTGGTGTAAGTCAGTTAGACAAGTGGTGTAAATCCAAAGCGTTTTTCTCCAAAAACTACGAAAAATTCCACTATAAATTGAACAAATTATAATTCGTAATAATTTTTATAATATTGAATATAATAATTATTTGCAATTCCATTATAATTGAGCATGGAGATTACATTTTTGCTCTCAAATAAAAAAGGTTGAAAATGTGACTTACACCACTTTGCCTTTCACGGCCTCATACATAAACGGAAATGAAAACACAATTAAAATTATTATGCTTACCCAAAGAAAGAAGATAAGTCATATTTTTTTACTTAACAATCGAAAACCAGCAATTCATTAAGATTTATACCATTATAAAAATGTTTTCTTACATGTATTGAAATTTCGTTGGAAACGTATTACAGAAATATTTCTTCCTTAAAAAATACAAGTAAATACTAGGAAAATAAAATGTCACTGGACCTGATGGATATAAGGTCGTATGTAGCAAAACATTTTAGAATAATAACTATGTAGAGCTAAGCGTGGGTTATTTTATACGACTGTATTTAATGTTGCATTTAAAGAGGAATCATCATCTAAATTCAATATGCAGTTGTTACAGTGAGTTTCGCGGAAGAAGTCAAATCTGTTTTGCAGCAATAAATCCGTTTTGAACAACAGTTCTTTAAAACATGTTTTCTTCCGACACAAGTATAGATCTTTTTTTTCTCCACTAAATTTTTCAACAAAAATTTACGATGAATGAATCGAAAACAAATTGAATCGAAAGATTTTGTACATCATATTATGAAAAAATGGAGCTCATTACCTTGAACTATACGTCAATTGCTATTTGAAAGGAAATCGGGACCAACAGAATTTTGTCAAAAAGATTTTTCTACCATCTAAAGTGATTTTCGTGCCCCAGATTAGAATAAATTTTATCGATGAAGCTATCATGCAATGATTCACGGTTCAACGAATATATTCTAGATTACTGCCAATTTCCTGCGTTCTGGAAACCCTTTCTCCAAAATTTCTTTTCTCAATTTTTTATCGTCTATTTTATTTCTGGAGTAAATTTAAATTGCTATAGAATTCATGCTACCGTTTAAGGAGGATGTTCCTAAAAAGGAATTACTTTGTAGTTAATGTAAGACATATTAAAATATATTTCAGTTTTTTTTTTGCCAATTCTTTCAGCTATGGACATATTACGAAAAAAAAATTAACCCATGAAAATATTTACATTCAGGTTTTTTCACAACGTGAATTTATATATGTTTTCATTTCGTTCGTGTAATGCATGCCTAAAAAACCTTGTAAATAAAACTTTAATCATTATCTTAAAAGCAACCGGACTCAGAAACTTTTCTTCTATTTTTAGGCACTAAGCATTCTTGTAATGCAAAAGAAAAAAAACCAGGCATATTACTAGTTCTCAATATAAATTGCTAACTAAAATTTCTATCTGACATTTAATGTAACCCTTTTTTCCCCAATGAATTACAACGTTGTTAAATACTTTTAAAAAAATTTTATCCATTATACCTAAAAAACCCATTTAAACCCCTTGTTCAGTCATCTCCTTTAATAAGAAAATTTTTAGAGAACAAAAGAAAAAGACTTTTAGCAGTAAGGGAAAAATAAACTTTTATTTTTATTTTTTCAGGCAAGCTGGTAGGAATTCTGAAGCTGAAAACTTTTACCATATGGCTGTGAAATTAAGACCAAATGTAAGTACAGAATATCCATTATATTTCTTGTATTTTATTTCTGTAAAAATTTTCAGATCGTCACTCATTTTTTATTTTTTGTAATTTATGTTTATATATAGGAAGCAGAACTTAAAACTTTATTAATTGGCATAAAGTATATCTATTCTCTATGCCGATAATTTATTACATTAAGACAACTTTTCTATAGCTCTGTCAAAAACGAATTCAAAAGCTAAAATATTTAAATTCTGGATAAATGTATTTCTTAAATCATGAACATCTCCAAATCATTCTTACACGCTTTTTCAGCGGCATCTTAGATCTTTGACATATTCTGAGGGTTCTATGTGTTTTGAAATCTGCTCCAAATGTTCTGCTGAGCGGGCTTCCCCTGAACATACCTGTATTCTTGCTTGCCTGGCAAGAATCCTGTATTCTTGCCAGGCAAGCAAGAATGCGAGATCTTCTTTTTGCGAGATCTAACTGCCAATCCATTGATGGTTCTGGATTTCCTTAGGATGTACAATGTCATGTACCTGATATAACCCTGACAGTCTTTGGGAATCTCCAACAACAAAAACAACTGAACATCTCCCGCATTCTCTCATTAAATAAATTGAGGGCTCAGAGTTAAAGTGAACCAACTCTATTTTTCGACCATTTCGTACTAACATTACCATGATATAGTAAAAACATCACATCTTCCATTGCAATAGTGAACAGAGTCCGTAGACTAAATTCTACGTTATTAAAGCAGGAAAAAACAAGCAAAAGTCAACGGCTGATCCATACAGTTGTTCAACTTAACGATCGGTTTCCTTAGAACTGACTCTCATGGACTTGGTTACACTTTAACTCTGAGACATCCAAATGCCAGTCATGAAATATTTAGGGCATTTAAAAATATTTCTTGTCAATAGAAGTACATGAATTACAAAAAAATGGAAATAAATTCATACTTGTTTATATTAAGGTCTTCAAAACAAAAAGTTTAGATGCTAAATACTTTTAAGGGGTAAACAAAAAATTTAATTGTTTCGCATACAAGAAATCAAAAAAAAATTAGGAAAATATGTCAATTCACACACAGCTCATTCTCTACTAGCTGTCTAATCTATATACGTATAAATAAATATTGCATAGTTCATAACCTGATGATTTATAAGTGTTAAAGTCGAGGATAAAACACCTGTTGCGAATATTTTGAAAAATGGGAAATTTCACAGGTGCTCAAAATGTTATAATCATTGACGTGCATTTTAGAACAATTTTAGTGTATAAACAGGTTGGTATTACTAGTGAACGCTGGTGTAAAATTACATTCTAAATTAAATATGACAGACAAGAGAGTTGCAGATGGCGGAGAAGAATCACACAATTTTTCGAAACGTACAAGCACGGCTAATGAAGTAACATTCGATTGAGTATCGGTCAAAAAGTTGTCATTTTAAGCGCTAGTAACGGTAAACATTACCGATTAGATGTTTAATCCAAAAAAGGTAGGTTGAGAAATAAAACTCAAATGAGTCCTAACTGACAGCAACGACAAAAAGCGGATTCACAGAAGCAGAAATCCTCCAAATGAGATCCTTTACGACTGAAAAAATGTTATCCTTATTCACATTGTTTCCTTTCAAAGGAAGATCAGCGATGTTCATAAAATGCTTAAGTATGTACGTAGAAGCATCCCATTGTAATTGTTTCTAATTGCAATACCAACCGCAGGGCTTCCTTCTATAAAACATGTAGATAGTGTTCTATGCTATTTTGTAATATTCTTTATGATATTTAGCCATTGCGATGCTTTGAGTAATAATCGAAACTAATTATAGCCTTCTACTGCATCTTCAAAGATCCTTTGCGTGACTGGATGTGAACCACGTTCATGCAATGACTCAAACAATCTTCCCTGATAAAGTCATTGAAGTTACGGAGATAATGCCTTAGTTCATGACCCTTAGTGCATTTCAAGTTGTCATCATAAGGAGAAGGATAAATTAAAATGCCGCATTCTTGGTGCACTCAGTTAACAATCTTCAGTTGTGTCGAAACTATATCCTATCAACTTGGAGCGTGATCCGATTTTCATTTCTTATAAAACTGAGATTTTGGAGTCGGAAGGCCCTAAAATACATTATTATATGTGTGAAAGCCACATGCATATTTTCTACAAAGACTAGCGGCCTGTTTCATAAATCTCTCTGTTGAAACCACCATTATATTAATACAGTTATAAAATTAGATGACTATTTTTTGTTATCAATTTATCTGTTAGTTTTGTATTCGGTAAAACTAACTGTTAAGCTATATAGATAAATAACTTTTAACTAGCTTTGTAAAATAATTTATAGGTATTATAATTGAATTTTTGAAAAATTGTATAAACAAAGGCAACATCACGGCCTGCGTTTGCAGCCTTATCCGGGAACATAAAGGAATAACTCTGAGTATCACATCGGAAGAAAGTGGGGTAAGTTTTGTAGTTGGAGAAACAACGCCAAGAAATATTTGGTGTACAGATTAATCCAAGCCAATTAGATTTTGTTCCTCATCACTTTACGTCCTATTATAAAAGATCCTCAGATAGGTCTGGAAAAAGAACATTTGGTCTGTTTCAGAGAGGAATGAAATACTTTTTGGGACAAAATTGTTACGTAGGATGAAGTATAGTGTTTCCCTTTGTGTCTGGAAGGCAAAATTTAAAACTTCTTGCATTCAGAGTCATTGCAATTTTTCGCATTTTCACGATTTCCACAAACATCACGGGCGGAAAGACGCTATATAGGAATGGTTCTAGAAGGAATCCAAGGAATTCTTCTACAAGGGAATCCATCGTCTAAGTTGAATTCGGGAAAGTGTCACAATAGTTTTGACTATTACATACATCTATGCATTTCTCATATGTGGACATTTTGGCTCACACCCTGAGGGTGCTCATTCTTAATTGTCATGGTACCCGCAAGGTAGTAGCAATTTCACTTTATTTAAGTGAAAACCTATTTAGGTATATAGGTGTCCCTCAGCGAAAAAGCCAATAACCAGTGTATGTATGGGCAACTTTCTCTGAACAAGTGCCTATGGCATTTTAGAAAAAACTGCACTTGATGTAACCTTATGCACATTTTGATATTAAATGCGTTTAGTGCTTCTCCCGTTATAATTTGCTTTTCTACTTTAGCCGTTTAATCCCTATTGCGTTTTAAATTGACCTTCAGGCAAAAGAAAGTGATTCAAGACTCCAACTTATAAATACATTTAATTTAATGCATAACACCCCAATCAGCAGACCTCTCGTTTTCGAAATTAGTTAGGAACATAATAATCTATATAATCTGAGAGGATATCTAAAACGAATATAGGCAGACTCTTTAAAATTCAAAATAGTCTATTTTCTACAATTTCTGGTGTCATTTTACTCAAAAGGTATTCAAAGATTAAGGCGGGGTTGATTGAATGTCTTAATCGGGCATAATAGAAAATATCTTTCCAGGAATTGAAATTATTGAGTTTACAAAGCATCTTTCGCACGTGGGTAATAATGCCTATTCAACAATTTCATGTCGTTCAATATTGAATGATAATTGTTCAACACTTCTCTGCGTGACAGATTTCGGTTGGGCGTTTTCTTCCGTGAGTGTCGCTTAGATTAGAAGGACCACTGCCAGATCTGTCCAGTTACTCCTGAAACAATAATGGGCTTCACATATATGACTACTACTTATTTTCAAATTTGATTCAACATTTATATTACTTCAGTTTTGCTATTCGTAAAACAATAAAAAAAATAATAATAAAGTTCATTTATTAGACAATTTCAAGCCGAAGTGAAATAGAGTGTGTACATAAATGTATATCCCAACTTTGCAGGGCTATTGAAAGAAAACTAAACAAAGTACAAACTTGCTGTTCATCGGAAATCCAAAATAGCAGTTGAAAATTTTGATTCGACACAGTTATAAGTGTTCAATGCGAGCCCTTTTAGTAACACGAAGGATATCGAGGTGGTACGATAACTCATCCTACACTCTTTTCAGCATTGAAGGGCAGCAAATATGCGTGTCTTAAGTTCGTCAACGTCATTTGGTAGCGGTGGAACAAACACCTGATGTTTGATGGAGCCCAAGAAAAAGCAAATTTTGTACTTTGTTATTCATTGATATTCATTTATGTACACACTGTACTTTGTGCCTGAAGTAGTGCTTGCATTTCTAGCGTATAAAAGCGCCTCAGCAGCTTATTCTTCGTTCGAACATAAAACCAAAAGATCAGAAAAAAATTTCAAAAGCATCGCAATATTTTACATATAAAAACCGTAGGCCCTAAATAATTTTTTTATTCTAGTTTGTTTTACTTAACGTGGTAAGATAGCTGAATATTTACAAAATCCATGTTGTGTTTTATTATACGAATATTATAAATCAAAAGTGAATTCCACCGCTACTTGCTTATTCCTGTTGGGATACCGTGGGGCCAAATGGTAAGCCATGTTGAATTTTTTGATCGGTAAGTTATAATACCAAATAAGAAACGGTATCACATTTCATATCACTGTTACGTATTGCAAACAAAATCTTTTGGTGATTTTACGGCACATATCGCTTTTTCCAAATAACAAATTATGTGGCACTAAAACATTATAATTCTTATCGCATAAACATATATAAAGAATGTGATAACGTGGACCAATGGTCCAACTGAGGGTCCAACTGATGGTCCCCATGGTCTCAATGGAAAGTCATATGAAATACGCACGGCGATCTGTGTAAATGTCATCCACAACAATAAATATGCGAAGTAAAGCCATCTTACAGTAACTGATGAGTGTGAATTAATTATTTCCTCTTACAGTGTAATGTTAGAAATAGATCAACGTCGTTTGCTAGTTCAGATAACTTACTCCCAAGTATTTTTACTGTTTATGTGATGAGGACAAATCGTTTTACTACGCTTGTGACTTAAAACAGAAATAAAATAAATATTCTTTTAATATTAAATTTTTATATATTCACGTGGTCATTATACCACATGTAGTTTGGATCTCATCTAAAATTTATTACCGAGAAATAAAACCTTACGCGCAAGAATAAAATGAATATTTAACTTCTTTACTGTTGTTATGCAATTTGAAACGTAAGTAGTCTTTTTGACTGGAGAAACATTATAAGTAAATGTAAATGTCCCAAGAAGTCAGATTACATAAGCAGTTTATTTTCTATTCAACGTAATCCTATCTTTCTAAAACAAATTCTTTGGAAAAAAATTCATGAATTAGAAATTAACTTTAGTTTTAAAAACCTATCTAATAAAATATAAATAGTTAAAAGTTGAAACTTAACGTAACAACTATTTATAGAATAAGGAAACTATTTCGCAAGTAAATTAATTCCAGATATGTAAAAATCAGTTCAAAACCAAAAATTAATGGCATAACACATATTATACACAACTTAATCTAATAAAAGGTACATACATATAGGTCTTTGAAATGCGGGAGAAATTAAAAGAAAGCGTTAGGAAAAAATTACATAAATGAAACCGAAGCATCGAAAATAATCCTCAAGGATAAAGACCACTTCCGATATGTAAAACCTGATATATTGGGAAAATTCTTATATTCTATCTTAAGTACGAATTCATAATATGAGGGGGAAAGAAAATATATTTCAACACCAGAAAGGATTCTAATAGGAGAGTTTTGTATTTCAAAATAAGAACATTTTCACAAAAATGTTATAAAAAATACAACTTATTTTCGAGTTTTTCGCATTGCAAAACTTATTTTTACATTTTTTAGGTGTTCTATAAAAAATACTAGTTAAAAACATTTGATAATGCAACTAAGTTATAAGTAGTCAGTTAGACTGCTAATTTTCCTCAAAAAATTATAATAAATATATGATATACATTCATTTTCTTTCCTCGTGTTTGATACTCTTGAAATTTGACATTTGTTCAATGCTATTACCGTAAAACAATCAACTACATTTTTTTTTAAATTTAAAAATGTTAAACAGTTTAATTAATTCCATAAATCTTTTTTTTTCCCAGGAGGTTACAAGTCATATGAATTTGGGAGCTATGCTACATGTTAATGGAAAACTCCTAGAAGCTGAACTGTCTTATTTAGAAGCTTTGAAGCTGAAACCTGATGATCCTATAACCCAAAATAATCTACAGAAACTCCGTAACCTGCTGGTCCAAAGAAAACTGCGATCAAACACGCATAATCGTCGTTAAGACGATTAAATATGGTGATTAAATTCTTCACTCTTACTCCATGAAAATGGAGGAAAATTAAGAAAGGAGACCATTGGACTTTACATTTATCTCAAGGTGTTAACACACTGTGTGATGAATATCTTCATTTGATATGTGATTTTACTGCATTTGTCAGTTCGATGCCTCGTCAGTATGTTTAGTCAATTCCTTTTATTCCTCTCTTAAGATTTCCTTCTTGTAGATGTCTATGGAGTCCCTGTTCATCGTTGTGGTGACTGTATAACTGGTCAGTGGCTTATGTGTCGACGTGTCATGCATACCTGCGTATGAGTATATATTCGATCTATTTATGTTAGATCACTCTCATCGTTGTACATGAAAAATTTACAGAAGTCAAGAACATTATTATGTCACCGAGATCTTAGAAGAGATTCGCGAAGGAATTCTTGAAAGGAAAATTTATTTCAAGGATCATATGGGGCAATATGTATTTATCTTCATTCAACGTAATGTTGCGTTACCTGATTTCAAATCATCTTGAAAAAATAAAATATCCCTGTTTGACGTTTTGGGAACTGAAACTAAGAAAAGTTGAAATAAGCGAGAGATAAATATACGGACTAACTTTTGAAAAAACTAACTCTATAATTATGGTGAAAATGATCGCAACATTTATCTAATAAACGATAGTAATTCAGTATTTTCGAAGTGTGAATGCATGCGTGGAGTTTAGAGTAATATTCATATACGCTTCCAAGTGTAAGAGTTGCATGCTCCCCATGATATACAGTGTAATGTAATAGAAATCTTTCTCATTGTGCTTTTGCACGCTTCGTGGGGATATTTCAGACTGCAACTTATCATCTAGTCATGGTTTTTGTTAACTGTACTTGAAGAAAAACTAGTTGATTCTGAATAGAATAAAGTGGAGTCTCGTAACTTGATGTCTCTGAACGATAAAGTTTTGTAGCAACGTGAAAATCCATTTTTTTCGTATCATTAAGAAGTAAAGCCAACTGCTCTAACCTAGAAAGGCAATTTAGAGGAAATGCAGTATTGAAAGTAATAGAGAGCTAATGATTTTGAATTACCAAAGATACCTCTAGTCTTAGAAAAGGTATCCAACATCACTTTTTTTTTAAAAAAATGTACTGTGAATTAACTGTTCAACCACGTCTGGATCTCAAACTGCGCCATCAATTTGTAACCAACATTTTGCTAACGTCACATTATGATTACAACAGTTTCAGTGCTTATTGGCTGTACTATGTATAGCAATGTTAATATTACAAAAGCTGATTTTTTTTTCTTCTGCGCATAATTAGCAAAGAGAAAAAGAGATGGTTGTACTCAAAATCCCCTATTATTTAATGTTATCTCATAGAAGTAAACTAAGTGTGCGTAAAGTATGTATAACACTTGATTATTGTGTTATCTGTATGCCTTATTATATTCTAGATAAACACAAGGTAGTGCACTTTAAACACGCAGTTCATATACACAGTTTCTTGTTCTTACCAGACATTGTCTTCCTGTTTGTGTATTTGTTGTGTCACAGTGTTGGAATGTGCAGGTTTAAACCAATGTGGGTGAATCGAGCTTCAGTTCTTTCTTTAAAAAACGACATCGGTATTAGAAGCTGGTAAAATGAATCGTAGAACGTTCATTAAAAATATTCCTTTTTAATAATGCTAGTTTTGTGATATGATAATTTTTAACAATTTAAAACATGCGGCTAAGAAAATAAAAAAAAAACCTCTCTGTAACAATAAAACATTAATTAACTATCTACTATAAGCCATTTTGAAAGAAAATTAAAAAAGGATCTACTGTTGTAAAATCGTATTTCTCAGGAAATATCGACTATGGAAATTTAAACTTCTAAAATATTCTTCTTCTAAAATAAGGAATTAAAATATTTTAAATTAAGCAAGCCGGCAGTGTACGACAATACAAGCTATCTCGTAATGTAAAAAAAGAGCCTATTCATAAAATACATACTTAACAGTTTTTGAAAAAAAATATTTATTTATTTAAAGTGCCAATGATTAGCTAACGACCAACTTAATCTTTGAAGCATAAAATTTATTCTTCAATATGGTTTTCAATAGAATTGTAAATTAGGAATTTATATACCTTACATTTCCGTTAAAGTGAAAACTTCCTAAGATGGTCGATAGTAAAACTTTTGGAAATAAATAGACAAGATTTATTTCTTGCCGGAAAAAAACATAGTAATAATAAAAAAAATACATAATATTCTCTCACAATCTATCACTTATTATTTTTTTAAAGAACATGAAATTACTAAAACTATCACCAGTCATCTGTAAGGATTTTTTTTAAAGTAAAACTTCTTTTTATTTTAGTGTAAATCCTCTAACATTATACGATCTTTAAAGTGACAACAAATGTAGAATGGCTGAGAAAAAAGCATTTGAATGATAACATTGTTTACAAAAACATGCTCATAGAAAATTAGCAACAGATGGGTGAAATAAGCATTTCATTTGTCTATAAAAGGGGTTTTTCTTAGCATAAAATATTTTTCAACGAAAAATTTGAAATAAGCTTTCAAACATCTTGCTTTTGATATCAAACAGAAATTAATTGAGCCTAAAATCAATGCTTAAATAATTCAGAGTGGAATTTTGCACAGTGGCGCAAAAAAATTATAAGGTACACAAAAGAAATTCACAATATAATAATATTACATAAAAAGAAAAAAATTAAGGTAAATTTATTTTTATGTATCTATATGACTTACATTATCAACTTCTTTGTTACTTAGCATCATAAACCCACAATTTATCAAAGGCACTATTTATTGCATTCTTACATATTTCTGAAAGCAAGATTTTTTATATACTAAATTTTTCTAAACCAGATGGAATTTATTGTGCTGTGGTTCAATTTGTTGCATCTAGCTTGTTAATATATTCATCTGTGTCTTTTCTTCTGCGCTGACTTGACTAAAGCTATGAAATTTGAATTGCAAGAAGTCTGTGGTAAGCCGCTTGGTATCAATGACAGGAATATGAAATTGTTACTGTAATAGCACAGTATTTCTGTGTGTATGTATGTTCCGTGCACAAAATTTGTGTAAAAAAATTCATCTAGAGTCTGAAAGTATACATTATAAATTTGTTCATGTTTCTGAAATAAATTTTGCACTGTTCTGCGCACCAAGTGTTTGATTTGTATCTGAAATATTGAAAATGTGTTTCTCTCATATAGCTGGTTCAAGTGCATATATTTGTGATTACTACGTGGTATTATAGGGAAACAAATCAGAAGATAAATTGTGCTCATTTTGGATTTAACGTATTTATTTTCGAATATTCTGTCTTTACTTGAAATATACCTTCATTCATTGAATGGAATTTTTGACACTTCCCAAATGCATTCCTTGAAACCCCTCTACGTGGCTTAAAGTGTCTGTTGAACCCATCCCCCAAGGCATATTCTCAACCCTTCTTTTGTTGACCTTCAAAGATTCTTTTGTAATGCCCCCACTCCTTCCGCATGTCATTGCTTCAGAGGTACTTTTGTAAACCCCCCTCCCTCCCCCCAAAAAGAAAAAGCATTACTTGAAAGATTCTTTGCATACCCCTTCCCTCTCCCTGTGTGGGTTGCCTGCAGAGGTTCATCTACAATCACCCAAACCTAAAAAAATCATGAAATATTACATCTTTGTTTCCTATTCTAGCCTTACAAAACAAGTTCGAGAATTTTTAAGCGACTTTGTTTCCCATCATAAAATTTTACAATTACATTAGTACTGGGTGTTACAAAATTTGGTTATATTAAACTAGCGTAAAAAAGGAAAATCACTCATTAAAGTTTTGCAACTATTTTCAGGAAATTAAAAATATAGTAATGCAAAAGAGAATATTTAAATTGCTATATTTAAGTGCTCTTCTCAAGCGTCTACATGGTAACAATTTTTTAGAGGAGAGAGAGATTTTTGGAACAACGATTGCGTAAGGAGCACAAAACACTTTTCAAATCACTAAACAAGAAGTTGATAAAATACGAAGTTTTAATTGGAGGGGGATTTTTTTTAAATACTCTTAGTTCCAAACTCCCGACATGAAGTGGATTTTAAACATTCGCAGCCAAAACGGGGACAAGAAATATTTTAGAAATAGGATATCAGATATATTTTTCGTTATTACTCTAGAAATAAAACCTCTGTATGCTTGGTAAAAAATAGTACATATCAAATTTTAAAATAAAACCATTAAGTTATCAGACTAATCTAAATTCTCGAATAGCAATCTCATACTACCTTGAAGTTAATTATTACTCATAACTGGGTCCGATGGATCATCTTCACAACTATATTACTGATTATTTTGAGGAAAAAATGCTTTATTTTAACAGTAAAATATAAACGCATGCGTAACGTAAATATGCGTAACGTAAATTTAACGTAAATATAAACGCATAAGATATGCACAAGTTTTCACATCTTCCTGTCCCATACACAAACACACCGGTATACCATTATATAAAATAAGATTATTCTTTTGATATGTTTAAAACTTTTCTGAGAGGGGATGAACAATAAAGGGCGTTATGTTCTGTTTAATAAGCGCTAAATATAAATTATTTGGGTAAATGTGCAATACGTAGTCGTAATGGGTGTTACAGGTACTATATACATAAAATTTATTACTAACAACATAATGTCCAGATTTGCCATATTTTAAAATCTAAACATGTAAATTATAGACAAATAATACTCCCTTAATGACTTACGGGAAACTAGTGAAAACATAAACGGGAAGAAGTAACTTCTCAAGAGCCACACTATAATTTAAAGGACGTTCAATATAATTTAAAGGCCGTCATTCAAATTATAGTGTGTTTATTAAGAAGTCATTTCTTCTCATTATCAGCCTAAATTAAACATCACGATTTCTATTTATGTACTTTCTATTAATAGGATTATATAGAATTTTAGAAAAGATAAAAATTTACACCATAAACGATATAAAGTAAACTTTCCTTTCCTTTATATTTTTCTAAAATGTAATCATATATAAATAATATTACCAATATCATATTCATGATGTAAGTTTTATGCTCCTTTTACTGTAGAAAAATTATTCGCATGCCTTCTCTGGAAAAAGAAGTTATGCTTAGAATACCTTCGTACTTTTATTGTGTATAAGGCAATCACCGTAAAAATAATTAGCAATCATAAATGTATTTTATATGACTTTCCGATTGTAATTTATTATACTCTTATACTTTGTTTCTTTTGCCTATAACCAGCTCATTTGTGTTTATTACTATACATCCATTAATTGTGTCAGACATAATGATGGAAAGTTCACTGACAATATTTTTTTGAAAGTGTTTCCTTGCTGTATGAGAAAAATTTAAATTTTGAAAATTCATTCTTCCTTTAAATAAACTTCCTTAATGAGCACAATACCAAATTATTCATAAAAAATTAGACTATGAAAATAAGCCATTATCATTCATTAATTAAAAACTAAAATTTGTACTATTTTCTTTGTTTCTTTTTTTTCACACTATAGCATTGATGGCAGTATGAACATTAATCAGTAAAATGTAACTGGAATGAAGAGGGATATGTTTTAAGAAGAAACAGCATCTTTTGCAACCTGAGCTTATTCCTTGCAACTGAAAGTAAAAGAAATCTCATTGTCATTCTCATAGCTTAGATATCGTGCTGGACTTTTGTCCCTGTAATTGACCAATCATGGAAACCAGCGGGACTGTTTGCCCCATTAGTATGTGATAACTCTTTCGATATTTCCTCAACTGTGTATAGCAATCACTAAATAAATTATAAGAAGTTAAATTGTTTGCTTTCTTTCCTTCACTTAATTAATACATAATTATTTAAAAAACTTATATCTTAGTACAAGCATTACTAATTACTTTATAATATAAAATGAAACAAGAGAGTACAGGGTGATTTATTTTTAAACTGACACTAATCAGAGCCATCTTTAGTGCGATGTATCAGCCAGAATTCCACCAAAATTGATAGAGGGACTAAGGGCGACATGGGAAAGAGTTTCCCTGGGGGGAAAAAAAAAGTTCCAAAAGCCGCCGAGAGGGGAAGATATGGCACTGTTGTTGTCAGAGCACCCGAGAATTTGCATAAAAGCAAGTAAAACATCAAAATGCAAATTCATGACTACGTAGTCGACAGCAGCGCCAGTATTTTGGGGTTTAAAGTGCGGAATCTGTAGCGCCTTCCCTTTACAGAAGAAAGGGTCATCAGTCGCTTTTGTCCACTTGCATGGCCACGTCGCTCCTCGGACCTAACCCATGTGACATTTTTCTGTGGGGTTATTTAAAGTCTAAGGTGTATCTTGATGGAGTCTCGAACTTGGCGGCCCTAAAGGACAAAATTTCCAGGACTTTGATGAACATTCCTGGTGACATGCTACGCTTGGCCTTTAAGAGCATAGTGTTCAGGATGCAATGTGTCGTCCACCAGGACTGCGATCACATTGAAGGAGGGAGAAGTGGATTTGTTGCATAAAGCGGTGTTCCAGTAAAATTTTTAAAAAATTCATTTGTCTGCTTATTACAACATTTTCGGTATTCACCCCTTATCTTTATAGCCCGAAATACTGACGCTGCTGTTGACTACGTAGTCGGGAATTTGCATTTTGATGTTTTACTTGCATCTTGTGCAAATTATCTGGTGCGCCGAGAACAACAGCGCCTTATCGTCCCCTATCGGCGACTTTTGTAACTATTTATTTATTTTTTCATGGAAACTCTTTCCCATGTCGTCCTTAGTCCCTCTATTAATTTTGGCGGAGTTCCGACTGATAGATCGCGCTACAGATGGCTCTGAGTAGTGTCAGTTTTAAAAAAATCACCCTGTATTCCATGAAGCACAAATTATTTACTTTGCATCATATAATTAAATTAATAATTCTTTTAAATATAGTTAGAAATTTATAGGAGGATCTATGTTAGAATCTCTGATCTCTGTAGAAAGGAAGATCAATAGAGGGTGTAATGGACCAAAGGAGATTCATAAGAATTTGTCAAAAAGGAAAAACGTGTCATGACATGAATAATTGTAACAGACTCAAGTTTTGCACTGGTGTTATTGAGTTTAGACTCAGACTCACAAAGAAATCTACTCTTATACATTGTTTGAAATGGTGCATGTAAAAATTGTAACCATTGTACTGAGTGACAAAGATCAGTAAGATGTATAACAATATGAGTCCCAAATTTTCCTGCACAAACTTTTAAGTTATGGAAATTTCGTAAAAAATGGGTATCTAAAATGTTGAGACAACTCAATTTTTTTAAAGAAGCTTCCGACATGCGAGTTTAAATTAAGGCTAATGGAAAATTTTACCATGAAAAAGAATTACAGACTTCTTTTATCAGCTTAAAAAAAAGCAAAATATTTATAGAAAGATTGAAAAATTAGGTACTTTGCTGTATAAGTTCCCACAGGGTTTTCAATACCGTAAAAAATTCTCAAAACGTCAAATTATCCCCATTGTTATCAATTAATGTTTTATGAAACATCCTTTGTCGTTTATGATATATTTTATAAGCATAGGCATCGCATAGGGAACTAATTTTTATTCTAGTAATAGTATTAGCGCATCCTTAGAGCAGTTTCTGCTGATATATTGTTGTTGTGTACTATTACTTCTAAGCAATACCATAACATGGTTGATTGATTACTTGCTTGAGAGCTCTATGGTCATTTTTTGCCACACGAGGGCTAATTAGACCGTGATCGACTGCTTAAAGCCGAGTCCGAAAGGTTACAAACAACCATGCCAATAGTGGGACTCGAACCCACAGATTCTGGTACCAAATTTCAGCGCCCTAACCATTCGGCGATCGTCCAGTAGTACAATAACGTACTTGTGTTGCTACGAGATGTGCTGAATTGCATTAGAATTTGAAGATTGTGCAGGTATTCTGATCACTTCGAGACAACAATAGATTAACCTGAGTCCTACATTTAAAGCCCTAGATTATTAGGTTTTATTTTAGATTATTAGGTCTTGGTATAGATTACTAATAAGGGAGAGGGATACATTTAATATTTCAAATGCTATTTCAAAATAATTAATTATATTAAAGGAAACAACACGACGCTGAAACAGATACATTGAAAAACAAACGAACTGAATGTCCTGTTGCGGACATGCTGTACCAAATCTCAACGCCCTCTCTATCCTACATGTTAATAAGAATCGGGACTTCTTTAGTTTAGGTCTACTAACAAATGTTTCTGGACAATTATTCGACCATCTATCTGAAAGTATTAAATCTGGCTTCATCAACAAAAATGACCTAATCCGAGTATGGAAACGTTTTACTAAACCTCAATTTGGAAAGCAATGTGAATTTATGATTTTTTTCCTTCTGGGAAATATTTGTCTTGCAACTCTAGTAGTGCACCAAGCTTATTTAAAAATTCTACTCACAGTTTTAAGAGAAATAGATACACCATACATTTTTGCGAGCATGTTTCATATTACTGAACCTTGCTTACTCGAGGAACTGCTGATCTCAGAAACTTAGCTTTGATGGACCACCGCTACTTCTCATTTACAATATGTTTCCCTTGTCTTTTCAACTATTGTAAACTGTAGAATAAACGAAATTTATTAGTTTATATCTAAAATATTTACCCTTTTTATTCTGGAAAATTAATAATTCTCTCAACAGGTGTTTCTTTACATCTACCGCTCGTGAAATTCATACTCTACATTTTGTGGTTAGAGGAGATTTAAGACATTAACATATCTAATAAATTAATGATGACTTAAAAAGAAATATAATAGCAAAAGTATATTTTCTCTGGATTTTGTAAAGTCAGGGAGTGTCTGAAAACTCGTGAGAATTTTTAATAGTGTATGAAATAGTTCATCAAATACAGCTTAATGTTTTATAAACTTAAAAAATAGCAATTACAAAGTATTTTATATATTTTTCATTTGTTTATCTTGAAGTCTACTTTCATACAGAACGTGTCCTGAATCAATGTCCTGATCATATAAAAATTTGACAAGTGTCAGGAAATAAAGAGAAACAATCCCTTTATCTTTTTCACTATTTTTTAAGGCACTGTTTATTGTTTTCCCAATTTTGATAAAATTTCGTCATGGATAATTTGTCTTGAATACAATTAAGATATGAAATTAACTCTTTAAGTTTGAAAACTAGGCAAATCACTTATTGTGGTGAATAATGTAGCATATGCTTAGTCATTTTCATAATTTTTTACTGTAGTTTTATTTCTCAAGTTCATCCTTTAAAAAAATCATAATTTTTATAAATTACATTAAACGGTTAAATTATTTGACCACTCAGTTTACTATTTCAAAGCTATTTTTTTTCTTTCTCCCTCAAATATCTTGAATTTGTCTTACCATAGATTTCATTAAATATTTTTAAATTTAAGCTGTGATATTTGCCCCAGGATGATAAATTACAATCCTCAATTTTTCAATAATTTGATGTTAAAAAAAAACATACATCAAGGGGATGTACTTGAAGCAAGGGGATGTAAGTTAAATCTTTGTTTTCCAAAATTTCTATCGGAAAATCTAGTGAAGTGAAATCTTGGGTACTTGCTTCAATCTTTTCAACTAGTTTTCATGTTCGATTGATATGCAGCTTTTGTAAAATTCTGTAGACAATTGTGCCTTACCAAGAATTATACACCCAGCCAATCATAAGAAAGCCTAGCATAGGTCATAGTTTAAAGTATATCAAAAAGGCAAGAAGAATCAAACCCTTTGTGATTTCGCAACCATAACGTCTCACTTTTGTCTGTTTAAAGATTACTGAAATATCGGTCTTTTCTATAAAGAATAAGCAGTCAGAGAGTATTTTCTCCTCACCTAGAGATGGCTAATGAAGGAAGGTGTTATATAGACTTGTATGTTGTAATCAGTTCAATCTGATAGGTCTCAACAACAGTTGAATTAGAAACACTTTGTCTAAAATGCGGTTTATGAATCATTATTTCTATAGAGATAATTATAAATATTTCTTCTATTCAAATTTAACTACATTTTGTTTTTTAAAATAAACTGAAAAGTGAGCCGTGAAGGATTCCCAAACTTTTGTGCATTCTTTTGATTTTTTCTTTTTTTTTTGGGGGGGGGGGGATAAAACTGAATTAAGGAATTATAATAATATTAAGCTAAAGACGAATGGATAATAATTCTAGCTGCATCTCTATCTTGCTGAGCTTCATGATTTATATCCACTTTATTATCTCCAAATATTTTGTACAAATTACAATTTTTTAAGGATTGTTAAAAATTAAAGAACGATTTCCATCTCTGTATCTGCTACCTAGCATATTATAGAATTACCGGCCTATCTCTCTTTGGATATTACTTAACGAAGTTATTCCTAATGCTTCTTTTAGTTACTGAAGTTGTGATAATATATGAAAGTCCCAAATTTTGGAGTGGATTATCCATTGAGACCCCCCCCCCCCCTCAATGTCAAATGTCCCTGCCTGGAGATAAGTTTTTTCTAACAGAAGAACGTAAGAGCAAAACCAATACATGTAAAGCCCCCTTTTCAATTATGATTTGTTAGTATCTTTATGATAACTGCTATATTTGTGATTTAAAGATTTTTTTTCTTTCAAACAAATGAAAACGGTAAAAAAATTGTAAGTGTCTCACACAATTTTAGGAACCATACATACACGTGGTTTCAAAATTTCATTGGACGCTGCCTTTCAGAAAGATTCAGGTGATTCGTGGCAATTTTCCTTTTTTTTTATCCTTCATAACTCAATCGAATTTCTATATAAATCCCTCTAGCACGCTATGGTCGATCCACACCACGACACGGCGAGGGAACAAAAATCACATTCTATTGATGGCAGGAGTTGAAAGTTATCGAATTTTGATTTCCAGGGGAAAAATACTTTCTTAAAAAGAAAAACGAAACAGTAGGAGAGAGAGTAAAAGTGTGGGGATTATTTCTATCGCTGCCAGATGCCAGACCGCATCTGGCCTAGCCAAAAAAGAACTGCGCGTTGCTGTTAACATTACCCAATACTTTAACACAATCAAGGGGCGGGCTAGTTTTTTTTAATTAACAAATATTATTTGAGACCTAAGCAAATTTATTCATATACATGAAAGGCAATTTGTAGGTATATTTTTAGTCAATTTAATTTGATAAATTAAACCAGAAACTTAAAAAAGAGAGAATTTAAAATTATTATTGATGGATTCTACTTTTTACTCTCTACATTATCATCTTTCAGTTCTTAGATTACTAACCGAATGCCCTACGCTTGCATTATCTTCAGCAAATCATCTGCGCTTTTCAATCGAATGGCCATCAAATGGTGTACAAAAAAATTAACCAATTTGACATAAGGTTAAAAGAGTATAAAATTTCACGAGCCAGATCCCTAGCAAAGCGGAAATCCTAATTTCTCCGTTCAGCATAGAAAAGCACTTAAGGAAGCCTCCAATTGGATAATGGCGAACGACAGAAGATGAACGGTTGTTAGAAAATAGCACCAACACGAATTGAGAGGAAAAATGAAATTCAGACGACCCAAAATAACATTAGTTATTACCATTAGAAGTACCGTAATATATGGAATTGTTCGTTGGAACTCCATAAAGTTACGTCTCCAATGTAGAATTGCAAAACCAAATCATCGTAGCAAGAAATCTTCAGAGGCAAACAAAATGATGCTGTGAGAATCAGAATTGAAGGTTTAACGGCTGGCAGATCAGAGGCATCGTCTAAACTTCGGTTTGAGGATTTCACATTTACTCTTTATTTTTCAACTTGAGACGCATGCATCCTTTTTCCACATCATGGAGACATCCAATAAAAGCTCACAACCCTCTCTATATCATTTGAAATCGTATTGCATGCTTGAAATAGTCACACATTAGAAACGGTCTCACAAAAACTACAGCCGTCACTGCTTGATTTCGAGCCTCACTGTTTCTGATGCAACAAGGTGAAACAACGAGCTGTTTTATGCCACGCCCCTAATGTGTTACAAGGTAGGTTGTTAGATCCACGACCTATAGAAGCCTTATGGGATATCGTGCATTTCGTGATACAAACCCTTTTTAACAAATAATGCCTCTGCTTGATTTCAGTCAAATAATGCACCTTCCTCATAAATACCTTAATCATATCGACGGGATTTCTGAAAACAATACCGAAGTCAAACTGCTTTTGTCTTCTCCATAGTTACTGGATTTCCTAAAGTGATTATGAGAAATACATTTTTTTTTTTTTGGTGTAGTGATATATCGAAAAATGATTCTCAATGAAAAATAAGTTGTAGTTTGAAGGTCTTATCTATTAGAGATTTGTGTAGTAATTAAAACCATTTGTTAATAAAAACCATGCAGCCTTCTCATGAGTGATAACGGATATGGGATTTTGTAAAATTTTGTTGTCCGGGAAAATACATTTTAACAATATTAATTACAAACTTTTTCCACTATTCTATTTGAATTACTTTATTATGCATGTAATGGTAGGACTCATTACTCCCTACGAATTTTTCTTTTGGGAGGTTACTTAGGAAAAAGAAGCTACAGTTTGGGGAATATTTCTTGAGCTATTTTGATAGATATAGCCAAAGAAGTTTTACGCAAAATATATGAAGATCTTTGTTATTTACAAAAAGTAAATTATTTTGAGCGGATATAAATATTTCAATACCAAGTCTTTTTTTTCTATATCACATAAAATTTATATATCAATCTCTGCACATGCATGCGAATTAGGGATTTTAGAGTTTAAATAAAATTGATATAGATTTTATAATTTCTGAAAAAGTACTTTTAATAAAGGGATTCTGTAATTGTCTTTCACATTGAAATCTGTATACAATAAGAACTTCTTGTTGCATTCTTTATCCATCGAAAAGACAAATATAAAATAGAATAAGTTGTTTAGAGTGGAATTGTAATTGAATACAAAAGACGAATCTTTACAAAAATTAAACCTTTTCTCAGCTGGAATTGAATATTAAAATCTAATTAAAACAAACTATCTAATGTGCTTAGAAATAAGCACTTTTAATCTAATTTCTATATGAATAAATTTTTACCGTTCTTCAATCAAAGCCGCAGTTATTTAAGAGCGACAAAAATATTTTTTTAACATGTTTTAATTTTAATTCTTGAAAAGTTATTTGAGTCGAAAGCACGACTGAAACACGTGAAAATGACTGCGAGTCACGAAGACTTTTATATCCAGAAAAAGAAATTAATTAGTAATACATAATTATAGCTGGCAGTTATATTTTAATTATATCTTCTCTCGAGCATTTTATAAAATCAACCACAGAGCATATAAAATCCCAAGCTATTAATCTTAAAGAAAAATGCTGAAACAATTGTCTTTCTAAACATTTTGCTATTGTTATTTCATAGAAGTTGATTTAGAAAGAAGCAAGAGTCAGACGTAATGGTGAAGAAAATGAAACAAATTTTAAAAATAATTAAAGAATAAATGAAATATTTCTAAAATTTTCTATTTGGATTCTTTAGAAAATATATCTCAGGCATTTTATTTTCAAGTCCTCTGTTTTCTACTTTTTGTAATTTATTTCTTAACGTATAATTTTTTAAAATTAAGTACTAAATATCATATCTAGTAAAATAAAGAAAGAGTCTATGAAGTATTTAATATAAATTTTTAAAACAGATTAATTATTATTTGCATAATTATGAAATCTAGAGCATTTAAGCAAAGAATTTTTAAAAAGAAATAATAAGTATACCACAGAAGACGTAGAAAAAAGACCGAAATCGCGAAAAAAAATTTTTTGAGAGAGCACCAAAAATTTCATGATATTGGAAGCTATTCCATTGCTGAAATCTTTCAAATCTGATTTTAATTACGTCGTAGTACGAGCAAAACAGACGGTTTCAGGCAAAAACAAGGGATATATTTAGCACAATTATAAACTTCTGACTATTGGTTCTTTAAAAATGCTTAAACCAGTGTTTTGCAAGACAGTGAAATCAAAATTTCTATTAAAACTCAAATTCTACTGAACCCTATAAAATAAGGGATGTTTTAAAGAAATAGATTAGTTTGAATAAATACATATTGTGAAAATGTTACATTTTATAATTCCTAATATTCATTCTCTCTCTCTCTCTCTCTCTCTCTCTCTATATATATATATATATATATATATATATATATATATATATATATATATATATATATATATATATATACTGCTCGCCATTAACACTGCAATACTTTGAACGAGGGAGATACAAACATCGAATTCGCATGAAAGGATGAAGATGCTGGGAAATGCAAATGTTTATCATTTAATCGCAATCGAACGACGCAGGAAGGAGAAACGACATCTCAAACTCTGTATAAAAGGAAAGTTACGCAGCTGGTTCTCATTCGGAAATCGCATTTGAATGTAGGTTGGTTGTGAGAAGATCATGTTATGCCTCGTATAGTAAGGAGAAACGGCTACCAGCACGTGTCGGAACAGCAGCAAGATCGTGGCTTAACGAGAGTACGGTTTATCGTTCCGTGATATTGCTACTCGCATTGGTCGGGGTCCAACGACTGTCATGCGAATATGGAATCGATGGGTTCAGGAAGGTTATACAGAACGCCATGCAGGATCTCAACGGCCTCCCGCCACTAACGCCCGAGAGGACACACATGTTGTCAGGTCGGCCATGCAAGGTTCATACAGCCACATCATGGACTTGAGTCAGGAAACGGGCTTGTTTGCAGCACGACGAGTATCCGCATGGACAGCGCGACGGTGCCTGCAGCAGCACGGACTGTCTACACCATAGACCTGTAATATACGAAGACAGTGCATTGCTATTCAAAGCAGCCGAAAAAAGCAAGTAAGGGATGTATCACGTGACTTCGACTGAGCTATCAGAGATTTGGCTTGTTATCGCATCATTTGGCGTTATAAAATATTTCTTTTCACGCGCTAGTGGCTTTAAAGTACTAAATATTTCTTAAGTCATTCGATATTAATTTTCGTTTCAATGCGTTTTTAATTGATTCCTATTCAATTAATCAAATCATCAGCAATATTTTGAAAAAAGCATTAATTTTATAGTTAAAGATTGTGGATACTTGATATTAATGCTTCAAAATGAATTGTAGGTTCAAAATCTCTGATATTCCCAATTATCCAAAAATATGAAGTTCGTGAAATATGAAATATTTATAAAATGATTTTGCACAAATATATCAATTTTACGCATTGATGATGAATTCTAATGCAGCTATCATAAACATATGCATTATCGTTACATTACCATACATTGATAATATTCTAAATAAACGACACAAATCAAACAACAATCATTTGATGAGTGAACAACAATCATTTGATTTGCTGAACTTTTTCTTGAAATCAGATACAATATTACAATTTTCGAAGATATATATAATTTTCCAATTTACTAATTTACTTAAGACGCATACACATATTTATCCTAAGATATATACACATTAAATAAATAAATATAACAAATATTAACTAATTTCAAACAAAACAGACTATTAGAAAGTAAAAAATATTGTTATTTTGAAATTAAAAAGTGGATAGAATGTTAGTTAAAAATAAACAAATCAATGTTTGTGCGCACCTTAAAAATTGTAATAATCTCATGAAATATGTTTACATTACATTCACAAAATTTAAAGCAGAAAATTACTACAATATTAGAACATAATTACTACAATATTAGAACAAATTACTACAATTATAGAACATAATTTCGAAACATTTGTTGCTTTGAAATTTTCTCTTTTCAGCTGTGTTTCCCACAACTTTCTTCTTTCTTCATTTTTCTGAAAACTAATAAATGAGATAGGGATTAGCTAATATTGTAATAAATCTGTTAATCACATGAAAACTAAGTAAATGATATATAAAAAAACACAACAAACTAGTGTTAAAAGTAGATAACGGAAATTAAAACTTTGTTTAAAAACAGCATAAATGTAGAAAAATTCTACAATTATGTGTTTTTAACAGTTTTAATTTGAGCTACGTGAATTAATGACGTTTTACTACATGTTTATTTCACTTATTATAGGTTAATTTAAGGAGTTTCATAAACGCAAAATTATATTTTTACATAATATTTTAACAGCTCTGTTTATTATACAGATTATATATATATATATATATATATATATATATATATATATATATATATATATATATATATATATATATATATATATATTGTGTCCTAATTATTCAATTTTCTTAATAATTTTCACGTATATGCATTTTTTAATTTATATATACAAAAATTAAAAAGATAGGGTAACAAAATAAATGAATCTACTACAATTTTCCCCAAAACCCCTTATTGCGGACGTATGTTATTAATATTTTACATTTATTTTGATAACTATGGAGGAATATTTCTCAGCGGGATATAATGGCAATTATAATTATAGAAATTAATAAATTTTCTAAATGTTATAAATAATCTCATAACGTTATATGGTAAAACAAAAAACAACATGTTCTAGATAAAAGAATATGTGTATGGCGGTAAACAAGCATATATTTTGTTTCCTTGGCGTAAATATTTATCGCCAAGGTAGAAAGTACGCACATTGCTAATTGCTGAAGTTCATTTTATTCTTAATGCAATTTTAACCCTTTTGAGAGGCAAAATTTTTTAATGTATGTATACCTATGAAAATAATTTACTTAAAAAATATTTCAACACAATACATTATTTACAAGGGCAGAAAATCCATTTTTATTGCAAAACGTCATGACTACATATGTCAAATTATTCTTTGTTTTACCAAAAATATACATTAAAATCAAAGCAAAAAAAGACTTACCTGTGAAACGTAGTGTCTCCACCTTTAACGGATTTTGCGTTGCATCCATAGGCACAGCCAGGGCCATCCAGAGACTTTACGGGGCCTGGGGCAAACTTCTGTTGGGGGCCCCAAAGACTATTTTTCAGAAGACAGTTTTTATAGTAAGAGAAATCTGATTAATCGAATAATTTTTAAAAATTTTTTTTGGGGAACCCCTTTGTTTCAGGAGATGTACGGTACAAGTTTCAGAATTTTCCTTCGGAGGAAATCTAATAAATAAACTTTTTAAAATTTTTTGGGGGCCCTCCGGCAGTTGGGGGCCTGGAGTAAAGTGCCCCAGTTGCCCCCCCCCCCCCCCCACTCTGGGTGGCTCTGGGCACAGCAGGAATTTACCATTTTAAGCTTAAAATCAAAACCAAACGTATGTTTCAAATGTATTCCCACCAAACGTACAATGTAAAACCTATGGAAAGAAAGATGCGCGTTGAATTGCTGCGCGTAGGTGAGTCCCGAAGTCACGTGACTTCATGTATTGATTGGCCAAGGATTGCCAATGCTCTCGCTACCCTTATTTCAGCTCGATAGTCTACACGGCGACCATTATTGCGGCTTCTCCTTACACTACACCATAGAAACGCTCGGCGTCAGTGGTACGTTCAACGATAAAACTAGATACAGGAGTGGCAGCATGTCGCCTTTTCAAACGAGTCTTGGTTCTGCGTGCAGCATCATGATGGACATATCCGTGTCTGGATGTTCCGAGAAGTAAACACATGGCCTGCTTGGTCGTCATACGGACCCTACAGCTGTTGTGATGGTATTGGCAGCCATTGAGTACACGACACGAACACCACTTGTTCGCGTCGTCGATAATCTGAACAGCCAGCGTTACATTTCTCAGATCTTATGGCAGATGGCGGTGTCCTATGTTCGAGGTCTCTGAGACGTCATCTTTCAACAAGATAACGCAAGACCGCATGTTGCCAGCCGTGTCCTGTCCTTCCTCTACACAGAGGGTGTTCGACTGTTGCCCTGGCCAGTACGTTCTCCAGATTTCTTATCCATTGAAAACATCTGGCAATGGGATGCTGAGAGACTGCTTGGCTATTCATCCTTCCATCCAACCATCCATCAATCTATCCATACATACATGCATATACGTATACGTCCATACATACATACGTACATACGTACATGCATACGTATATACGTACATACTTACGTACATATATACGTACATACGTACATACATACGTACATACTTATATACGTACGTACATACATACATACATACATACTTACGTACATATGTACGTACATACGTACATACATACGTATATACGTACATACTTGCGTACATATTTACGTACATACGTACATACATACGTACATATGTACATACGTACGTACATACATACATACGTACATACATACGTATATACGTACATGCTTGCGTACATATTTACGTACATACGTACATACATACGTACATATGTACATGCATACGTACATACATACATACATACATGCGTTGATTGTAGCGAGCGCAGGTGTCTCGTTTGTAGAAGGGCACATTAGCAGACATAAAAACAACGAATCTTATAAACAACAACACAACTTTATTCAGTAGTCTTGATTTGCACAATGACGAGCAAGCTCGTCAGTTACTTGACAGATACAGAAAGCAAGTGTCCAAAAGCATGCGTGAGAGAGTGCAGAAACGAAGTTTTATATGCAACGTTTCCTGCTTGATGCTGATGTACTTTGAGCTGGAAATCTACATAAACCTTATTGGAGGCTGTGACAGTAGATTGCGATAGGTTGAGAATTACGAATATATATATGTATATATATATATATATATATATATATATATATATAGATATATATATATATCCACAAACGCAATCCACCCCCCTCTCTCTCTCTCTCTCTGTATATATATATATATATATATATATATATATATACAACCTCTGACAATAAAGTTCGGTGAATGAAGTCAGAACGGCCGATCTGGCAACACTGGCGAAACAAAACGCTGCACCTGCGTAGCGGTAGGTGTTGACCATCTGCCCCCACCGTTGTTCAGTTGAGCGTCGTTTGTGTTCCGTGTAAGACTTGTTTTACAAAGTGCTTGTTTAGTGCGTTTGTTCCGTGCGACAAATCGTTACCCAGACTTTAGGGATAAGAAAAACGTGTTGTCGTCTTGTGCCACATCACTTGGATGACGATCCCAAGCAGGCACGTTTAGAGGCTTCACAGGATTTTGTCGAAACGGCGGATGCGACACCAAACTTCTTGAACTGTATTGTCACTGAGGATGAGTCCTGG
Source organism: Dolomedes plantarius (assembly GCA_907164885.2). Classification (NCBI taxonomy): domain Eukaryota; kingdom Metazoa; phylum Arthropoda; class Arachnida; order Araneae; family Dolomedidae; genus Dolomedes; species Dolomedes plantarius. Next base: position 131,618,801 of record OU015494.1, on the reverse strand, counting down.
TGTCTCAGGTACGACCCTGAAACGAAACGGCAAAGCATGGAATGGCGTTGTCCTGCATCACCTCGTCGGAAAAAGTTCAGAGCAGAAAAATCACGCATCAAAACGATGCTCATTACCTTTTTTGATAGTCAATGCATTATCCACAAGGATTTTCTATCTGAGGGCACGACGATGAATGCTGAAGGGTACATTGAAATTTTGACCCGTTTCACCTCAGTGACAATACAGTTCAAGAAGTTTGGTGTCGCCGTTTCGACAAAATCCTGAGCAGCCTCTAAACGTGCCTGCTTGTGATCGTCATACAAGTGATGTGGCACAAGACGACAACACGTTTTTCTCATCCCTAAACTCTGGGTAACGATTTGTCGCACGGAACAAACGCACTAAACAAGCACTTTGTAAAACAAGTGTTACACGGAACACAAACGACGCTCAACTGAACAACGGTGGTGGCAGATGGTCAACACCTACCGCTACGCAGGTGCAGCGTTTTGTTTCGCCAGTGTTGCCAGATCGGCCGTTCTGACTTCATTCACCGAACTTTATTGTCAGAGGTTGTATATATATATAGGAAGTCCCTTGCCACCCTCATAACTTCGGAACGGCTGCTGCTATATTCATAAAAATGGTGTCTAGGTATAGTAACGCAATCCACCACCCTCTGTCTCTCTCTCTCTCTCTCTCTCTCTCTCTCTCTCTCTATATATATATATATATATATATATATATATATATATATATATATATATATATATATATATATATATATATATATATAATGCCGCACGTATGTGTCACGTCACGGCGTACAGATCGTTTTGCAGGTATTCGGCGCGTGCAGCCATTGAATGTTAGACGTTCCATTTGAACAGGTCGGAAGAACGTTGGGTTTCGGAAAGTGAAGTCATGTTTAGCAAACATCATTTAGATTATTTTACACGCGGACGGATAATCGGAAAGCTGGAGGAAGGGCTACAAATTACAGATGCTGCTGGGGAATTCGACATCGCCCACAGTATTGTTTCCAGGCTTTGGGCAGCGTGTCAAGCAAGTGGACAGTGTAGGAGACGCAAGCTAGGAGGTCGTCCTCAGTAAGACGGCCGATAACGATCGGTACATCGTTCTAACGGCAAAAAGTAACCGGCGCAGTACAGCTGATCAAATGGGAAGTCAATTCTATGCAGAACCTCATATATCCCGGTAAACTTCTGCAAGGCGTTTGCGGCAGACATGACTGTAGGCCCGAAGACCTGTTGTGTGGGTCCCACTTGCAATAATTCACCGTAACACCCATTATCAGGGCCATTGTACCGAAGACAACTGAGCCAATGTCCTCTTCACAGATGAGAGTCTGCTCAGTATTTCTTATGATAGTACACATCAATTGATATGGCGTGAAGTTGGTAGTGCTTACTGTCCAGAAACTATCCAGTTAAGGGACCGATATGGTACTTGTAGCATCATGGTATGGGCAGGCATCATGGCCATTGGACCGAAGACGACTGGGCCAATGTCCTCTTCACATATGAGAGCTGGCTCAGTCTTTCTTATGATTGTACACAGCAATTAATATGATGTGAAGTTGGTAGTGCTTACCGTCCAGGAAAAATCCATAAAAGGGACCGATATGGTACTTGTAGCATCATGGTATGGGCAGGCATCATGGTCATTGGACCGAAGACGACTGGGCCAATGTCCTCTTCATAGATGAGAGCCGGCTCAGTCTTTCTTATGATAGTACACAGCAATTGATATGGCGTGAAGTTGGAAGTGCTTACCATCCAGAAAATATCCAGGAAAGGGACCGATATGGTACTTGTAGCATCATGGTATTCACAGGCTATACTGACAGGACTGTGCATGGTCAATAACCGCACACTACTACATGTCCTTGAAACAGGGGCCATGACCGCTGAATGGTACATTGCTGAAGTTATGCTGCCTCATGTTTGCCTCTTCCGTGCTGCTGTCGGTGATAACTTTCTGTTCATGGATGATAAAGCGCCCTGTCACAGCGGCAACTCTGTTCAGGACTCTCTGGAGAGCTAGGATATTTATTGTATCATGTGACCAACACGTTTACGTGATCTTAATCCGATAGAAAATTGTATGGCATGCCTTGGGGCGACGTCTTGCTGCTCGCCAGTATCCTCCGACAAACAAGCCTTCCCTCATTGCCGTCGTGCATTGGAAGAAGAGTGGGACAAGTTGTCTTAAAACTTCATAGATCACGTCATTGAAAGCGTGCCACGACTTGTGGGAAGTTGCATTGCACTGCATGATGGACATATCCCTTACTGACATGTCTCCTCGGATCAGTCTTCCTGTCGGGGAAATCTACATTCTTTGCATTGTTCTGTTTCCGTGCGAATGTACCTTTCGCTGAAACAACCTGTTTCAACACTTTTTGTAGTTCATTTTGCAATAAATCTTGCGTTATATCAGGTCTCACATTCTGCCTTTACCTGTTTATCCCACTTGACATGAAACTACATTTTTTTAAACATGGCTATTTGTTCACTTTCCTTAGGTTTTATCCACCAGTGTATATATATATATATATATATATATATATATATATATATATATATATATATATATATATATATATATATATATATATATATATATATATATATATATATATATATATATATATATATATATATATATATATATATATGCTGCCATTATACTGTTGAATTGAACCAAATTATCTTTTATTGTTAGAAAAAAATCACTGTTTAAAAATTGTTAGTCGTTATGACAGATTCATTTCTATGATATTGCAATTTTACGTAAAGTTTTTGCAAAAAGTATTGAAAAGGAGATCATTATGCCGAATGTCATATAAAACTAAACACATATGCGAGCACTTGTACAGTCTATTGAAACTCATTTATTTATGCTCAGTTTTACAGAAGACATAAATTTTAATAAAATGGTGTTAACTTGATAAATTTTAAAATTTGCATCTAATTATATTTTGAAATATCTGTTTACATCTTTACATCTTTATTTTTTACTTTAAATTCTCATTCTTATGCTATGAACAGGGACAAAGATGTCAAGAAACTGAATTTAAAGGCAGTGTATAGAAAATAAATATAAATTATTTTCATTTACGAAGAAGTTTTGATTCACAAAAGATATTTTTAGATTATTTTCAGTAAAAATATCCATAAGAATAGCTTTAAATCCTTTAGTCAAGATCTGTTTAGACTTCTTATATTCAATCTTTAGTAATTCGACTCAAACAGATTTATTTTATATAAAAAATATTTGATTCTTTCTGATTTTTTCTTCCTTTAAAAAACCATTTGAGATCCAAGCACTAAAAAATTTATAAATAGCATCAATATTTTAGTGGGAAATTTTGTGTTTTCTTCACAAAAAATTTGATGAAAACATGTTGAAAAGATGCTTAAAGTAGCTATTATTCTTTGAAATATAAGTCGAAAATATTTTTAAAGCTTGATACGGCAACTCTCAGAACAATATAAGATAAAGTTTCCAAATTGCCTGTAAGGGAAAAAAAACTTTTTTTTATGTCTTGCAACAATTTTATTAAGACTACCATGGTATAAACTTCAGGACGAAGTTTTGAACAAAATATTCTGAAATGTCTAAGAAATTTTAAAACCTTTTTTTTAGCCAATAAATAATTTCACATACGCATTAATATTTTATGTGGTCAACTGTGTTGCTGAAATAAGGCTTTTTGGATTAAAACTTTACTATGTATAATACGAAATTTATAAGAGGATGATAATATTTTACGGTGATAGTAGTACTTCATCTTTTTACAGATTTATTTAAAATGTTTGTACTTCTGAAAGTATTCATGAGTTGAGAAAAATAGTCTTAGAGATGGGATAAAATAATTTAAGATTTGAACCTGATGGAATAATTTGTGGAAAGATCGTCCAAAGATTCAAATGCTTAAATTGAAATATTACTTCAATTTGAAATAGTATAGGCTTATAACTATTGCTTATTTATTTATCTGTAGAGGGTACATCAAACTAATACTAAAGTATAGGGATATTTTTAATCAAAATAAGTTATTTTAGCAGATATTCATTCGCACTAATTTTCATATGAGGGTACGATGTGTAAATTGTGTGTTTAGCAAAATATTTCTTAATGAATTCTTCTACTTCCAATTACATTGGTTATCAAAAATTAAAGAAAAGTCACAAAAATAGCGATTACTCAAAAAGTTACACGTAGAATTTAATGAAACTTATACACATTATAAAACATATAGGTAGGTATAAAATAGCATAAAAAGAAATCGCCAGACAATTATGGTTTTATAGAAACAAGCATATGTATACAATGAACAAATCGGATGTGTCCGCTTGGTATAGGAAAAGTACGTTTAATATGGCGTATGATCCACCCGAGAAGCAATACGGCACATACAGTGATGTGTGATGCTGTCAATTATGCGGTCTATGAGTTCGGTAGGAAGTGAGAGCCATTGCTCTTGCAAAGCAGTTGAAAGCGTGGCTAGGGTCCTAGGAGGAGGATTGAGAGCAGCTATACGTCATCCTAAAGCGTCCCAAACATGCTCGATAGGATTCAGGTCCGGTGATCGAGCTGGCCACTCCATGCGCTGAATTGTTTCCTGCTCAAGATAAGCATCCACGATGCCAACCATGTGAGGTCTCACGTTATCGTCCTGTAGCACGAGAGCATCACCTATTGCCCCGGCATAAGGGCACACATAAGCATCAAGGATGTCATATCTATAGGTGTGATCATTCACATTTCCACGGGGAAAGACATGGAGGTCTATGCATCCACCCAAAGAGATACCACTCCAAACACAGACACTGCCTGATCCGTATGCATCTCTTTCACGGATGTATGATGGATGAAAACGAGTTCCAAGTTCTCTCCAAAACACGCCTACTATCTCTTTGGAGACTAAACTTCGACTCATCCGTAAAGAGAATAGCCCTCCATTGATCACGCGTCCAGTGGACATGTTGACGTGCCCACTGCAAACGTTCCCGCCTATGGCGTGACGTGAGCTGGACGTAAATGGCCTCGTAAAAAGACCACCTTCGTGAAGCCTTCTACGCACGGTTGATGTTGATATCAACCTTCCAGAGCTTGTAGCGAGGGAGGATCCGCAGACGGAGCTTCCAGACGGAGTTGTGGTTCTATTCCTCCGTGCGCATAAAGACAAATATCGGCCATCGGCACTCATCGTAGCGTATGGCCGTCCTGATCTCTTGGATGCCGAATCCGTGGTTACAAATTGTTGCCAAAGTCTATGAACAACAAAAGGACTCACATTTAGCCATCTGGCCACTTCTGTCTGACTTTTTCCTACCTCTAGTTTCCCAATAGCTCGCCATTACAGTTCTTCGGTCAAATGATGCCTGGAGATCATTGATACAATTTAGCTGTGCCAGATGTCTAATCTTAGCCTCGCAGTGACAGTTGTCGCCTTGCTTTGTGATATGCACTTTTATGCTCCTCGCACATGACGTATTCCGACTGCAGCGCCACTATTTTGCATAATTTAGTATTGTTCAGCACCTTTTACTTAAATGAAGTAATGCAACTTTTTCAGGCCTTTTATTTCTCTCTTAAGCAGAAAATTTTCTTCTAGAGGTAACTAAAAACGAGTAAGATTTATGCATTTCTGCGGAGGATCCAGGTAGTCTAGTGGTCACGCGTTGGGCTTGGGACTGGGGGGTTCTCAGTTCGAATCCCGTCGAACGCCAATGAACATCTTCCCGTCTACGCTGGATATGGGCACGTTAAATCTGTAGTCCTGAAAGTTCTGCTATCAGGTCAGAGAGGGTGGAAGAAGGTACAAGTCCCCACAGATGTCGCACCTGGGGGGGGGGGTGCTCGGCCAAAACTGTGGTGGCACCAGGGGGTGATGTTGGTTAACATATACGGTGCCTTCATTGAAAGCAACCAACGATTCTCTTGGTTTAAGTACGAATTTCTTCATTGACAAGTGCCCCGCATTGGAAAACAGCATGTATTTCTGTAGTTCTCTGAAAATCAAATTGTTCATATAATTCTCCTTATGTTTATATGTAAAAATACTTTGCTGAGTACAGTCAGTATTGGGTTTGGAAGATATGAAAAATTTTATAGACTTGACTTAGTTTTTTAACATGTAATACCGTAGATTATCATATTACTAAACCGCAACATTAATTTATATGCATACATTGAACGTATAGCGTTATCAGAAGCTAGAAGATGTTTATAAAGTAAAATAAGTATATTCTTGTATTCCTTTATGTCCCCACAGTAAAGTCACAACTAGTTAATTCGTTATTACATTTTTTTCCTTGTATATGAAGTACAATACAAAAATCTTTTCATAGTTGTCTGAAGTATGAATAGGGAGTATTCTTTATTTATTAATTCAGGATGGAAGTTATAGATATAAAAATCAAGATGTAATCAAGCTCTAAAGTATATAACAGTAGTGAATGCATCAAAAATTCTTCCCTTTATATATTATAGGCTTTTCAGTTAGACCGAATAGTCCTACCATAAGGTAAGTGCTCGGAGAAAGTTTAAGGTAGCCAAGTATAATGCAGGATTTACGGCAGAAGTGTATTAAATGCATTTTTTACTTACGATAATTTTATTAGGGAGTTTCTTGTTAAAATCAAGAAACATCAGTTGTGGGAAATAAGTATCTACGAAACAGCATGCACAGAATATGCGATTACATCATTCCTCTTTATTATTTCTATAGTTGAAATATAGCTTTCAATTTATTTCATAGATTCGAAATAGCATCAATTAAACAATTACTTCTTGAAATAATACTCTCATACGTTCACACACACACAGGTGTATGGTTATAGAACCAAGATAAAATGAGTACTATTAACCTTTTCCTTACGGGGTGGGATAATATGTATCCCAAGAATACGGGCCCAAGAATGAATGAATATATATATATATATATATATATATATATATATATATATATATATATATATATATATATATATATATATATATATATATAAGGCAATGTTCGTACGTGTGTCCTCTATAGACTAAAAAATTACTGAACCAATTTGCACATGGTTTTTTGCAAAATGGTCCGTGTTGTCCGGAGAAGGTTTAAAGCTATTGAAATCCTCGATCTGACCAGTAGAAAGAAAGTCAAAAATATTTTTCGTTTGATGTCTGTTCAGATATTATCTAAGAACCTTCTAATTTCAAACAAAACATACGGATTGCAGCACCTAACAACCCCTGATAGCCATCCCTCTCATGTAGATGTTCAACATTCCTGTGAGGGAGTCGAGGGGTAAGGTCATGACCCCCGAGTCTTGAAGGAGGGAGAGTGTTTTCTGACATCCCACGTAAGAAGTCCTGCTGTCTGTAAACTCTGTATGTTACCAGGAGAAACAGCTACTTAGAAATCAATATATACTGTTATAGATAAAGATGAAGCAGTAAATCAGTGGTGCACCCAGGGGGTGGGCCACGGGAACCTCCCCCCCCAAAAAAAATAGAAATTGCATTATATATATTTTTATCCGTTCAACTCGCCCCCACCCCCAAGATTAAATCCTGGGTGCGCCACCACTGCAGTAAATTATCCAACTTAATTCTTAAATTCACTTGATTTATCTGGATTGCTACCACACAACATTAATCTGAAGGTTTGTGTTCCTATCATTCTTCTTAGAAACATTGTCTTTGCAATGGTACCAGATTGGCAGTCAAGAGATTATTAAACACTGCAATTAAAGCAACAATTTTAAGTAGTGAAATCAAAGGAAAGGATGTGCTAATACTACGTATATCAATGATACCAACAGATATGCAATTCCAATTCCAATGATTGCAATTTCCAATTAAACTGTCTTTTGGAATAACGATAAACAAATCACAAGGTGGGCATTGCAACTGTGTGGATTGAATTTGAAGAATCCATGTTTTCCTGATGAGCAACGTTTCATGCTCCCATGTAAGAAAACCAAGGGATTCGTTTGTATATATGCCAAATGGAATCACCAAAAACATTGCATATCGAAGAGCTTTGCAATGAACTTAAAATTGCATAAAACAGCAATTACAATTTATGTAATCCGAAACATGAAAATTATAATGTGTGTGTTAATATCTACTTTCAACTAAATACAATAATTGATATCAAACTTTCAATTAAGTTCATTTAATCTACATATATATACTCAAATCTAGCAATAGCGAAGCATTGCCGGGTCAGCTAGTATGTACTATATATATATATATATATATATATATATATATATATATATATATATATATATATATATATATATATATATATATATATATATATATATATATATACCCCTTAAAGGACGTTCTTAGAAAGGGGTATGAAATTTCCTGTTCTAAAGAGGTAATCGGAAAAATTGACTCCATAAGCTAAAGATTAACTTTAACTAAATGAACACATTTAAGCTAACAAAACTATCGGTCTTAATTCGCGCATATTCATTTCTCTCCTGTACCCACAAGAAATTTTATACTTCATAGGAATTTTAAATTGAAAATTTTAAAAATTATGAAATCTTTTTAAAAGCCGTTAGGATTTTCTTATCGTTATTTCGGGTATTATATTCGATAAAAATGAACGATCATCCACACCATCTTCCTTTCAACACCCATTCTCATTTCGTGAAAATTCACTGTTTACTACTTTTTATAGCATCGGGCGTATAATTATGACTTAGATTTATCCTAAATACCTACATCGTGTTGGTACTTAGGATAAAGTTAAGCCCTAATTAGCTTCGTCATTAAGGCAATTCGTTTCGAAAAAATATTTTTAGTTTAATATTCTGAAAATTAGCTTTTCAGAAAGTTTAACTGTTTAAACATGTTGTCATTAACATTTTAATATTTCCGTATGAACTATATTGTAGATAATGTGTAGGACAAAAGATGCTAAAATTAAAAAAGTCCTTTAAACTATTATAAGAAGCTTTTTTTAAAACTAATTTTAAAATATTCTCTCTATGCCTACATTTTGACGGTGTTACTATATCAAGATAATCAGATATGATTTTTAAAAGTTAGCGAGTAATTTTAAATGTTACATGTTTTGGCAATTTAATTTGGTCTGTGCTTTTTCTGTTTGTGCTCTACATTATTTAAGATTTAAAACCTACCTTTGGAAACGTTCCAGACAGTAAATGCTATATAAGTCTGTGTTTATGTCAATCATACAAATTTGGTTTGAATAATTCATATTCCGAGTAAAATGCAAATATATATTTGCATTTTATAAAACTCAAAGGTAGTAAAATTGGTTAACGGACTAATTGGTTTGGAGAGCTACTGTCATCTTTCGCAACACGAGATTGCGTACCTGGAGTAAAACAATAAATTTTCCCAATGTAATAAATATGACTAATATGTTAACTGAACAGAAACATTTATCTGTAAGTGCGAAAGTTATAAAAATGCGTGAAGGAAAAATTTGTTTACTTATAAAACAAAGTATATCCAGTGTTATTTCTTATGCAATATTGAATTGGAAACAATTATTTTTGCCTGTCTGCTCATGTAGTAGCTACTATAGTGATGTAGCTACTTGTTATAAAAATGCGTTTAGGAAACATTTGTTTACTTATAAAACAAAGTATATCTAGTGTTACTTCTTATGCAATATTGAATTGGAAACAATTATTTTCCCCTGTCTCCTCATGTAGTAGCTACTAGTGATGATACGTGAGCAAAGGATATTTTTTGTGATCCGATATCATTTTAGCCCTATTTCTGGAATTTAAGAGTCTTTAATTAAATTTTAACATTCGGACGTAAGTGAGTTAGATTTTTTTTTCATGTTTAACTTTTCGATGTGGGTTTATATTTCAGCCTATAGGACTTTTAATTTTGAACATTCAGTAAAACTGAAGTTATTAAAATACTGTTCAGTAATAAGTGCTAGTATTTAATATAAATCAGTGATAGGAGGAAGTGCTAGGAGAAATTCCTTTGTTTCATTAGAATAAATAAATTCTAACACATTTATTTATTTTAATGAAAAAAGGGAATGTATTACAATTAAAAAATTAACCTCAAAGAAAATTGTCCAAGAATGTAATTATCCTATGAAAAACCCGTGAAATTTCCGTGAAGATAAAATTTTTGAAAGCCGTATGGGGAGACAGAAAATAAAAGCACAAAACTAACGAAAAACAATAAATCTAAAACAACCTGAATACTTTACTGTTACAAGTAAAAGGGTACAGAACTAAAAATAGCGATAAACGGAAAGAAGTCCAAATTAAACTTTAAAATAAACCATTATTAAAAGGGAAAGGTAAACCAATCGAATTTTAAAGCCTCCCTCGCCAAGACTGGTAAAACAGCAACATGTGGCACTTAGGAGCCTCGTGGTGTGGAGAAAGAGCATTTATACCATGGGTTATGACTTGCTGAGGAGCCTATATAGTCCAGTCAATTTGTGCTCAAAAGGGGCCCTAGAGGGAAAACTTTGGGGTAGTTTTTATTTCTTCCATTTTATATGCTTTTGGGTGTGCTGAATTCGAATCTGAGGTTTGTTAACAAAATTTCGAGACACAACATTGAAAAAATGCACAAAAAGGTAAAAATTTTCACTTTTTGGCGGTTTTTTGCTTATAACTCGGAAACTATCAACTTTTCGTATATAACCCCATATTCAAAATGAAAGTACATAAAATTTCCTACAAATTTCACTATTTAGGTTTTTTTCTCCGACGGACCGTTTGGGCTCAAGCGCTATTTGAAAATTGGCGTATTTCAGCTATCTCCGCAAAACCCCACTTTTCCCACACCAAAACATTAATTTATTATTAAAGGCTGTCATTTAATTCCTCCTTCCAATACAATGTAGCATTTTCAAAATCCAGAGACCACTGAACTAATGCCACTAAGTACAGGTGTTGTAGCAGATGAGAGGATCAACTGCCACTTGTCCAAGGAGATGGGCATGATAGGTATACAGCTCATTGTTGGTGGTGATTTTCAAGCTGTAAAAGTCAAACGAGGCGAAAGAGTGCAGCCTCTTGCGATCGTGAATAGCTCTATTCAGATACAAGACAGGGATGTAGTCATCAATCCAACCACATTTTTCCAACGAATGACCATCATAAAACATTCATATGAAGAGCTGTGAGAATTTTTTCGTTACGAACTTAGCCCCTACCCTCTCTCTTTTCGATGAGCATGGGATGAGGAAAGGAACAAAATCGATCTTGTACAGGGCTTTTACACCGACTCCAACTGAACAGGGGAACTTGAGCGATACAAAATATGTCATTGACGGAGGGTTTTTGTTACACCGGGTCAAATGACACCACGGCCAGACATATGCAGAAATTTGCTTCAGTTATGTATCATATGTCAAGTCGAATTACAAATCAAATGCCGTTGTCATTTTTGATGGCTACCCTGACGAAGCTTATGAAAGCACCAAGCGAATAGAACAAGAGCGCAAAGAAAACGATCTGCTGCAATATCATTTACAGAATCGATGGTGACCACTGTCTCGCAGGAGAGTTTCCTTGCAAACTCCAAATACAAGAGCCGGTTGATATCTATGCTAATGAAAAAATTTGCTGATGCAAAAATTGATTCACAGCAAGCTGTGGAGGACGCTGATATCCTATTTATCACAACAGCTCTTATGTTAGCCCCGTCAAATGAATATGTGACAGTTGTGGGGGAAGATATCGACCTTTTGGTGATTTTGATTGGCCTGTGTAGCCCTGATATAAAGAACCAGGATCTTCTTTTAAGATAAAGATCTTCTTTTTGAAACCAGGAAAAGGGAAGATGTCTCAAACCCTCTACAATCCCCATCGTGCCGCTGACAAAATCCTATCAGACCATATATTGTTCCTGCACGCGATGAGTGGTTGTGACACTACTTCTGCTTTGTTTACTCAGGGGAAACTGAAATTTCTTAAAGTTCTACAGAGGAACAATGACTTGCAACCAGTCATTGATCCTTTCAAAGACCCTCAGGCATACCAGGACGAGATTGCCGAAGCAGGGAACGTGTTTCTCATGGCTCTGTATGGGAAAGGACATGAGACTAGCCTGAATGATTTGAAATACAGGCAATACGTATCTTCATCATACAAAAGTAAAACCAACATTACCTTACTACCCCCCACCGAAGCTGCTGCACGACAATATTCACTGAGAGTTTACTTTCAGATGCAGCAGTGGTTATCCGTTCAAACCACACTCGATGAGCAACAAAGAGACCCGAATGAGTGGGGTTGGAAAAAAACAAGGAATGGTCTCGTGCCAGTGCCAACCACTTTGAACCCTGCGCCGGCCTCGATACTTCGGCACATTTCTTGTAAATGTAAAAAAGGTTGCCAATGCAATTGTTGATGCAGTATGGCTGGCCTCCATTACTCCCCGATCTGCACATCGTGCGAAGAGCTGTGTGAGAACGTCGAGCTCCCTGAAGACAGCATTGACTTTGACGAAGAAGAGACCGAAGTACAGACTGAAGAAATACTCTTACATGATGCGGAAGGTATGTCTAATCTCACAATCTATTTCATAATCACTCATCTCTCCTTAAGATATGATCACAAGTCGTTGTTTTCTCACCACCTCTTTCATTTTCCAGATGAACAAGCCCCGACACTGACGACAGAACAACCCGAACCTGTGCCAGGACTCGCCGCCTTAGAAGAACCTCAGCGAGGACCCTCTAAGCGACAACGGCTCATATAATAATGCAATATATGATCATATGTATTGCAATACAATATAATAAAATGTAATAATTTTTCAAGATCTTCCGTTGGAATTTCAACTTTTTTGTAACTGAATTTGTACAATTTCGGACTTCATTAAATAACTTGAACATTTTTTTTATTTTTGAAAAAAATACCTGTACCTCTGCATATACGATCTAAATAAGGTATGTGCAGAGAACTGGGAGGAATTCACTAATTGACAGCCATTAATAATAAATTCGAATTTTGGACTGGAAAAAGTGGGTTTTTGCGGAGACAGCCGAAATACGCCAATTTTCAAATAGCGCTTGAGCCCAAACGGTCCGTCCGAGAAGAAAACCTAAATGGTGAAATTTGTAGGAAATTTTATGTACTTTCATTTTTAATATGAGCTTACATACGAAAAGTTGATAGTTTCCGAGGTATAAGCATAAAACCACCAAAAAATATAAATTTTTACCTTTTTTTGCATTTTCTTCAATGTTGCGTCACGAAATTTTGTTAACAAACCTCAGATTCGGATTCAGCACCCCAAAAAACATATAAATTGGAAGAAATCAAAACTACTCCAAAATTGTCCTCCTAAAAACACAATTTGACTGGACTAACAAGAAGGGCTAAAGCTAGGTCAAGACTAGCTGTACGCTGGAGAGAGAGGTTTTTCTATTGGACCACCCATCAGGGTGGACTCTATACATTTTGTCATCTGCTAGAGCTCTGAATTTTGTACCACGGTACGGGATAGGGGATGGTCCTTTCTGAAGTGGGCTGAATGACTGCACTTTATTATTTGACAGTAAAAAATTCCACATTTCGAATTCCTTTTCCTCATGTGTATTTATCCACCAGTTACGCCTTGCTGAGGAACCTGTAATGAGAATGAAACCTAGTTCTAACACTATCTGTACGCTAGAGATATATATTAGAACATTTAGTCTTCAGAAGTACAGCAAAGAAGGGGGAAAGTTTAAGGAGAAAACTTCACAACATCAAGGGTAAAGCATGGAGAGGGCAGCGAGAGAGAAAAAAAAGGAAAATAAATACAGTGATTTCCGGTTATAAGAATCACGTTTGTTAATACTGTTTTTGATTCTTATAAGCGGTTGATTCTTATACCCGAAATTTGGGTTTTTGGACAGGCACACACACATACCTGTATACATATATTAGATAATTTACCACAAAATACTCTTTAATTTACGTTAATTATCTTTTATTAAAATTTTCATTTATAATTTTAAAAATACAACTTAATTTCTATACCTATAAGTAGATACACATGGTTATAGTAAGAGAAGAAAAAAATCCAATATTTGTTACAACATACCTGCTTAACAGTTTAACATTTCAATTACAGGAAGGGTGCAAGAAAAATTTTTTTATGGTAGTTTGACGTAATGAAGTTTTCTGGGGCTGTTTATACCTCTTTCCATAACAATAATCTCAGACCAAGATTCACATTCTAGCTTACGTTTCACGGTTTGATAACACGCTGAATCTAATAATGCCACGTTTGCCTAAGTGATAGTGGACACTTCGGCGAAGTTTTGTGTGTTTCAGGGTCCAGGAAGCCACAACCAGGTTGTGGGAGGTGGGAAAAAAAGAGTCCCTGACTTTGTTTGTTAAAGGAGAAAAGTGAAATCGGATCCGGACGGGTAGGATGCCCCTGGGTCAAGCTAATAGGACAGTGTTTAGCTAAAGCGTTTAAGGGGAAACTATTATGTTATGTCTAACAAAGAAAGGGATGCATTTTACGACTGTATTCCATCCCATCTTATCACTCTTTCTTCAAAAAAAAAAAGAAAGAAAGAACTTCGTGCCTTTTGGGGGTTTAAGTGGCTTTTTTGGAAAAATGAAAGGAGAGAGAAGAGAGTAAACTGATTCTTAAAACCGGTGGATTGATTCTTTAAAGCGAAATTTTTAACATGGAAATAATACATTTGTTTTTGTTTTTGCGATATTGATTCTTATAAACGGTTGATTCTTATAACCACTGATCACTATAAGCGGTGGTTACTGTAAATAGAAAAATAAACAGGAAATGAATGGAAAAAATAAAATAAAACATATAGTTAGAATGATAAAATGAAAAATTTAAAAATCAAATCAAAGTCTTAGTACATTTCTAAATTGATGGATTATACTAATTAAACATTTCCCAACTCGCTTCCATTAAAACGTAATAAAAAGAGAAAGTGGAAGTTTTCGAATCTTTATGATACCAATAAATTTCAGAAATAAATAAGATTTGATATCTAGTGATAAACTGCCAGAATTGGGACTAAAGGTGTATGTTTGGGCTCGATCATCCAAAGTAACAGACAGAGTGCATGTTCTTGTTCCTGCCAGTCCACATCAACTGTCTCTCCTCTTCCGTAATTGACATTTGCGGATTCATGAGATTTCTTCAAAGGTTTTTCTTTGAGACGACTTCTAGACTTTTCTAACTCCATGAGCTAATTTTTAAAACTTTTCCGTGGCAGTAAAAGTCATACGTCAGAACTTTTTGTGTAATGTGTAGTTCTAACTTTTTAAATATGATATGCTGCTCAGAACTTTAATAATGTCCTTAAAAGAATTATTTCTTTTATATTTCAATAATGTTGTTTGTAAAATAAGGGATTCACAGAGTAGTTAGATGCGATGTTCATACCTCAAATGTTTGCTCTTTTGTAATATAATGCAAAAACTTTATAACATTTTGTAAAATTCCCGTACATTTAGTTGCATTTAATTCTTCTATTTGATTATATTACACGACGATGTGTTACAAGCCATACAGATATATTCCAATTTTTCTAACATTTTACACTTCTATAATTTTTGCGTACCTTTTAAATGGATACTAGAAAATTACTTAGATGGATCCCCTAATTGGTTACTTGATGCAGACACGAGATTATGTTTGTTTGTTTTTTGTTTATGTGTGTGCACTTTTTATGCATTTATCACTATTTTGATGCAGTTCAGGTGAAAGTATCGTATTTTTGATCTGGTTAAGTAATAAATATTTAAAAAAAAAAGACACAATACTAAATTATACTTTTACAGTCCCTAAAAAAATTACAATTACTGCAAAATAACACTGCCAAAATATGTAGTAATTTATTGATAATTTTTGGCCAAAATCAATTTCAAAGAATCTTTATTTTTAAATATTATTAAGTTATTTATTAATAGAATTCCTAATAATTTTATTATTCATGGGCTTTTTTTATTCCTCCTTATATTATTTTTGTTGCTCTTGATCACAGCGATAAATATTCTTTAGTTCTAATTATTTAAACTAATATAACCAAATTTCCTTTATATTGCTTGAATATCATTCAGATTGATTATCATTTACTTCGTCATGATCCCAAATTTCTGCTCCCTTATTAGAGAGAGATATATGTGTGCGTGTCAGCACATTATACTGCAAATTTATATTCAAAATAGTCAATTTATAGCCGAAATTATAAATACAGCTTAACATTTTGGCCCCTATTAAGATAATATAAAATATTCTTAGGAATTATATTGAAAGTCAGTGTATTTTAAAGTAATTAATAATCATATTTCGTTAATTCAATTTCACAAACTGATGAACTCAGAAAATGAGTTAGGAAATCTAAGGGAATCCTAAAAAATCCTATTTCAATATTTTGATTTATGTATTTATTTTACGTAATTTATATGATTTATATATTTAATTTGTATTTCCTATTCACATATTTAATTTATACAACTTCAAGGTTTGAAAACAGAGGAAATTTAAGTACAATGTTTGTACATATATATTAAAAAATATTTATATCTCAAGAGATGTCTTGAATCATTTGACTATTTTTTTAATTGAATATTTTATAAATGTTATAATCATTAAATTTAGTGATTGATCTCTCTGACCGTTAGAAAAATTGTCTATTCAGTTATACATGCAGTAATTGAAATTCCAACCTTTATTTCTACACCGGATTAAACGAGTGAAACAGAATAATTCCACTAGTAACAATTTACCCAATTTACTAAAGTACTAATAATAGGTAGGGTTTATATCATTAACTTAGCTACTGAAATCCTACACATATATCACTGCTATTAACTAACTCAGAAGCTAAATCACCTAGATAGCAATTACAATAGATTGTTGCGACATAGATAACTCCTTATTTCCCATGCATTCAAGTAAGTAGATAGGCAATCTCCCTGAAATTCAGTTATAGATTGTTACAAATTAAAAGAATGCAAAATATTTTACACTATTTCCCTTTATTTGATTGTTTACATTAAAAAATAAAGTAATCCATTATAGTTTAAAAATGATAAAATCTATATATATATAAAACAGTTCCGTAATTGACTGACTGACTGACAGACAACGCACAGACCAAACCGCCGGACATAAAGGGCTGAAATTTTGCATGGCGATTCTTCTTATAGTGTAGAGGTGCACAAAGAGAGATTTTTGAAAAATTCTTCTTAGATTTTTTTAAATTAAATTTTCAAGTTGTTTTTGTAATATTCTTTAAAGTTTATACTTAAATTAATAATCGAGTGTTATAAAATTTATATCACGAGAAAGATCATAAAAGTTCCTTTAAAATGAAATCTTTTTCGAATCTTTACCTCCATTTTCTGATTTTTGGTGAATTGTTAAAGATTAATTTTTAGAGTTTAATTTATTAAATGTTTTAAATATTTTTAGAGTTTAATTTATTATTCTTTTAATTTTGCGTCACGTGCATAACAACGAAATAGACAAAAATAATATTTTTTTCTTGCTAATGTGGCAGACAATTGGACATTATCCAAAAAAATATTAACATACAGTAAAAGAAATGTTCCTCAAATTGTACTATATTATTTAGTATGTTCTATTAGATTTAATTTGAATATTTTCTTCTACATTATTTTGTCTATAAAAATATCCGTTACGATTCTTTTATAAATATATTTTTTCGTTTTTTTTACATCAATTGCATACATTGATCGTTGTATTTATTATTAACATATTTAACCATATTTTTGCATAAATTGCATATATTGACCGTTGTATTTAATTTGAATGTACTCCGTAGCGAAGTACGGGTTTTCAGCTAATATATCATATAAATGTGAAGCAATTAAAGAAGCCTTACCTTATTATATGCAACTACAATATTACCTCTAAGATATTAAAACTTTCCTCGACAAGGAACTTCGTAAGGGAATTAAAATTTAAAAATAAAATGTATTACAGTTGTACTTGTTTAAATTTATTTTTCTTCAAATTTAAACCCATTTTTATGTATAATGAAGACATCACAGTACTTAAAAATGGTAGTCTATGCAAAAATTGTACATTACACTCGCCCTGATAAAATATTAAAATATAGATTTTTATTATAATAATCTAATATTTACTCACACATGAATGTGTTTGTTAGGCCTTCATAGTCATAGTCATAACTGAAATTGTGATTGTAGTCCTGACAGAAAAAAAAATTCGATCGAGTTCATTTTAAATAATGCTTTTTCTTTCCCACCTTAGCCATTTTGTAGTTCCCTTTACCATTCCAACAAACATTTCTTTCACACGATCCCTTTACTTTAGGATTGACCACATTACAACATACGTTTATTCATAACTAGCTGAAAACCCGTACTTCTCTACGGAGTACATTCAAATTAAATACAACAGTCAATGTATGCAATTAATGCCAAATATATATATATATATTATATGATAAATACGACGATCAATGTATACAATTGATGCAAAAAAGAATATATATATATATATATTTATAAGAAAATAGTAAAGGATAATTTTATAGACAAAATAATGTAGAAGAAAATATTCAGATTAAATCTAATATAAAGAATACTAAAGAATATAGTACAGTTAATATAGTACAGTTTGTAGAACATTTCTTTTACTGTATTTTAATATTTTTTTGGATAATGTCCAATCGTCTGCCACATTAGCAAGAAAAAATTTTTTTTTGTCTATTTAGTTGTTATGCACGTGACGATAAATTTATTTAAAGTACCAGAAAAAGAAATCACGTGATAAGCATTTAATAAATTAAATTATAAAAATTAATCTTTAAAAATTCACCAAAAATCAGAAAATAGAGGTAAGGATTCGAAAAAGATCTCATTTTAAAGGAAATTTTAGGATCTTTCTCGTGATATAAATTTTATCACCCTCAAATTATTATTTTAAATGCAAACTTTAAAAAAGTTCCAAAAACAGCTTAAAAATTTAATTTAAAAAAATCTAAGAAGAATTTTTGAAAAATCTTTCTTATTGCACCCTTACACCATAAGAAGAATCGCCATGCAAAATTTCAGCCCTTTAGGTCTAGCGGTTTGGTCTGTGCGTTGTATGTCAGTCAGTGAGTCAGTTACGGAACTGTTTTATATACACTGAAGTGCCACTGAATTAGGGATAGCAAAGCCTATGCAAATTGTGTAGCGCTGCACATAATGTATGCGCAAGTGAGGGCGCTGTGGTAACTGCATATATAGCGCGTACTGTGGTTGTTCTGAATTAGTTGTTGGAATTGCCACTATGGGTAAACTGCCTGATTTAGACGCCTTCGATAGTGGAGAAATCGTAGGTGCGAGACGCATGGGCCATTCAATTTCCGAAATCGTCAGACAGCTAGGATTTTCAAGGTCGACAGTGTTAAGAATATACCAAGAATACATGGATGGTGGAAAAAAATAGCGATCGGGCAAACTGAAAAGGACAATTAGCCTTGACAGTGCGTGGTGAGAGACGGCTCAGGCGTATTGTACGTAGCCAGCGAAGCCAAACATTAGCTCAAATTACCACCCAGTTTAATGACGGTGCCAGTCGTACAGTCAGTAAACGGACTGTGCAACGCTCGCTTCACCGTATGGGTTTCGGGAGCCGTCGACCTACGAGAGTACCATTGCTCTATACTCGCCATCGGGCTGCACGTCTTGCCTGGGCAAGAGAGCACAGAGACTGGAGTGTAGAGGACTGGAAACGAGTAGCATGGAGTGATGAGTCTCGATTCCGACTACTTAACGCCGACGGGAGGCTGAGAATATGGCGTCAGGCTCATGAAGCCATGGATCCTGCATGCCTGGCTGGAACTGTACAAGGGCATGGAGGATCAATCATGGTCTGGGGTGTTTTTTCGTGGCACAGTTTGGGATCTTTGGTGCGTGTACCAACCTCCCTCAATGCAATTCGGTACGTAGAATTGCTGGGTGATCACCTCCATCCGTTTATGCTGTTCTGCTATCCGCACGGTAATGGAGTTTTCTAGCAAGACAACTGTACCTCTCACAAGTCCCGGTTGGCTACTGGCTGGTTGGATGAGCATTCCTCTGACTTCTCTGTCATGAATTGGCCACCTAAAAGCCCAGACTTAAATCCTATTGAGCATCTTTGGGATGTTTTGGAACAAGGCGTGAAAGGCCATCACACAGCACCAAAAGAACCTTACTGAATTATGGACAGCTTTAGCCAATATTTGGCAAGCCATTCCCGTGGAACATTTCCAGAAACTTGTTGAATCTATACCTCGTCGTGTGGCAGCCGTTATCAAGGCCAGAGGAGGCCCAACTCGTTACTAGGTAGGTATCCCTAATTCAGTGGCACTTCAGTGTATATAGATTAGGAAAATCCAATAAGCTTCAGAAATGGACCGACACAAACTTATTTTGTTGAAGCCTCTGAGTCCTGAATAAATACAGTTTACCATAACATGAGATAATTTTCTTAAATTTAGTTTTGGAATTTCTTAAAGTCCAAAAATAGAAGCTTAAGGGAAAGTGTATTAGTTAAAAGAGCAATTTGTAGACTAGGAGTGATATACAGAATAAAAAAAGCGATTAAGGTTTTTGGCTTTATATATATATATATATATATATATATATACATATACATATAAACACACCATTTGTTAAAATTTGCGCATTTTATAACCGTGTGTATGCTGTAGCCTAGCAATAAGGCGAGTTTAACGCAAAAAAGAGAAATACAGTGAGTGAATCAACAGATACGATCCCCTATCTTTGTTTGACTCGTCAAGTGTGGGTAAAGCAAAGAAAAATAGTCAACACAAGTGGTTTCTCTATGGTGTCATATCTAAAAAACGTTTATAACTAAAATTGGTATTTTCTAAATTTAAAATTAGTAAATTACTGTTTCATTGCTTAATGTACTGGTTTTTGGGTGTTGATTCGCCTATGATTTTATTTTTTGGGAGTTAATTGAACTATGGTTTTATCTTTTTGGGTGTTAATTCACCTATGGCTTTATTCCTTGAGTGTTGATTCACTTATGGTCTTATTCTTAGGTTTTAATTCCCATATGGTTTTATTTTTTTGGATGTTAGTTCATCGAAGGTTGAGTGTTGATTCACTCATTGTATTTCTCTTTTTGGCCTTAAATTGCCTTATAGTTAATTGCTAGGCTACAGCATGCATCTATATATTTAAGTTGCTAAACCGATTCTTTTAGCAATCCGCGAAAAAAACTACATTAGTTTACTTCATTTTGGTCTTTATCAAAGATTTTAATCTATAAATGTGGCAAATTTGGTTCTTGTAATGGCAATTTCTATTAATTAGCGATAATTCGCAATTAAAATTTGCTTTCTGAGCATGTTCAGTGACATGTTTAAATATGGCTTTAGATACTCACTAAGCACGAGGTCACGTGAACACATTAATTTGTTTCTGAGAAAGCTCAGTGACATGTTTAAATCTGGTTTTAGATGCTTAGTAAGGACAACGGCGCGTAATTCTTCAGTTTATAGTTATGATAAACTGTCTTTGAAGGGCCATATTTCTTTTTATAATGTATTACAGTAGATTTTAATGTGAATTACTAAATTCTCAGTATTATGATTTTCTACATTTTACTGAGTACACATACCAAGTTTTTAGCTTGTCATTGAGTAATCAGATTTCTCTTTATTGGGTTCAATAGTAATTTTTTGTAGTGTATTTCTCTATTCTTAATATTATGATTTTCAACATTTTACAATGATGTATTGAGTATACTTTGTGTATTAGTACATATATTCACTATACACCCGTCATGTGTTGACGGATACCAACTACTAAGGTTATAAAGTGCGCAAATTTTGACAAATGGATATGTATGC
The DNA here is from genome assembly GCA_907164885.2 of Dolomedes plantarius. Classification (NCBI taxonomy): domain Eukaryota; kingdom Metazoa; phylum Arthropoda; class Arachnida; order Araneae; family Dolomedidae; genus Dolomedes; species Dolomedes plantarius. Next base: position 131,596,936 of record OU015494.1, on the reverse strand, counting down.
TTTATGCTTAATGGCTGCATTTGGCGCGTGGTGCGAATGCTGTTTGTTATTTATTATTGTTTGTCTGTTACTGATATATACGTAGCTTGCTGGTGAATGTATATATATATATATATATATATATATATATATATATATATATATATACAGTGGTACCTCGACTTACGAGTTTAATTCGTTCCATGACGGAGCTCGTAACTCGAAATACTGGTATCTCGAATCAATTTTCCCCATTGAAATGAATGGAAATGCCATTAATTCGTTCTGGGCTTCCCCAAGACACCGCAATTTTTTGTTGCATGTTTTTAAATAAGAAAAATGTGCTTATAAACGACGAACATTGTATAAAAGCGCAATATAATAGAATGTACTGCAATGAACTTGTTTTATTAAGTGTAATGTACATCATTTACCTTGCAGATCAGACTTGAAGATGCTGGTGGAAGAGGAGGAGGAGAAAGGCTGAACTGAAAAATTAACTCTTATACGTTGATTTTTTACCTTTTCGTCCCGCTTTCCTCAATTTCGCTTTTATTACCAGCTACTCTCTTAAAGTGAACAAGTGAGACACGGAAACTGGGCGATTGTTGCATCTTTTACTGTGGCTGTAACTCCAGATTCTTCTTTCTGAGAATCCGAGGAATGTTTTCTCAGAATCCGTGGAAGGGGGAGAGCTTGCGATCCTAGGACTAAGGTCATCCCATCCCCTAAACCCCATAGAGAGTTCCAGTTTGGGGGAGGGAGTTGAAGCGTACAACATATCTCTGCAAAAGATGTTGGACGCTATTCAGTTTCGGCTACTCAAGTATGGGCAGAGCAAACTGCCCCGGGTGGTAATTGTTGAGTGTTAATCTCGGTTTAAGATTGGATAGTAGTCTTAGAATAATAAGTATACAATTGTATAATAATTGTACATAAATGTTGTAAATATTATATGCTTCTCGTGTTCTCATTTGATGAGCACGTAACATGGCATTCTCTGCGCAAACTTGCGGTGCGATATCTGAAGTTTGCACGTAACCCGAATATTAGCTCGTAACTCGAAGCAAAAAATATGCCGAGAGAATGCTCGTATCTCGAAAATCTCGTAAGACGAGACACTCGAAAGTCGAGTTACCACTGTACATATATACACTGTATACTACTAAAAAAAATTAGGGGAGCAGGCAAAGAAGTTAAAAAAACTATGCGAGACAGCCACGTATTGGCATAAAATGGATAGTACACGCGTATCAATGCGCAATACAGAAAAAAAGACGTAAAAAAATTTGTAATTAAGCTTTAATTCTTTGAAAATATGTAAAAAACATGAAAAGATGATTTAGGGCAACAATTTGGTTACATGTAATCGATAAAAAAATATTGTTTAGAAATGATGCAAGATTTTTAATATGGCGTGTGGTCTCCTCGAACAGCTAAGACTGCCGCACACTTGTTTTCCATGGATGCGATGATGTTATCGATAAGACTTTGAGGAATACTGTTCCACTCCTCAAGAAGTGCAACCTCCAAGTCTCGGAGAGTAAAAGGAGGCCTTGGTCTCGCAGCAATGCGTCATCCGAGCATGTCCCAAACATGCTCGATTGGATTCAGGTCAGGAGAGCACGCTGGCCATTCCATACGCTGTATTTTTCAGCTTCAAGCCTGTTCTCCACAAGACGAGCTGCATGCGGTCTGGCATTATCATGCTGGAAAACAAAGGAATCTCCAATGGCTGCAGCGCAAGGTATGACATGAGGTCTCAGTATCTCGTCTGCGTACCTTCGGGCCATCAAAGTACCATTAAGAATGATATGCAGGTCCGTACGTCCACATATGCTGATTCCACCCCATACCATAAAACCAGCTCGTCTATATTGTGACCTTTTACGAACGAATGTGGGGTTATTTCGAGTGCCCCTTTCCCTCCATACCAAAACACGTCGGGTGTCACACTCCAGACTGAATCGGGACTCGTCTGTAAACAGCACTTGGCTCCAATCATGTTGCTCCCAATCTCAATGTTCAGCAGCCCATCTTCATCGGGCCGCACGGTGGCGTGAGGTCAACGGAATGCAGACCATTGGCCTACATGCATAGAGACCTCCCTGATGAAGCCTATTACGTACTGTTTGGCTGGACACCCTTCGTTCTGTTGCCAAGAGCAACTGTCTTTGCAGCTGAGTAGCATTGTCTGTTCTGTTTCGACGAGCTGTTAACAGTATATACTGGTCATCAGTTGCTGTAGTGGCGCGTGGCCGACCTTGCCCTGGTCGACGTCTAACATTCCCTGTTTCTTGGAATCGATTCCACAGCCTTGAAACAACACTTCTGGCGACTCCAACAGAGTCCGCGACACTACGTTGTGTTTGCCCGGATTCAAGTCTGCCTATAATACGCCATGCCATGGATTCCGGTAAATCATGTTGTTGAGGCATTTTCAAGTCACCTTTTCTCAAAAAGAATAACTGAGCAATCGAATTTCGCAGTTAAGGCAGTGAAACAGACGTTTCTGCAACATCCCGATTTCCGCCCTTATGGACTTTTTCTGGTTTTGGATGTCATGAACTTTGATTTGCATATGAAGTTTTCTTCTTCTGTTTCCTGCTAGGCTTTAAATTATGGATTATTTATTTTATGTTACTTATCGGTGTAAGTATTTGTGTAATTTCGTTAAAACCATGTGCTCCCCTAATTGTTTTGAGCAGTTTAAATATATATATACAGAAGGTCGTTCGCACTTTATGGAAACGATTTTGAGAGTTACGTTTTATGTATAAATGCCATATATTTTGCGGCGATTTGCTTCTATCTGATAGCCATGGTTCTTGACAATAGCTCTAGCTCGAATTTTCCCTTGAAAGTAAACTTTTTCTTAGCACTGTCATGTCAATTTTACAACATTTCTCTCGGACCATTTTCCAAAGTTCGTTCAGTGTTCTTAGATGCCGTTTTCGTAAGGCTCGCTTTAATAAACTGAAAGCACAAAAGTCCCTTGGAGAAGCGTCAGGTGATTTTACAGGTATTTCATTAAATTGGATACACTTTATTCCTGTTTCTGATTCTTTCTTTGCTAAATAAGCGGCAGTTGATTTAAGGGTGTGACTAAAGGCTTTGCGCATATGAAGCTGAACTTTATCAATGTCCTTTCCATATAATTCTGGAATTTTTTCTTCAAAAATTGGTTCTAAAATATTCTGCTGATAATAGAGTGAATTAATTTTGGCTTTACTTGTGACTGTTTTGATTTTTAATTTGCCGTTGTAACAAAATCATGCAACTATCATGAATCCCTTTGGGAACTTTTCTGTACACTTACGAGGCCTTTTCGTATGGTCATCCCCGTCAGTTGAGGAATAGAAAATTGATCTTTTTTTATTACAGTCACTAAAATGCACCCATGCCTTATCGACTGTTACCATCAATTTTCATTTTTCAGCAGCTAGGTGTTTTCATATAATTTCCTATGATTTTTTTTTCAGCAATACGCTTAGGCAAAAAGCAGATGAACTTTAGATTTAAACACATTTTTAACTTCATATCTTTATAAATGATTTTACTTACAGTGCCGGAAGAAATTCCTAGTTTCGATGCAAATGATCTTTGAGTCGGCGGATTTTATTTTAGGATCAGAGACTTAGATTAGAGACAAAACTCTCCTGATATTTACCTGCGTTCGAACAATCTTAGGATGAGGTTTTGTGGTTATGTTTTCCTTTTTACTTTCAGTTAGACTTTTTTTTCCATTCAAATTTAATATATAATAAATGCCCTTTTTTTAAATTCCATAACCGCAATTTTTACACCGCTTCATAGTTTGTTGAGACGAATATTTCTTCTCGGAAAGTGCAGTTACGTAACCTTCGAGATATCTGTCAATTCTAGGAGTCATTTTCTAAATAAATCTTTTATTTTAAATTCCAATAAAAAAAAAATAGTAGCATACGATTATTCTGAAGTTGCCGAATTTTTTTCTTAAAATGCAATCGACAAAAATAAATTACAAAATCGTTTCCATAAAGTGCGAACGTCCTTCTGTACACACACACACACACACACACACACACAAACACAAACAAACACACACACACACAAAAACACACAAACACACACACTCACACACACACACTCACACACACACACACACACACACACACACATATATATATATATATATATATATATATATATATATATATATATATATATATATATATATATATATATATATATATATATATGTATACATCGCTGGCCATTAAAATTGCAACACCAGGGAGGAAAGAAATAACAAAACTTTACTTATTGTACGTATACAGCATAGTGGATGAATAGTGGATGAAATTTCTAGGAAATTTGGGGGTATACAGGGTCTGAAATTAATACACACAGCTGCCGCCTCTGGCAGCTAAAACGGCTCTAAACCGGTTAGGCATCGAGCCGAACTAGGATTGGATGACACATACGAGCAAGACTTTCCATTCTCCTCGGTGCCTCCAGACACGAATACATCCATCAAGGTTTTGCACGCAAAACCGAGACTCGTCTGAAAAGACGACGTGGTGCTAATCCTGTTTCCAGTTTCGTCGTTGGGCGCATCACTGTCACCGCGCGTCTGCATGCTACAGTGTCAAGGGAAGCCGGAGTAATGGTCGCCGTGCAGACAGTCCGTGCTGCTGCAGGCGTCGTCGCACTGTCCGGGTGAATACTTATGCTGCAAATAAGCCCAATTCGTGACTCAAGATCCGTGATGTGGCTGTACAATTCTGCAAGGCCGACCTGACAACGTGTGTCTTATCGTGCGTCAGTGGCGGGAGGCCATTGGGATCCTGCAGGACATTCAGTAGGACCCCCCCTGAACCCATCGATTTGATATTCGGATGACTGTCGATAGATACCGACCAATGCGAGTAGCAATATCTCGGAACGATAAACCGCACTCTCGATAGGCCACGATCCTGCCGCTATTGCTTTCCGACACGTGCTGGTATCCGTTTGTTTCTCCTTCTTATACTAGGCATAACACGATCTTCTCACAAATAGCCAACATTCAAATGCGATTTCGGAATGAGAAACCAGCTGCATAACTTTCCTTTTATATAGAGTTTGAGATGTCGCTTCTCCCTCCTGCGTCGTTCGATTGCGCTTAAATGCTAATCATTTGCATATCCCAGCATCCTCTTCCTTTCATGCGAATTTGACATTTGTATCACCTCTCCTTCATGATGTTGCTATTTTAATGGGCAGTAGTGTATATATATATATATATTCCTCACAACTTCCGAGTAAGAGAGAGAGAATAGGATATGTAACAGAGATTGAAAATTTACATAGAATAATGATGAAGAAAATGATGTATTCGAAATTTTGCATCGATAATCTACGCTTAATATTTTATTTTTGATTTAAGAACAGCTTTCTAAGCAAGTTGTTTTATATATTTTCTCATGAGAAATTTTCTTAAACCTCAAATTGTGAAGCGCCCATGACTTTTGTTAAAATATTAAAAACAATAAATAGGAAAATACATAGCAAGCAGTTTCACTTTGCACAGAAAATAACAGGAAGACATGTTTCCTTGCTTTTATTTTTAGCCATGTGACATTTTCTTATTCGATGACATAATAAAAGTTAAAACTTATCGACAGGCAAATCCACATTTTCCGCATCACTCTCCCCCACTTGAGATCGATCTCAGACTCGGAACGCTCAACTAGAACCACTTTCTCAGATAGGAATCCAGAAATGCACTCAAAGTTAAAGAGCACGAAAAATTTTAATCAGATTCTGCCTGCTCGATTCATGTTCCTGTTGCTATGGTAATGAGCGGACGTGTCTTTGTGATATGTCGTCAGTTTTCCCCAACATCTGGTAGTCAACAAAAGAAATGTTGAAGATTTAAATCCGTGCAAAGCAGTTTCGACTGCATTTCCTGAAAAAAGAATCTTTAGGAACTACATGAGTAATTTACCATGTGTTGGATATTTAATTAGAATTACCTAAATTTGATTAATTTCAGCGGGAATTATAGTTAAATATAAGTTTAAGGATATAACCTTAGCATTTATAATAAGAAAAAAGACGATAGTTATTTACCTCTACTGAGAGTCCTTAATGATAGAGGCTATATGTTTCCCCGCCAAGCTGAAATACTGAATGAAATTGTATTGTGAAATTTTATATTTTCCGGAAGAAATTTTAAAAACTACAAAATTAAATATCCCGAATGAAGAAAACTTTTTTTTATTTAGTAAAATAAATTACTGGTTTTAGAAGTCATTGTGTGATGAATATAACACATTTAGACTGTTTTTAACAAAATATATGTAAAAATTCATATAAAAGATTTTTTAGCGTTTAAAATATTTCATTGGTAGACAACTGAAACGGCAATAAAACAGGCTTACAGTATCAAATAAGGCTATCACAGTCTAGTGAATACCTTATTGCGTCAAAATAATGAATTTCAGTCTAGAAACCTTAACAAAATTTAATTATTGCATTTATTAGGATTTTATTGGAAATGTATTCGTCAATATAGCAATTACTTTTTACGATAACGAAGAGCCTGCGTAGTCAGGGAAGATTTCATATCTATTTTGATCCATTTCAGTTCTGGTACTATTCTTAGTGCAACTCACTGGTTCCCTATTTGATAGAAGAGAACATTAGTAGGTGTTATATTACTGTATAGAATTTATAACCCGATTTTTATTTAATTTGCTTACCAATCGTTATCCTTTGACTATCATCTTACGACTGTTAACCAGCCGTGATGCTAAGGAAGATAGATAAAATGCATGGAACACACGCTAATTAAGAGGGATGCATACATAAATCTCCAATGTACCAACAGCCATGGACTTAAATTTTGCAACTTGTTATGGGTTCCTTAGAAGGGCATATACAAGTGCTAGTACAATGATGGGAAAATAATTCGAAAAGCTAAAGTTCTGTAAATGGAGGTTCAAAATTGAGAGTGCTTTAAGATGAATAAAATACACTAAACACACTCATATCAGAGGGGAAAATTCATCTTTTTCAGCTGACATGGAGATACTTCCCTAAAAGAATTAAAATTGTTTTCTCGGTGAATATCACTTCCTTCATTTACATTGCTCGATCTCAGTTTGTAGTGTTTCGTGATCACTGTATTTCAACAACTTGCTGAGGATTTTATTTGGAACAGTCATAATTTTTGGAATATTTATTTACGGTATTCTTTCCCCTCTAGCATAATTGTAGTTTATGTCATTCTGAGGAGCTCATAGCTAGTGCGAAATCTAGGTATATGGCTGCTTGCTGGGTACACTGGTAAATGCCTAAAAATAGCCTAAAAATAGAAGGCTAAGCTAGTAGAAGATAGCTAACTTCCCTTAGACCAGCTGTCCAGGTGTAAACTCTGTGGAAGTGTTCTGAGTTTAAGACTGTTCGTCCTTTTTGAAGCCGTTGGAAACTTTGTGCTTGACGGGGGCTTAACAAACCACCTCTATGTTTGAGAAGTTAACCTAGAGGCGAATTAGAGCAATGAATTCGATGATTTTGTTTGGGTGAGATATTCGGAATCAGGATACATTGAATGTAGTAAAATATTTAACAATGCATTCTTTTTTCTTCTTTTGTGTGTTTTTCTTCTTTTTTCTTCTTTTGTGGGACTCCCAAGTTATTAGTTGTAATATCTTCTTTAAAACTGAAGTGGAGTTGTGAAAAAAACTTCAGTTTGTTGTTTTAATGCATGTCATTTAATTCCATGAAACAAACATTGATTTCAAAATAATTCTGAAAATGAAGGCTTTAGGATCTCCGCAAACTTATCGTGCAAATTAAGTAGATTGTATGCTTCCATTGAGACTTTAAATATGCGCTAGTAGACAGCACCCCAGGACAAATAAAATCAAATTTTCCAATATGTTTGTTATCTAAATTTTGGCAGTATGTTCACACGAGGATTTTTTTCTGAAAGGATCGAAAGAGTTTTGTCAGTAAATATTACTTCAATCAGTGACATTATTCGTTCTCAGTTTGTAGTGTTTCACATCACTATATTTTATCCACGTGCTGAGGATTTATTTCTTTAGTTAACATGACTTAAATATACACGTATTTTCTGGGGAAAAATAGAGTCAATTACCACATCATTCACTTTAATAAACTGCAAGTTTATTTTTAATTCATAGTAGTATCTACTGTTATACCTAAAAATAATACCTTTTCGAATCCCTACTATTTCTCTTACTCTCTTTCAAAACAAAATATGCAGAAATGCTTAACCGTTACTTTTGATTGAGTACATCATATTGGCAATATCAAGATGAAAATCAAAGGGAAAATTATTCCCCACAGGTTTATAATGTTTTTAAGGAAATCAATATACCGGATAGCAGTCTCGTGCGTTTGCTAGATATAATACTAAGTTTCAGTGTATATTAAGAATAAGTGCTACATCTTAAAAACCGTAAATTAACAGTTGTTTAATAGAAATAAATATTGCCTTTCTAATTTTACAACAAAGACTATTATGATTTCAACAATATAAAAGGTTGTCTTCCAAAATTTTATCATCTTTGAACTTAAACTGGATAGATAAACCGAAAAAGTATCGCCTTTTTTTTCTCCTCGTGCTTTCTTTTTCCGCTAGTAAATTTACCCTGGATCATAACATATCTGAAAAAAGAATGCAATGTCAAATATCTTTTCTTCCTGTCAATCTCCTTTTGCTAAGATCGATCTCGAACAGATGCAGATATGTTGAATGTTACTTCGAAATAGGAGAATTCACACACTGAGTGAAAATGGCCAAATTCAAAATATGCTGATCAGATTCTGACAACTAGACGCTCAGTCTTATCGCTATGATAATGAACTGTTGATTCCAAAATGGCAAAATTTCAGACGCTACGAATAATAGATGATTATCCGCATGCCAACTTAAATTCAATTGAATAATTTATGAGCTTAGAATTCTATCAGAATTAGACTTGCTTTCATTCTAAACAAGTTAAAAACTAAAAGGAAGTTACGAAACTATTCAAATGTGTAACGAAAGTAAAATAAATATATATCCAAAGTAATATAATGCTTTCTAGAAATTTGATCAGTATTCAAATTTTTATTCAATACTCTAACATGTCATAAATACGTCTGTATTTGTGGACTTAGGTAAGTTTTAAAAAAACGCGTAAAGTTGTGTTCTCCTAGTACACCACGAAAGACCAAATTATAAACCATCCGGAAACTAACGCAAAATTAAGAACAATATAATGTTGTGACATCAACTTCTGTAACTGTAATGGGATCAATTTGAGAGATATAACGTGCATATTCTATTAAGTGGGCATTTCTAAGTTAGAGGTTACTACATTAGATGATTTCTATGAAAAATAATAACCCTTACGTATGGTAAATAATTCTTACTGTACTTTGCAAATTCCATTCTCTCATAATTAAAAAATGTTGAAAAAGGTAGGGTTTGTTACAGTTATCAGCCAGAAATTAATTGTATTTCATTAAGGCTTTAGTGCAACATGATCTAAATTTGATAATGCAAAGAGAGTGTAGATCAGAGCTCTGGCTGAAAATAAGTAATCTTCATGATGGGTTTATCCATATACGAAGAGCAATTTATCTTCTATTTTATTTTATGTCTATTAAGGGGGCACTCAACCTTTAAAACTTCAAAAAATCGATGTTTGGTTTTTTGCTATATTCTGATTTTTGGGACATTTCTGAACAATTTTCAAAAAACCTCATAAAAAAAATTCGCATTATTTCTCGAGTTATGAAAGTTTACGTAAAGCTCACTCTGTTGCCATGGCCCTGTCTATTCCAACTTTAACTCAATTTTCTCAAATATGAAATTTTTTCGATTACGCGCACTCTTAAACTATGTGTGCTAGACACAAAATTTTTCTCAGATTTGTATTTTAAGCTTCTTTACATACTAAAACCAAAAAAATAAAAATAAATTTGTAAAAAAAAAAAAATACACTTGAAAATGTTTTTAAAAATTGCTAAATTTTAATTTTTTTAAATTTTATGTAAATTTTCCAATTTAAACTATATATTTTGTATATTTTTTTATTTTACATTAAACTTCAGTATATTATTAATTTAATTTGACCAAAAAATAGTTTCTGTATGCATATTTCTTAATTTTATGATGCTCAAAACATCCAATCATTTTTTTCCCTTTTTAGTAATGTGTACATTTAAAAATAAAATCTAAAAATTATTTATGGATTTATAAGTTCTATTTTTGTATAAAATATAACTGAAGAATTGTAATTTTGATATAAAACAAAAAAAATATTTATATTATATATATAATAGCCGTTGTCTCTGTATAACACTTCCAGACTGTACTCATCTTTCAATTGAAGCCCTCGGTAAACAAACGGCCGGTTAGGCTTAATTTCAATTTCAGATGTGGATCAGAATTTTTTCTTACCTAAAAACTAATATCTTCTCCATCATATCACGTTTGTTCAACCTATTTTTCTATAAAACATTCAGAACTAAAAAAAAACTGGACTTTTAGCTGTATATTTAACAGTTTTTAAAAATCTGTTTACTTTTGCGATGAATTCTGAATGTACACAAACTTGAATGTGAATGAATCAAGTAGCTCAAGTATTCATATCGCGTAGTGAGCTGTAAAAAACTGGATGGCAGTCTACTACTCCAATCGCATGAAAAACTAAATAAATAAAAAATAATGAAAGGATTTGCTTTTACAAGGTGTCGATTAAATGCAATATTGTTAGATAATTCGGGATATTTTTTAACCTTCATATACTTTTTCCATTATGACGTCAAAATGACGGGTTACCTTCTAGTTTATTAATATTATTGGAGTTTCAGTAGTTCGAATTTGTTCATGTTTTCGGTCATTTCAGTGTAGTCTAAGGTAGTGTGCCCCCTTAAATAAAACCATTGATTAAAATACCCGATATTTTTTATAAGAGCACTTTTCAATTTTGGAGATACAATCCCATTGCATATAGGGCATATGCTGCCTCTAACAATTGTATTATACGTTACATTCGCATACTGACGAAGAAGTAGGACTTTTGAAAAGCTTATTTGTCTTAGTTAGCTCAAGGTTTTTTTATCATTATTGTAGCAAAATATATTACTGAAGTCTAGGAGGCGTCTCCCCTCAGGGGGTTTACTTTCTTTAGGTAAATACGGGTGTCGTAATCCCGAGGTACCCCAGCGAGCTGTTTCTCCTTTCCTTTTTCCTTTCTTCTCTTTCTCCTACTTTCCCCTTCCTTTTCTCTGTCGTTGCGGTGACTTCTCGGAGGTAAGGGCTCCTCATCAGAAGCTGTTGCCTTTCTGCTGCTTTTTGCTTCTAATGGCGATTAACTGTCCACGTTTTTGCCTTGCTTGGAGACCCGTGTCCCGGTAAATGGGGATCCTGGTAATTGAGGGGTTTTATTCTTAGCTATAATGAGAGCTCTAACAGTATATTTCTCCAACACACTGCTTTGGACCTTGCTTGAGGTAATCCGTAGGTACACATTGATCCCGGGTGTACCAATCGGCTGGTCGGTTAGACTTTGGTCACTGGCCCAGGGCTAAGTAAACGGTCACTTTCTGGTCACAGAAGGTCGTAGGAAATGTGAAAAGCGTTAAAAATTCCGGTCTGGTGACCTCTAAGTATAGGTTTTGACATCAACACAAGCGGCGCAACTGTTAAACGTCATAATGTTTGGAAGTTTTTCCGTATCTGTAACTCCACATTCTTACCTAAATTCTTCGCGAGGTGTTATCTCGGAGGTCGATTTACTGCACACTACCGAAGAAGAAAGTTTAGAGTATCTAAGTGATCAACTTATCTCTGGTGTGCGTCGTACTGGGATGGGAATGTAATTCCCATGAAACATCTCATCCTGGCATTCGACACACCTAAACTAACATCATTTATTATCGCTGGGTACCTTCGATGTCCCATCAGACCCTACGTTCAGAACCCTCTCTGTTGCTTTCAGTGCCAACGTTTCAGATACTCGAAAGCCTCGTGTCGTGGTTCCGAAGTATGTGCTCGTTGTGTCCAGCCTGACCATCTCTCAGAGACGTGCAATACGTCCGCAAAATGTGTGAATTATCGAGAAAACCACCCTTCTTACTCACGCTCCTGTTCGAAGTGGATACTAGAAAAGGAAATTCAAACAACTAGGGGTCATAATAGTTTGTCTTACATGGAAGCCCGGAAACAAGTTGAGGCTCGGATCCCCAGAGTCGCAGTTTCGTACGCTTTTGCTGCCGCTGCCAAAAAAGTAATGTGTACAGCTTCCACACAGACAGAACCTAATCGAAATTCGAATATGCCAGAAAAAAGTAAAAACCCTATAAAACCATCTGTTAAATCCGATTCCCAGAAAACTAAATAGTAGTCATGTTCTCACCGTGTAAACAGACCTATTTCACCACATCAAAATCGAAAAACGTCACCTTCTACAAGTACAAAGTCCGACAACAACCCAAGTGAGCTTTTGCCTGTCACTTCACCTCCTGCACGTGGGAAGGAATACGATCATCTTCGCTACCTTCTGTAAATAAAAATGTTGTCGCACCGAAACAGCTCCTATCACATAAGTGCAAATTCTCCCTCCAAACCAAAATAGTTAAAAAGTAGTCATTTCTAGAAAGTGCGTTGGTCTTTCTAGGAAAGCGGAAGACCTAATTATATTTTAAAAATTAATCAATATCTCCACAGGCTCGCCTCGGATTTAGGATTTAAAAACTATATGTGTCCGACAACAACCCAAGTGAGCTTTTGCCTGTCACTTCACCTCCTGCACGTGGGAAGGAATACGATCATCTTCGCTACCTTCTGTAAATAAAAATGTTGTCGCACCGAAACAGCTCCTATCACAAAAGTGCAAATTCTCCCTCCAAACCAAAATAGTTAAAAAGTAGTCATTTCTAGAAAGTGCGTTGGTCTTTCTAGGAAAGCGGAAGACCTAATTATATTTTAAAAATTAATCAATATCTCCACAGGCTCGCCTCGGATTTAGGATTTAAAAACTATATGTGTCCGAGGACTGAAACAATGATGTTGTTTTCGAGGAGTCTTAACTTTTCCTTTTTTTTCTCTCCAAAAGTTTTGTCTTTTATTGACTTTACTCTTTATTTTTATCACTTTTACATATAATTGCCTTATCATATTTATACTGTTTTATTTTTTATCACTTTATTTCATCATTTTTCATAACTTCTTTATTACTTGTATTATATTACAGTTTTTATTATCTGTCTTACATGACTGTTTTTATCACCTGCAATTTATGACTGTCATCAATATCTGCTAATTTTGACTTATTTTATTACCGGCTACATTTCACTGTTTTTACTTTCTCTGTTCTTATCACCATTTTTACTACTATTTCAAGTTATGTCTACCACTTATTTTCTGCGATTTTATTTTACTCTTGACAAGTGTTTGGCGAGCTTTGCCCTTTCCGGACTTTGTGCCAGAAACATCCAACCAACCTAATTTATATATCCCCGTTCATACCATTGAATATTTTTATCAGATTATTATTTCATCTTTTTTGTCACCTTTATGTGTCATTACCTTTTATACTTAATGGTTTTTGTCACCTTCATATATCATATCTTTTATATATAATATTTTTTTCATGTGTACACCTCTTTTTCACCACTATTTAAATGATTTTTCTTTCAAGTTTGGGCATCTTTTTATGTTTTTAAAATTTATTGGTTTTATAATATATCCCATGCTTGGTTCGATCTTGATGCTTTCACACACACACACACACGCATATATATATATATATATATATATATATATATATATATATATATATATATATATATATATATACTACATATATATAAATAAATATATATATATAAATATATATTTGGTTATAAGTAATAAAAAAATGTAAATAATGGAATAAACAAAAATATTCTTCAGCATATTTGCATTATCTCTTCAGCACTCGCACATTTTTACTGGCCTCTGAAAATCCTGTTATTCGTACTGATCATCATCCCTGTGCATTTTGATTTTTAATTATGAAAAATATTTTTCTTTGTTTAAGTTAATTCCAGTTACTATGAGGAACTCACACCTGATTTTTAGTTTCGTTTTCTATATACAAACATTTAGCCAAATTATTTTAAAATGGGATTAAATGAAAGAACAAATTACAATACATTTCTTTAAAAAATACTTCTCATTTTTTCATAAAATTTATTCGATTAGTCAAAATTAGTTAAAAAAATTATGCGAAGATAAATATTACGACTAAATAATCCTGATTAAAAAACAGATATTTGTTTTGAAAGAAAGATAAAAAAAAAGCTAAAATATTGTATTTTATTTTTTCAAATGTTAGTTACGAGTATTGTTTCTCAAAAATATATATATTACATTCATTTGAGGGATATTATTTAGTGAAGGGGGAAAGATGTCAAAATTTACTTTTCACATACAGAAATTAATTAATGAATGAGTTTTGCTTCACTCTTTTTCTATATAAAGATTAGAACTACTAAATTGCCTCGAAATACCAAATATAAGTTATCGAAAAAAATTATGCGAAGATAAATATTACGACTAAAGAGTTACAAATCTAAAAAATAAAATATATAGAGATCTCTTTTTCTTAAGAGTTTAGATGCAAGTGAATTTTTTGGAATCCGCTGCCACGGCAAAAGTTGAAGGGATTGAATGCCAAATACCAAATATGCTGAGTCCATATCCTTCAGGTATGATCGATCTCGCAGAACAGCATAGATATGCAGAAACATTTTACAGGCTAGAAATCTAAAAATCCGTGACATCTTCAAATGTGATAGCTTACCCAGGATTGAGAGTAAAATTCACTTTTTCTGCTTATAACATCCTTAAGATATATATAGAGATTGTAATTTTTATTTTAATTGAAAATTGGAAGTTTGAAAAATATTTTATGAAACCAGGAAACGTTAAAGAAAAATTCCTTTTCAATTTATTTTGAAATTTTCAGCTCTGGTGATAGCTTATTTGTATTTGAAATTCATTCTCATCCGTATGGTGTTTAAAATGATAAAGAATATAATGTAGTCTTACATAAGTCATGCAAAGAAATATTACGATGTGAGGCCTATAGTGACGTTTTAATTAGATGATGGTTTTTAAAATATTTACGCTCAACAAAATTAAATCAAACAGAAACAACTTTTTTAACTATATATTAAAAAGTTAAATGCAAGGCTATTGGAAACCGGGAGCAGGGAACGTTGGAGAGACTATCAGGTAAGATTCCTTGGAGACACTAGTTTTACAAGCCTGGACTGGCCCAGGGTACAAGATAACAACCCCAAGGGTACAAGATAATATATGAGAAGTTAAGGTGTAACTCTTTTAATAAAATAACTGCAATCTTTTACAGCATTATTTCTTTATTATGTGCATTAATTTATAAACATAAAACAGCTCTGCGTCAGACGTTTCAGTATAACTTTTTTCTATTGCAGCTACTTAAGATGAGAAGAACTGATCCAGCTTCCTCTTCCTCTCTCCACATGAATCTATGACAGTTTCTGCTCAATGTCTTATTGTTTACAATAAATAAACCTCTCTCTTATAACAACATCGACAGGAATTCCGAATTTGTCAAGAATAGTCAGTCTATGACTACGGCAAAGCTCTCATTTCAGTCAGAGGCTATCTCTATCAATAAGAAGAATGATAGTACCTCAGTGAATACAATTTCTTTTGAGGTTGAAAGACAAATCGATTTTCACTGTAACAAATTCGGGGAAACAGACATCTATTTGTCTCGATAACAAGTCGCATTATTTGAACTGTTTTCAAGTTGATTCAATTTCGGACAGAATATATATTGGAGAGAAATATTTTATCCAGATATTCTTGAAGTTTCAAAATGAGGAAAAAATAACTACTTCATAGTTAAAGAGTAATACATTTTTGAGGCAGGTCTAAAATAAATTAGTAAAAAAAAAAAAAAAAAAATATTTATAAACTATTTCTCATTTAAGTTCCCCACATTCATTCTTTAATACAGAAATTTTGAGATATTTGTATGGAATGTGTAGCTATATTATGAGAAATATTGCTAGGCTACAACATTTAATATAATTTTCGCATTATCAATTTCCCCCGATACATGTTAAATTTAGTTTTCAAAGAGCAAACAATGAGGGAAACAATAGTTCATCCTAATTTACAGCTATCTGTATTCAGTTTTTAAAAAAAATTCCAATGCGGGCATTTGTCCCAAGACATTCGCTCCTGCACTGCAATGATTTTGTTAACTGGAAGCCCCTTTCAGATGAGCCAAAATCAACCCTGGAGACTACCATAATTTAGACCCCCAGGGACAACATATGGGAGGGGGAAGCTCGTATTCTCTTCCCACCCCTACAAACTTCCCAACCGCACCTCGCGGATTTAACGTGCATACCCGTCGTAGCTACGTGAGCATTCAGTGGTGCTTGTAGTATGCGATCCGAGCTTTCTCAGTACCAAACCCAGACATGCTAACTTCTAGGTTGTCTCGGGACCACTTCAAATTTAATATCAGTTTTTTTCCCATGCACCAATGGGACCTGCCATGGCTACTTAAGTGTCTTATGGGTTTGGACTCCCACAATATTAGTTTCTTTGTAGCGTATGCAAATATATATATATATATATATATATATATATATATATATATATATATATATATATATATATATATATATATATATATATATATATATATATATATATATATGTAATAACACGGGCGCGGGCCGACGAATTATTGCTGAGTGGTAGCTTTGGAAGACTGTTCTCGCCTTTCTACTTGAGGTTAAAAAGATGACATGTCGCCCGGCCGTGCATCACAAATGTTTTTAAAACAGTTACCGCAATTCATCTCAACCCTCGGACACACAAATCCTACCACAAATTTCTCGAACTACATATTTATTAAAATCGCCAGCTCCTCCACCGGGTTTTTCGCAGCAGACAAAATATTACAGAATGCGTCTAAATTTAGACATCAGATAGTTTTATAAAGTCATTCCATCTTGAATGATTTTGCCGAAGGCTGTAACAATGGAATTTAACATGAATGCTCAAGAGAAAATTAAGTACTTAATAAGATTAAAAAGGGGTATGTAATTTTGAATAGTAGAGTGAGGAATTAATGGTTTTTAAAAGTTAAGAGTGTTGACTTAAGAAATTACTAGTTTTTTAATATTATATATATATATATATATATATATATATATATATATATATATATATATATATGTAATAATAACGCCCCATCCTTATAAACTGTTCCGCCCCACCTTTTTTACTTAACGCGTATTCTAAATTATCCTTGTTTCTTCTCAGTAAAGTACAGTCTCTTTCTTCAAATTGCGACCTAGGAATTGACCAACTAACCATCCATATTACCCCTTAGTACACGCGCGTTAAAGATATTTATAAACACGAATTAGCACCACGTGATGTTTTCGCCTCAGAACGCTTTTCGGAACATCATGATGTCCTTATGTAATCAAGTCAGATGCTCAATTTTAGCCAATAAAATTATTTCCCCGCGGTCAGTACCCCTATACTTTATAACCTTCTGTAAAAGTCTACTGCGTGCTTTTTACTGTCTGTCGATGTCTTGTCCTGTTTACGCGCTGCTCCGCTGCTGTCCAATATGATTTAAAATGTACGTTCTGAATGCGTCCCGGCAGGAACCGGTGGCGTTGCTATTATGTGTGTCAAGTTGTCAAGATACCTGTGTTTTTCTGAATAATATTTGTCTACATTAGAATCCGGAATAAATTAATATGCGTCGCATATCTGTTGTGTGCGTCCTTCCAATGCCTCTCCAGTGTGTGGTTTTCCTCCCCGATGTGACAACGGCTCTCGTGAAATGGTCTTCACCTCCTGACCCTCTGGCTACGTCTACAACATGTTTGTGTTTCATCTCCTCTACATAGTTAAAGTTTACCGTGCGCGTTAGCCGATATCATTATACGTATATATATATATATATATATATATATATATATATATATATATATATATATATATATATATATATATATATATATATATATATATATATATATATATATAGGAGCCTTTATATTTACATGAAAATTCAATTACATGCAATCCTTACATAACTTTACAACCAATTGGAATATAAGGGAACTGTCTTCACAATATATCATCTCAAGATAATGTGCTGTATTTTATTACTACTGCCCCTTTTAACACATTATATGATGTCAAGAAATTATACTTCATTGAGTGAAAACCTTAAAATATTCCAACATAACGGTCATAAAAGCTGATATTCGGAAGTACGATCGAAAGAAAAAAAAAATTCAACTGCTTGGAACTATTTACTGTCAGTATAATATATTTATTTAATAAGCATATGATACAATCTGTTGACTAAAAGCACATCAAACAGGGGAAAAAAGTATATTTAGGAAGTGTTCGCATACCTGACAAGTACAGTGCTATGATGTAATTCTGTTGATTCATTACGCACAGAAAAAATGGGAAAAATCATACGAAAGAAAATTTTTCTGTATGAAACATTCATTGAATAAATAAATAACGTTAATTTATTTTTTCACTCTACATTACTGTTAGTTATTTAAGAGCATATCCTGTAGCATTTAGCTAAAAATTCCTGCCCTTGTGAATTTGCAGCGCATGAAAACCAGAGAAAGGTATTTAACTACTTCATGTTAAAAATAAAGCATAAATGGTCCCAATAATGTGACAAAAAAACTCGGAAAAAATGGTATAACGCATCCAGTAAAGCACTGAAAAAGTCCAAATCATTTACTTCAAGCATAAGTAACAAAATGAAAGTCACTCTACCCAAGGAACGTAAACGTTAGCACTCTCCTTAACTTAACACAATCTGATAAATTTTCCGAGAAATTAATAAATTTTCTTTCAAAATACTGCATCCGTACGTACTAAAGTTTCATTAAAAATCCTCATATAATGATCATTTCTTATGAGCGCCAGCGTTAATAGATATTGTGAAAATATATTGAAAAAGACGTTGAATTCAAAAGACGTATTGAAAAAGATGTTTGACCGACAAACTTCGAATATTCCTTCACTTAAATTCTACTCTATCTAAGAGGATGATAATTCTCTGTTCGTTAAATTTCCTAGCTTTATTCAACTATCAATATTTGTACGAAATGTTACTGACAGATATATCTGACAGATATATCTGACAGACACATGCATAATATAAATTGAAGTAACAGAAGTGTCTTTTTCGTGTTTTACGGTGAGAATCCAGTTTATTCATTTTGTATAATACCTAAATATGTGATTTACCTAGTGATAAAGACATAGGTAGTGCAACATTTCTGCTTAAAATGGAAGTACCAAACTTCAAAAAACATTTATCGATAAAATGAAATGAATGTTTTCCATCCTTTGTACATTTGAACACATACATAAACACCCATAATTTAAGCTAGTAGTTTAAAATATGTTCTAATCTAAATTACACAATTCCAGTAAAGTAAACAGTCAAGCGCGGTGGTATAGATTATGGCAAAAATTTTACGGTCATAAAATTTTAAAAGGTATTTAAAATATATTCCAGTGAAACTTAGCATTTTAAAATAATTTCTTGTTGCATTTCCTATGAGAAAATAATACAGCATAAATAAACATCCCAAATCTAACGAAAAACATTCTCATTTTTAAGTCATATTTTATGTTATTATCCTCGCTGAATGCGGGTGAAATAACGCATCTGCTGAATAATTCACAAAATAGAAAATCAAGCCAGCACACTCATTTTATTCAGAATATTATTCGCCTAGATTTCAAAAGACTTGCTTCCCCAGGTATCTAAATAGAATAATATTCATCTCGCCCGAAGTGTTCTTTGATATATAAAGGCAGAAAATTACAATGTTATTGCATTTTCTTTTACATTTTTATATTTAAGTCTATTACACATCTGCCACAAATTTCAATGGCTTTAGATATTCTGTTCCTTTAATACATAGACCATAAAATAGAATATGCGCATTGGATGGTATGGAAAGCAATAAAATGGTAAAATATGCTTTGCTTGAGTTTCAGTCTTGAAGTACAATCAAATTCAGTTGGAAGTTTGAAATAAGCTAGTATTTTGTATGCAATTCAAAATTAGAATTTTTAAAGCGCAGCGCTCGCCGAGTCCTAAAGGAAAACAATTAGCTCTATGCTGTTAGTTACATAAGGCATATAAGTAAGAACCAATAAAGAGTTAAAACACGTAGGAAGTAAATAAAGTACCTAGATATAAATAATGCTATATTAGTTTTGTGTTTTATCACAAATAAAGTCCAGGCAGAAGACTATTACGACTTTCACATATTACATTTAGCACATAAGTTAAGATTTGTTTTCAGATTAAAACCATTCATAGAAAATATTACTTCTTATTTCCGTATTACGCTTAAAAATTATAGAATGTTATTACAACACGCAATTTTATAAAAATTTTGTCAAATATCAGTATTACTCCAATAAAGATAGAAGAATTTTACATTTTCATTGTTAGAAATTTTCCTTCGTAAAATAATAAGTTTAAATAATAACAAGTCTTGATAAAGCAATTTAATAATTTAATCAAAGGTAGAAGGAAAAAGACACTGCAAAGAAGTAAACAGTATCTGTATTACTCTCAGTCTCTGATATTAGTATATTAAATGATTACGATTACCGCTGTTTTTGCTTCTAAAGCAAATTTATTATTAAGGGACTGTATCCCTTAATAATAAATTTGCTCATATAGTATTTACAGTTACGTTCAATGAAATATGACCTACCACAATTTAGTTAATAAACATGTAATATAGAAGAAAATGCTTGAAATAGTTCCAACAGGTTTCAGACACTTCTCAGACGCTATTATCCTGGTTAAGTGGGTTCAAAAAGAGGGTTTCTGGTATTGGAATTTAAGAGAGACCAAAAATTTTGTTTTATGTCCTTTTTTATTTACACACATTTTGCAATCAATTTTTTTTACATAGAGACCATTATATGATTAAAAATATTTTTTAAATTTGAAAATTTGTTTGAGAAAGCTTAAATTTAAAATTTGAAGCTTGTTTATATTTTGATATATCAGCTGAATCATTTGTATAACTTGGTTTGCATAGTAAGGTTTCCCAATTTTCTTCGGGATTTAAAATTTTTTTTATTAATTTATTTGTTAAAATTAAATATGTGAATTAAAGGAGAGGTTCTGCCCATTCTCATAAATTTTGCCCATAAACCAGAATACATACTAAACATCCTTCGTAAAATCATTTAATATTGTAAAATAGCTTACTAAAAAGAATATAACTGTTATAATCTTAAAAAAAATTCTGCTTTTCAAATACTGTAGATTGTTTGCACACACACACACACACACACACACACACACATATATATATATATATATATATATATATATACCCCGAAGTTACACGATAGGTGGGGTCGACGACAAAAGATAGCATAAGTCGGGGTACAACTTTGCGTATAAATACATATAAATTTTGTCTAATTGGGACAAAAAAAACTCACAGAAACACCAATTTAAAGGGAAAATATTCTATTAAAATTAAAATATTGTATTACATATTAATATTATACTTGTACAAGATATTAAAAAATATATGTTGAAGGTTTTAAAAAAATCCAATAATGTAGTCTGCCCTATTAACGCCTTGTTTCGTGAATAATTCCTTATAGCATACAAACATAATTTTTTATTCCCTGCTTTGCCGTAATCACGCGAACTTTATTAGAGTCTATATTCTCTAAAATCTTTAACCCTTTCTCAATTGCGCTGAGACTCCTTGTCAAGTTCAAAATAATTGCCATCAGGTTTTCTTGTGGAATTGGGTCTGAAGTGTCGGATTCGTCAGTGATGCTTTGGTAGCGCATCTCTATGAGATCATCGACTGTCAGTTCCTCGAGGTAAGAATCCAACAGCTCGTTGACACCATCTCTATCGACTTCTATATCTAATTTCCTGTCAAGATCGACAACTTCTTCTATCACATTAGCAATATTATCAGTTTCAGGCGTTGTTTCCGTCTCGTTTAAAAAAAAAATATTGGACAAAGTTTCTTCTAGAAAGCGTTTAAAATTTTGGGAGAAATTTCATTCTAAGATTTAAAAAGGTGAAAAAGAGTAAAATTATAAATTCTAGTAAGTCGGGGTATTACTGTATACATATACATAAACATTTTATGACTTAATTTCTCAAGTATGAATACGGCCTATTACTATAAATATATTATTGCATAAATTTAAAATTTATACTCTTTTCATTTTTGTTTGAAAAAGGAATATTTATAGAAATTTTCTAAGATATTATGCAGTTACTGACCAGCTTTAGAATTTTTCCAAAAAACTTGCAAAACGTCAGTTCCTACTGCCATGTATCTTGAAAAAGTCCATTAAATCATAAGGGAAAGCAACCAATAAATATATTTTGGTATACATTGGTAAGTGATAAAATTTTCATTTTTTATCCCCGCATTAAAAGCACACTGATAAATCTTATTATATAGGACAAATAATGGGTCGAAACATCTCGCTTTATGTAAAAAAGCACACAAGTAACTCTCCCAGAATAATTGTAACAGTACCAATCATATATCACGAATGATAAGAAAAATTTATTATTCCATCAACTTTAGATTGCTTTTAAAAAATTAATCTACGACTGTAAGAATCACATTTTTTGAAATTGTGTAAAATCCCCGCATTTTCCTTTCCGGTAGCGAATGATATTGATGTAGCTATTTCAGTTCAAATCGCATAATACGCACAGCACGGGGAAATAAAAGAGAGGAATTTGACTTTTAATAGGGCAGTACATGACAGCAGATTTATCATGTCTGACTAATTCTCCGAGCGTTATAACTTTCCAGCTGGGGATTGAAAATTGCAGAAGGTTTTAGTTTCATATTATATGGTCTTTGTCGCTATGTGGCAGCTCACGATATAAAATGTAAGGAAATATTGATTTAGTCGTGTCATGCGAACGACATTTGTTGGCTGATTAATGCACCTCTTTCAAGGATTGTACGCCCCTTCCTATTACCATGAACGTTAAATGAAACGGCCGTAGAAAATAATTTAAAAATTATTCAATTTTTGTCAGCTATTTAATATTTCCTAAAATTACTGGATCACTTAGGAACGCATACAAGTAGATAAAACACTGTAGAATTATATTATGATAAATGTCTTAAAATTAGAGTGTTAAAACTGAACTTGGTCAATATCAAGGCACTTCAGTAAATCTTCAAATATGTCCTATAACTGCAGTTTCTTGCCACTTTTAAGAAATTGCCAAAGGACAAGGATTTTTTGATGAATGAGGTTTTAAAGCAATTTCTTCTTAAAACAGCTTGACATTTGTTTTAATAAATGGAAAAAGTACACTTTGCTCTGGTGTGCTACGACTTCCTAAATTTGTCATTGGTTCTTCAAATTAAAAAAAATTTTCCATCTTTGTTTCCAAAATTGTTACAAGCGTATTTTTTATTCACTTTAATTCTTTTTAACTATTCTAATAAGCCATTACTAAAGCAAAACAGGCATTATTTTGTAATGATGATAAATGTTTTTTTCCTACAAACTTGACTTCTCTTTTGTACTTTTTCCTTGTCTTTTGTAGCAATTGGTGAACCTTGTAATTTTTCATAAAATCTTTCACTAGCTGTCAGATTCCCAGTGGGTTTTCCAAAATTCTTGGCTGTGAAATTACGAGGCTACTCTGGAGGTTAATGTTTCGTACGTAAATGACTATTTGCTTAGACTATTTCACAGCAGATTTCGCAGCGTTGGTACGCGATTCTACTTTGTCTTGGCTTCGGTAAGTGTATAACAAAGTTATTAAAAAATATTAAAATGCTTTAATGATTAGATGTTTCTTCTTTCCATTCTGGATTACTTTATAATTATTCCATCGACGCACTCATAAATTATTACATTATTATACCGTCTAACCAATACCATATTTTATTACTAGCCTAAGCGGCTTTCATCTCGCGAATTCAAGCGAAAGTTGTATTTGTCTTATGGAGACGTTGTTGGAGCCACCCTGTTCCACTTTACTAGGGAGAACTTTTATTTAAAATTAATTTCTCAAATTCTGTATTCCACTGGATATTAATACTATATTTCCTAACCTTGTCTTTATGTGCATTGCTTTTCATGTTTAGCGAAGACATCTTAAAATCAACCCTAAATCGCTGGTCTTACGTATGAAGATGCAATGTAAATATACTGACCGTAACTGATATAAAGTAAAAATGCCGACCAATGCTCTAGGATTTGAATGCAGAATAATTTAACAAGTATTATTTTATGGATGTACTTTAATGTTGATAAATTAAATATTGTTTAAGAAGAATCTTTAATGTAGTACTAAGGAAGAGGAATAATTAGCGATACAGAATAGACAACTGAATAATGTTAATGAATGTCTAAATAGGGTGTGATCCTCTATAATTGAATTTTTGGTGGACAATCTAGTTCAGTAGGAGCTCTTTGTAGTTCCCAAGCAATACATTATTCGTCATTGAGAGAAGGGGAGCTTTACCTTGTTTAACATTTCAAAAATTCCCGACAGGAGAGTAAACAAAACTAATATGTAAAGAGATGGTCTCTACATTTCTTCATTTTAACGTACAGTTGCGTTCCTCAATAACTGTCTCCTTCGTAGAGAAAAATATTGTCCTGCGTCGCGAGATATAATTTTGGCGGCGCGCCAAACCCAGTAGCAGTACACAGTTAAACAGAAAATTACCCCCCCCCCAAAAAAAAAAAAAAAGAGGTAAGCAAACTATAAGTGATCCTGCGTTAATAATCCGTGGTAGTTTCGTTAGAGGAGACTACCTGAAATACTTTTTTAAACAGTTTTACGTTATGCATGCGTACTGAACTTACCTGAGTGTAAATAAAGATAAAATATAACTTTGAACTACCAACAATATTTATCATTTAACAATCTAAAGAAGAAATTCATGACAGTCTTTGGGGAGATTTCCTCATTAAAGGGCTCTTTCTTCCCTTAGAAATATAAAAAAACCACTATCACCCATCGATATCTTCAAATGAAACTTAATTTGATGGGAGCGTCCATGAAACCATCTTGTTTACGCCATGAAATATATGCATGTTAGCAACAAATATATGACTGTATTATCAGAAGTACTTTGACACAACATTGTTTTACGAGAATGGATTTATTTTGGCAGATAGTAATAATTTGGTCCACCATTTGCTTGTATGAATGACAGCAATGTGATAAACAAGTGTTCACTCCTTTCCAGTAGATCTCGAAGCAAATGCTCACCGTTCTTTCAAATGAGATGCTGCTAGACCGAAGATAGTTATTATTTTCCATTCTGTATCAATTGCTCCACTTAATCCAAGCTTTGATATTATGGATTAAGACCGAGACTCCGAGCAAACTTGTCAATCAATTACCTTTCCAAGGAGTCAGTTCTGCCCTTGTCGTGAACTTATTTTACTCCTAAATATTGTAAGAAGCTAGCATGATTACCTTTACACTAGATCAGTGGATCCCAACCTTTATTAGATGGCGACCCACCTTTCCTTATCGGAATACCTCCACGGTCCACCGGTTCATGGTGGTGTAAGAAACCTTATTTGTATCGTATCCCTTCCTTATGTATATATAATTTACCATCAAATATTGCAAATATATATATATATATATATATATATATATATATATATATATATATATGTATATATATATATATATATGTGTGTGATAATAATCACATTTGGAAAATTTAGCACAAGGGTACGAGGAGTGATGCAGTCGGGCGGAGTGTTCATTCAGGAAAACACTTACGAAATTTAGGAGAATAACACACGCAAAGCCATAGAAGGGGAACACAGATTTCCGACGATATCCAGGGAATCACCTTTATTCAATTATGAAGCATCGCGAAGGTATTAGCTGCAGTGGCCACATGACTTGTCCGGCGTCCATGCCAGGACGGGACGTAAAAACAGCAGTGCTTACATTGGAGAGTTAAGAGAAAAGCGTTGTAACCACAGGACTGTGGACAGTAGGTCCGACAGCAACAAGAGTTAGAAAAGAAGAGAGAGAAAAGTCTTCTGTTCATGCAATATTACATGGGTGTTTTGCGATATTTACGCCAGAGGGCCTAAACTACTTAATATTTGAATTGGGTGACTTTAGATTCGTGGAGTTCATGTGTCCACTTAAGTTTATCGGGGACTTTGCTGCTAGATCCCG
Source organism: Dolomedes plantarius (assembly GCA_907164885.2). Classification (NCBI taxonomy): domain Eukaryota; kingdom Metazoa; phylum Arthropoda; class Arachnida; order Araneae; family Dolomedidae; genus Dolomedes; species Dolomedes plantarius. The sequence goes on along the minus strand of OU015494.1, from coordinate 131,570,639 downwards.
CGCTTGCTAGAACCGCGAACTGTTGACCTGGGCGTAGGATAAGTGGCCATAAAGTTCTTGCAAAGTGGGGTTTTTGACGTTAAAAAAGACATAAATCCAGAGTGGTTTGAGGGTTCTTCAAGAATTTTGACACTATACTGACATTCGGAATCTCATAAACTTCTAACACTCATATCTGGGGATGTTATTGAGTTCCGATACTTCACATGTCTGCTTAATGATCTGCAGGGCTACGATAAATTATCTTATTTTACTTTTAGGTTGCAATTTTTGGAAAGGGGTCGTACTTTATTAACAATAGAATATGCTTTAAAGTAAAGTAATTTAGGAAGACGCATTTTCTTGTTTCATTTCCCCCCCCCCATCGAAATAAGAAAAGTTCTTGCTGAATGGAAGACTTTTCAGTTGACATAAAATTTTACAAAATTTTAAGTACACTGTATGCAGCAAAGGTAAACACACATTATATCATTAACAGAATAAGAATTTCCTTGTGCAAATTCAATTTCAATATTTCATACTAATTGCAATAATTTAATTTCAATATTCATTATTCGCTATCCAAAACAATATTATATCCACAAAAATAATAACCTCTAAAATAGTAAGTGAAATAAATGTACTAAATTCTTTCTCAATATTTATCATATTTAATTTCTTATATAAACACTATAACTTTCATAAATAACACGATATTTTTATTTAATCTTACTAGTAGCATTTTGGTATGAATCTTCCTGTTATATAACCTCTTACATCTTAAAAACATACCTCTCTTTGTATCATATATGAAACATTACTTTTTTGTTTCTATTTATTTATCCTTTATCATTTTGAGAATTTTCTGGAATGGGCACTCCCTCTATAGCAGACGGATGTTAATATTCAACCGTGGCATATGGGACACTTAGTAGATTAGAAAGAGCTGCGTTCCTATACTGTTATAGATAACTGCTCTTTGAAATTTCTACTGTACCAGAAAATCTCCTGAAAAACATATTACTCTCCTACCTTTATTTAACCTTCAACGACATAATATACTCATGAGGATTCAAAACCATATACCTTTTTCAATTTACCATGTAAAAAAGTACAATGTTTAGGTAACTTGTGAAGAATACTAAGTTAGCAATGTTTGTACTGTAATACTTCAGTAATATAAAACAATTTTTTATACTCTTATAATTTCTTAAAATAGATTACAAACCGTTTACATAAGTTGATAAATATTTTTGTGGATAAATTTAAAATTTAACTATTCATTATTTTAATTAATATTTATTCATCTTTATCCTCATACATATCCAACGCGAAATTTATAAACCGAAACCTATCTGCTTACACCATGGACAAGGAGAGAGAAAAAATATCTAATGATCAAAACATCAAAATAAAAGCTTCAACTTCTACGCGCTTCGAGTACATCCAAAGCGATGAGGACTAAATTTATTACTCTCCTCTGGGTGAAAAGATACCTTTGACCCTCCATATGTTGATAACACAGCGTGGCACGGTAAATTCGGAATGATCTACTTTTCCCTTTCCCCTCTTTTCGCGTAGATAACGTTACTAAAGGATTCTCTTTTGCGGGTAAAACTAATATTGAATTTATATTTAGCAACATATGATTAAATTAGATCAAATTGTCTTTAGATTATCAATATTATTAAGAACACAATATTTAAACATTAAATGCAATTTTACCTAAAATTTTTATGCACGTCCAACATAAATTTAATTTATACTTTAACAAAATTCAGTTTCATCACTTAATCATGAGAAACACATATAACATTTATAGACACTTTGTCTTACCTTTAATTTCCGTTCCTTTATTTATTTATTTATTTATTTATTTATTATCTTTTTTTTCCTCGTCGGCGTAAATTAATTTTAATTTAGTCTCTTAAAAGACGATTACAAATGTTTTAACAAGGCAAAAGTTCTTGGGAATGAACTGTTGCTGGCGGAAGTTGCTGGCATATTTCTTCTTAATGCAGCACAGCACAGGTCAATGTATAACACAAGCCGTACATATGAACACATTTTTTAAAAAACGCTGCATAATTTTCACGATTAGGAGAATTTAAAAACACACTACGACGTTGTGGGAAGCTGAAGAAAGCTAATAATTTTATAATTTTATGCTATAAAATTCACCTCACTGAAGATATGAGAAGCGTGTAAATACCGAATTGAGCACACAGATTGATAAAAGGGTGGATCCGTTGAGATGAAGAAGTAGTCATCGCATAAATTTCTTTAATATTATCATTTAAAGATTCTAAAACAGTTTTGGAAATTCTTGTATGGAATTAAACACTTGAAATCCAGCAGGGTTAGCACATGACTTAAAGACACTTGAAAATTTTCTTTTTATGGAAGATATCGGCTGAAGTTAATACGTTGCATACGTAAAATTTTCCTCGTAACACCATTATAATTAATCATTCGAAAATCGCAGGGCACCCCGGACAAGAATAAAATCCTGTCGACTTTATAAATGTGATGATAATCACATTTGGAAAATTTAGCACAAGGGTACGAGGAGTGATGCAGTCTGGTGGAGTGTTCATTCAGGAAAACACTTACGAAATTTAGGAGAATAACACACGCGGAGCCATAGAAAGGGAACACACATTTCCGAGGATATCCAGGAAATCACCTTTATTCAATTATGAAGCAACGCGAAGGTATTAGCTGCAGTGGCCACATGACTTGTCCGGCGTCCATGCCAGGACGGGACGTAAAAACAGCAGTGCTTACATTGGAGAGTTAAGAGAAAAGCGCTGTAACCACAGGACTGTGGACAGTAGGTCCGACAGCAACAAGAGTTAGAAAAGAAGAGAGAGAAAAGTCTTCTGTTCATGCAATATTACATGGGTGTTTTGCGATATTTACGCCAGAGGGCCTAAACTACTTAATATTTGAATTGGGTGACTTTAGATTCGTGGAGTTCACGTGTCCACTTAAGTTTATCGGGGACTTTGCTGCTAGATCCCGCGCTTGCTAGAACCGCGAACTGTTGACCTAGGCGTAGGATAAGTGGCCATAAAGTTCTTGCAAAGTGGGGTTTCTGACGTTAAAAAAGACATAAATCCAGAGTGGTTTGAGGGTTCTTCAAGAATTTTGACACTATACTGACATTCGGAATCTCATAAACTTCTAACACTCATATCTGGGGATGTTATTGAGTTCCGATACTTCACATGTCTGCTTAATGATCTGCAGGGCTACGATAAATTATCTTATTTTACTTTTAGGTTGCAATTTTTGGAAAGGGGTCGTACTTTATTAACAATAGAATATGCTTTAAAGTAAAGTAATTTAGGAAGACGCATTTTCTTGTTTCATTTCCCCCCCCCCATCGAAATAAGAAAAGTTCTTGCTGAAAGGAAGACTTTTCCGTTGACATAAAATTTTACAAAATTTTAAGTACACTGTATGCAGCAAAGGTAAACACACATTATATCATTAACAGAATAAGAATTTCCTTGTGCAAATTCAATTTCAATATTTCATACTAATTGCAATAATTTAATTTCAATATTCATTATTGGCTATCCAAAACAATATTATATCCACAAAAATAATAACCTCTAAAATAGTAAGTGAAATAAATGTACTAAATTCTTTCTCAATATTTATCATATTTAATTTCTTATATAAACACTATAACTTTCATAAATAACACGATATTTTTATTTAATCTTACTAGTAGCATTTTGGTATGAATCTTCCTGTTATATAACCTCTTACATCTTAAAAACATACCTCTCTTTTTATCATATATGAAACATTACTTTTTTGTTTCTATTTATTTATCCTTTATCATTTTGAGAATTTTCTGGAATGGGCACTCCTTCTATAGCAGACGGATGTTAATATTCAACCGTGGCATATGGGACACTTAGTAGATTAGAAAGAGCTCCGTTCCTATACTGTTATAGATAACTGCTCTTTGAAATTTCTACTGTACCAGAAAATCTCCTGAAAAACATATTACTCTCCTACCTTTATTTAACCTTCAACGACATAATATACTCATGAGGATTCAAAACCATATACCTTTTTCAATTTACCATGTAAAAAAGTACAATGTTTAGGTAACTTGTGAAGAATACTAAGTTAGCAATGTTTGTACTGTAATACTTCAGTAATATAAAACAATTTTTTATACTCTTATAATTTCTTAAAATAGATTACAAACCGTTTACATAAGTTGATAAATATTTTTGTGGATAAATTTAAAATTTAACTATTCATTATTTTAATTAATATTTATTCATCTTTATCCTCATACATATCCAACGCGAAATTTATAAACCGAAACCTATCTGCTTACACCATGGGCAAGGAGAGAGAAAAAATATCTAATGATCAAAACATCAAAATAAAAGCTTCAACTTCTACGCGCTTCGAGTACATCCAAAGCGATGAGGACTAAATTTATTACTCTCCTCTGGGTGAAAAGATACCTTTGACCCTCCATATGTTGATAACACAGCGTGGCACGGTAAATTCGGAATGATCTACTTTTCCCTTTCCCCTCTTTTCGCGTAGATAACGTTACTAAAGGATTCTCTTTTGCGGGTAAAACTAATATTGAATTTATATTTAGCAACATATGATTAAATTAGATCAAATTGTCTTTAGATTATCAATATTATTAAGAACACAATATTTAAACATTAAATGCAATTTTACCTAAAATTTTTATGCACTTCCAACATAAATTTAATTTATACTTTAACAAAATTCAGTTTCATCACTTAATCATGAGAAACACATATGACATTTATAGACACTTTGTCTTACCTTTAATTTCCGTTCCTTTATTTATTTATTTATTTATTTATTTATTATCTTTTTTTTTCCTCATCGGCGTAAATTAATTTTAATTTAGTCTCTTAAAAGACGATTACAAATGTTTTAACAAGGCAAAAGTTCTTGGGAATGAACTGTTGCTGGCGGAAGTTGCTGGCATATTTCTTCTTAATGCAGCACAGCACAGGTCAATGTATAACACAAGCCGTACATATGAACACATTTTTTAAAAAACGCTGCATAATTTTCACGATTAGGAGAATTTAAAAACACACTACGACGTTGTGGGAAGCTGAAGAAAGCTAATAATTTTATAATTTTATGCTATAAAATTCACCTCACTGAAGATATGAGAAGCGTGTAAATACCGAATTGAGCACACAGATTGATAAAAGGGTGGATCCGTTGAGATGAAGAAGTAGTCATCGCATAAATTTCTTTAATATTATCATTTAAAGATTCTAAAACAGTTTTGGAAATTCTTGTATGGAATTAAACACTTGAAATCCAGCAGGGTTAGCACATGACTTAAAGACACTTGAAAATTTTCTTTTTATGGAAGATATCGGCTGAAGTTAATACGTTGCATACGTAAAATTTTCCTCGTAACACCATTATAATTAATCATTCGAAAATCGCAGGGCACCCCGGACAAGAATAAAATCCTGTCGACTTTATAAATGTGATGATAATCACATTTGGAAAATTTAGCACAAGGGTACGAGGAGTGATGCAGTCTGGTGGAGTGTTCATTCAGGAAAACACTTACGAAATTTAGGAGAATAACACACGCGGAGCCATAGAAAGGGAACACACATTTCCGAGGATATCCAGGAAATCACCTTTATTCAATTATGAAGCAACGCGAAGGTATTAGCTGCAGTGGCCACATGACTTGTCCGGCGTCCATGCCAGGACGGGACGTAAAAACAGCAGTGCTTACATTGGAGAGTTAAGAGAAAAGCGTTGTAACCACAGGACTGTGGACAGTAGGTCCGACAGCAACAAGAGTTAGAAAAGAAGAGAGAGAAAAGTCTTCTGTTCATGCAATATTACATGGGTGTTTTGCGATATTTACGCCAGAGGGCCTAAACTACTTAATATTTGAATTGGGTGACTTTAGATTCGTGGAGTTCACGTGTCCACTTAAGTTTATCGGGGACTTTGCTGCTAGATCCCGCGCTTGCTAGAACCGCGAACTGTTGACCTAGGCGTAGGATAAGTGGCCATAAAGTTCTTGCAAAGTGGGGTTTTTGACGTTAAAAAAGACATAAATCCAGAGTGGTTTGAGGGTTCTTCAAGAATTTTGACACTATACTGACATTCGGAATCTCATAAACTTCTAACACTCATATCTGGGGATGTTATTGAGTTCCGATACTTCACATGTCTGCTTAATGATCTGCAGGGCTACGATAAATTATCTTATTTTACTTTTAGGTTGCAATTTTTGGAAAGGGGTCGTACTTTATTAACAATAGAATATGCTTTAAAGTAAAGTAATTTAGGAAGACGCATTTTCTTGTTTCATTTCCCCCCCCCCCATCGAAATAAGAAAAGTTCTTGCTGAAAGGAAGACTTTTCCGTTGACATAAAATTTTACAAAATTTTAAGTACACTGTATGCAGCAAAGGTAAACACACATTATATCATTAACAGAATAAGAATTTCCTTGTGCAAATTCAATTTCAATATTTCATACTAATTGCAATAATTTAATTTCAATATTCATTATTGGCTATCCAAAACAATATTATATCCACAAAAATAATAACCTCTAAAATAGTAAGTGAAATAAATGTACTAAATTCTTTCTCAATATTTATCATATTTAATTTCTTATATAAACACTATAACTTTCATAAATAACACGATATTTTTATTTAATCTTACTAGTAGCATTTTGGTATGAATCTTCCTGTTATATAACCTCTTACATCTTAAAAACATACCTCTCTTTTTATCATATATGAAACATTACTTTTTTGTTTCTATTTATTTATCCTTTATCATTTTGAGAATTTTCTGGAATGGGCACTCCTTCTATAGCAGACGGATGTTAATATTCAACCGTGGCATATGGGACACTTAGTAGATTAGAAAGAGCTCCGTTCCTATACTGTTATAGATAACTGCTCTTTGAAATTTCTACTGTACCAGAAAATCTCCTGAAAAACATATTACTCTCCTACCTTTATTTAACCTTCAACGACATAATATACTCATGAGGATTCAAAACCATATACCTTTTTCAATTTACCATGTAAAAAAGTACAATGTTTAGGTAACTTGTGAAGAATACTAAGTTAGCAATGTTTGTACTGTAATACTTCAGTAATATAAAACAATTTTTTATACTCTTATAATTTCTTAAAATAGATTACAAACCGTTTACATAAGTTGATAAATATTTTTGTGGATAAATTTAAAATTTAACTATTCATTATTTTAATTAATATTTATTCATCTTTATCCTCATACATATCCAACGCGAAATTTATAAACCGAAACCTATCTGCTTACACCATGGGCAAGGAGAGAGAAAAAATATCTAATGATCAAAACATCAAAATAAAAGCTTCAACTTCTACGCGCTTCGAGTACATCCAAAGCGATGAGGACTAAATTTATTACTCTCCTCTGGGTGAAAAGATACCTTTGACCCTCCATATGTTGATAACACAGCGTGGCACGGTAAATTCGGAATGATCTACTTTTCCCTTTCCCCTCTTTTCGCGTAGATAACGTTACTAAAGGATTCTCTTTTGCGGGTAAAACTAATATTGAATTTATATTTAGCAACATATGATTAAATTAGATCAAATTGTCTTTAGATTATCAATATTATTAAGAACACAATATTTAAACATTAAATGCAATTTTACCTAAAATTTTTATGCACTTCCAACATAAATTTAATTTATACTTTAACAAAATTCAGTTTCATCACTTAATCATGAGAAACACATATGACATTTATAGACACTTTGTCTTACCTTTAATTTCCGTTCCTTTATTTATTTATTTATTTATTTATTTATTATCTTTTTTTTTCCTCGTCGGCGTAAATTAATTTTAATTTAGTCTCTTAAAAGACGATTACAAATGTTTTAACAAGGCAAAAGTTCTTGGGAATGAACTGTTGCTGGCGGAAGTTGCTGGCATATTTCTTCTTAATGCAGCACAGCACAGGTCAATGTATAACACAAGCCGTACATATGAACACATTTTTTAAAAAACGCTGCATAATTTTCACGATTAGGAGAATTTAAAAACACACTACGACGTTGTGGGAAGCTGAAGAAAGCTAATAATTTTATAATTTTATGCTATAAAATTCACCTCACTGAAGATATGAGAAGCGTGTAAATACCGAATTGAGCACACAGATTGATAAAAGGGTGGATCCGTTGAGATGAAGAAGTAGTCATCGCATAAATTTCTTTAATATTATCATTTAAAGATTCTAAAACAGTTTTGGAAATTCTTGTATGGAATTAAACACTTGAAATCCAGCAGGGTTAGCACATGACTTAAAGACACTTGAAAATTTTCTTTTTATGGAAGATATCGGCTGAAGTTAATACGTTGCATACGTAAAATTTTCCTCGTAACACCATTATAATTAATCATTCGAAAATCGCAGGGCACCCCGGACAAGAATAAAATCCTGTCGACTTTATAAATGTGATGATAATCACATTTGGAAAATTTAGCACAAGGGTACGAGGAGTGATGCAGTCTGGTGGAGTGTTCATTCAGGAAAACACTTACGAAATTTAGGAGAATAACACACGCGGAGCCATAGAAAGGGAACACACATTTCCGAGGATATCCAGGAAATCACCTTTATTCAATTATGAAGCAACGCGAAGGTATTAGCTGCAGTGGCCACATGACTTGTCCGGCGTCCATGCCAGGACGGGACGTAAAAACAGCAGTGCTTACATTGGAGAGTTAAGAGAAAAGCGCTGTAACCACAGGACTGTGGACAGTAGGTCCGACAGCAACAAGAGTTAGAAAAGAAGAGAGAGAAAAGTCTTCTGTTCATGCAATATTACATGGGTGTTTTGCGATATTTACGCCAGAGGGCCTAAACTACTTAATATTTGAATTGGGTGACTTTAGATTCGTGGAGTTCACGTGTCCACTTAAGTTTATCGGGGACTTTGCTGCTAGATCCCGCGCTTGCTAGAACCGCGAACTGTTGACCTAGGCGTAGGATAAGTGGCCATAAAGTTCTTGCAAAGTGGGGTTTTTGACGTTAAAAAAGACATAAATCCAGAGTGGTTTGAGGGTTCTTCAAGAATTTTGACACTATACTGACATTCGGAATCTCATAAACTTCTAACACTCATATCTGGGGATGTTATTGAGTTCCGATACTTCACATGTCTGCTTAATGATCTGCAGGGCTACGATAAATTATCTTATTTTACTTTTAGGTTGCAATTTTTGGAAAGGGGTCGTACTTTATTAACAATAGAATATGCTTTAAAGTAAAGTAATTTAGGAAGACGCATTTTCTTGTTTCATTTCCCCCCCCCCCCCATCGAAATAAGAAAAGTTCTTGCTGAAAGGAAGACTTTTCCGTTGACATAAAATTTTACAAAATTTTAAGTACACTGTATGCAGCAAAGGTAAACACACATTATATCATTAACAGAATAAGAATTTCCTTGTGCAAATTCAATTTCAATATTTCATACTAATTGCAATAATTTAATTTCAATATTCATTATTGGCTATCCAAAACAATATTATATCCACAAAAATAATAACCTCTAAAATAGTAAGTGAAATAAATGTACTAAATTCTTTCTCAATATTTATCATATTTAATTTCTTATATAAACACTATAACTTTCATAAATAACACGATATTTTTATTTAATCTTACTAGTAGCATTTTGGTATGAATCTTCCTGTTATATAACCTCTTACATCTTAAAAACATACCTCTCTTTTTATCATATATGAAACATTACTTTTTTGTTTCTATTTATTTATCCTTTATCATTTTGAGAATTTTCTGGAATGGGCACTCCTTCTATAGCAGACGGATGTTAATATTCAACCGTGGCATATGGGACACTTAGTAGATTAGAAAGAGCTCCGTTCCTATACTGTTATAGATAACTGCTCTTTGAAATTTCTACTGTACCAGAAAATCTCCTGAAAAACATATTACTCTCCTACCTTTATTTAACCTTCAACGACATAATATACTCATGAGGATTCAAAACCATATACCTTTTTCAATTTACCATGTAAAAAAGTACAATGTTTAGGTAACTTGTGAAGAATACTAAGTTAGCAATGTTTGTACTGTAATACTTCAGTAATATAAAACAATTTTTTATACTCTTATAATTTCTTAAAATAGATTACAAACCGTTTACATAAGTTGATAAATATTTTTGTGGATAAATTTAAAATTTAACTATTCATTATTTTAATTAATATTTATTCATCTTTATCCTCATACATATCCAACGCGAAATTTATAAACCGAAACCTATCTGCTTACACCATGGGCAAGGAGAGAGAAAAAATATCTAATGATCAAAACATCAAAATAAAAGCTTCAACTTCTACGCGCTTCGAGTACATCCAAAGCGATGAGGACTAAATTTATTACTCTCCTCTGGGTGAAAAGATACCTTTGACCCTCCATATGTTGATAACACAGCGTGGCACGGTAAATTCGGAATGATCTACTTTTCCCTTTCCCCTCTTTTCGCGTAGATAACGTTACTAAAGGATTCTCTTTTGCGGGTAAAACTAATATTGAATTTATATTTAGCAACATATGATTAAATTAGATCAAATTGTCTTTAGATTATCAATATTATTAAGAACACAATATTTAAACATTAAATGCAATTTTACCTAAAATTTTTATGCACTTCCAACATAAATTTAATTTATACTTTAACAAAATTCAGTTTCATCACTTAATCATGAGAAACACATATGACATTTATAGACACTTTGTCTTACCTTTAATTTCCGTTCCTTTATTTATTTATTTATTTATTTATTTATTATCTTTTTTTTTCCTCGTCGGCGTAAATTAATTTTAATTTAGTCTCTTAAAAGACGATTACAAATGTTTTAACAAGGCAAAAGTTCTTGGGAATGAACTGTTGCTGGCGGAAGTTGCTGGCATATTTCTTCTTAATGCAGCACAGCACAGGTCAATGTATAACACAAGCCGTACATATGAACACATTTTTTAAAAAACGCTGCATAATTTTCACGATTAGGAGAATTTAAAAACACACTACGACGTTGTGGGAAGCTGAAGAAAGCTAATAATTTTATAATTTTATGCTATAAAATTCACCTCACTGAAGATATGAGAAGCGTGTAAATACCGAATTGAGCACACAGATTGATAAAAGGGTGGATCCGTTGAGATGAAGAAGTAGTCATCGCATAAATTTCTTTAATATTATCATTTAAAGATTCTAAAACAGTTTTGGAAATTCTTGTATGGAATTAAACACTTGAAATCCAGCAGGGTTAGCACATGACTTAAAGACACTTGAAAATTTTCTTTTTATGGAAGATATCGGCTGAAGTTAATACGTTGCATACGTAAAATTTTCCTCGTAACACCATTATAATTAATCATTCGAAAATCGCAGGGCACCCCGGACAAGAATAAAATCCTGTCGACTTTATAAATGTGATGATAATCACATTTGGAAAATTTAGCACAAGGGTACGAGGAGTGATGCAGTCTGGTGGAGTGTTCATTCAGGAAAACACTTACGAAATTTAGGAGAATAACACACGCGGAGCCATAGAAAGGGAACACACATTTCCGAGGATATCCAGGAAATCACCTTTATTCAATTATGAAGCAACGCGAAGGTATTAGCTGCAGTGGCCACATGACTTGTCCGGCGTCCATGCCAGGACGGGACGTAAAAACAGCAGTGCTTACATTGGAGAGTTAAGAGAAAAGCGTTGTAACCACAGGACTGTGGACAGTAGGTCCGACAGCAACAAGAGTTAGAAAAGAAGAGAGAGAAAAGTCTTCTGTTCATGCAATATTACATGGGTGTTTTGCGATATTTACGCCAGAGGGCCTAAACTACTTAATATTTGAATTGGGTGACTTTAGATTCGTGGAGTTCACGTGTCCACTTAAGTTTATCGGGGACTTTGCTGCTAGATCCCGCGCTTGCTAGAACCGCGAACTGTTGACCTAGGCGTAGGATAAGTGGCCATAAAGTTCTTGCAAAGTGGGGTTTTTGACGTTAAAAAAGACATAAATCCAGAGTGGTTTGAGGGTTCTTCAAGAATTTTGACACTATACTGACATTCGGAATCTCATAAACTTCTAACACTCATATCTGGGGATGTTATTGAGTTCCGATACTTCACATGTCTGCTTAATGATCTGCAGGGCTACGATAAATTATCTTATTTTACTTTTAGGTTGCAATTTTTGGAAAGGGGTCGTACTTTATTAACAATAGAATATGCTTTAAAGTAAAGTAATTTAGGAAGACGCATTTTCTTGTTTCATTTTCCCCCCCCCCCCCATCGAAATAAGAAAAGTTCTTGCTGAAAGGAAGACTTTTCCGTTGACATAAAATTTTACAAAATTTTAAGTACACTGTATGCAGCAAAGGTAAACACACATTATATCATTAACAGAATAAGAATTTCCTTGTGCAAATTCAATTTCAATATTTCATACTAATTGCAATAATTTAATTTCAATATTCATTATTGGCTATCCAAAACAATATTATATCCACAAAAATAATAACCTCTAAAATAGTAAGTGAAATAAATGTACTAAATTCTTTCTCAATATTTATCATATTTAATTTCTTATATAAACACTATAACTTTCATAAATAACACGATATTTTTATTTAATCTTACTAGTAGCATTTTGGTATGAATCTTCCTGTTATATAACCTCTTACATCTTAAAAACATACCTCTCTTTTTATCATATATGAAACATTACTTTTTTGTTTCTATTTATTTATCCTTTATCATTTTGAGAATTTTCTGGAATGGGCACTCCTTCTATAGCAGACGGATGTTAATATTCAACCGTGGCATATGGGACACTTAGTAGATTAGAAAGAGCTCCGTTCCTATACTGTTATAGATAACTGCTCTTTGAAATTTCTACTGTACCAGAAAATCTCCTGAAAAACATATTACTCTCCTACCTTTATTTAACCTTCAACGACATAATATACTCATGAGGATTCAAAACCATATACCTTTTTCAATTTACCATGTAAAAAAGTACAATGTTTAGGTAACTTGTGAAGAATACTAAGTTAGCAATGTTTGTACTGTAATACTTCAGTAATATAAAACAATTTTTTATACTCTTATAATTTCTTAAAATAGATTACAAACCGTTTACATAAGTTGATAAATATTTTTGTGGATAAATTTAAAATTTAACTATTCATTATTTTAATTAATATTTATTCATCTTTATCCTCATACATATCCAACGCGAAATTTATAAACCGAAACCTATCTGCTTACACCATGGGCAAGGAGAGAGAAAAAATATCTAATGATCAAAACATCAAAATAAAAGCTTCAACTTCTACGCGCTTCGAGTACATCCAAAGCGATGAGGACTAAATTTATTACTCTCCTCTGGGTGAAAAGATACCTTTGACCCTCCATATGTTGATAACACAGCGTGGCACGGTAAATTCGGAATGATCTACTTTTCCCTTTCCCCTCTTTTCGCGTAGATAACGTTACTAAAGGATTCTCTTTTGCGGGTAAAACTAATATTGAATTTATATTTAGCAACATATGATTAAATTAGATCAAATTGTCTTTAGATTATCAATATTATTAAGAACACAATATTTAAACATTAAATGCAATTTTACCTAAAATTTTTATGCACTTCCAACATAAATTTAATTTATACTTTAACAAAATTCAGTTTCATCACTTAATCATGAGAAACACATATGACATTTATAGACACTTTGTCTTACCTTTAATTTCCGTTCCTTTATTTATTTATTTATTTATTTATTTATTATCTTTTTTTTTCCTCGTCGGCGTAAATTAATTTTAATTTAGTCTCTTAAAAGACGATTACAAATGTTTTAACAAGGCAAAAGTTCTTGGGAATGAACTGTTGCTGGCGGAAGTTGCTGGCATATTTCTTCTTAATGCAGCACAGCACAGGTCAATGTATAACACAAGCCGTACATATGAACACATTTTTTAAAAAACGCTGCATAATTTTCACGATTAGGAGAATTTAAAAACACACTACGACGTTGTGGGAAGCTGAAGAAAGCTAATAATTTTATAATTTTATGCTATAAAATTCACCTCACTGAAGATATGAGAAGCGTGTAAATACCGAATTGAGCACACAGATTGATAAAAGGGTGGATCCGTTGAGATGAAGAAGTAGTCATCGCATAAATTTCTTTAATATTATCATTTAAAGATTCTAAAACAGTTTTGGAAATTCTTGTATGGAATTAAACACTTGAAATCCAGCAGGGTTAGCACATGACTTAAAGACACTTGAAAATTTTCTTTTTATGGAAGATATCGGCTGAAGTTAATACGTTGCATACGTAAAATTTTCCTCGTAACACCATTATAATTAATCATTCGAAAATCGCAGGGCACCCCGGACAAGAATAAAATCCTGTCGACTTTATAAATGTGATGATAATCACATTTGGAAAATTTAGCACAAGGGTACGAGGAGTGATGCAGTCTGGTGGAGTGTTCATTCAGGAAAACACTTACGAAATTTAGGAGAATAACACACGCGGAGCCATAGAAAGGGAACACACATTTCCGAGGATATCCAGGAAATCACCTTTATTCAATTATGAAGCAACGCGAAGGTATTAGCTGCAGTGGCCACATGACTTGTCCGGCGTCCATGCCAGGACGGGACGTAAAAACAGCAGTGCTTACATTGGAGAGTTAAGAGAAAAGCGTTGTAACCACCGGACTGTGGACAGTAGGTCCGACAGCAACAAGAGTTACAAAAGAAGAGAGAGAAAAGTCTTCAGTTCATGCACTATTAAGGGGACTTGGTACCCTTCTATTGATGAAAATATCGATTTTTAAATTTTTTGTTAAAAAAATACTTTGACACCTCTAGTATATTGGTACAAAGTTTTGAGATGATCTGACGATTGTAAGTGTATCAAAAATACCTTGCATTATCTCATCAGCCCTTTAAATGCCACGCCCACTTTGGTATTTACATTCCTTTTACTCTCAAATTTCCTCCCTAAATTACAAATAACCCCGGGGATAACCCAGATAGTCACAAAATAAGAGTAGGGACCTCAATAAATGAAGTTTTTCTTCCAAAAATTCTACCAGTATGTCAACGGATTTCATCTAGCGAACTTCTGGAAATATGCGTACGTTGTGGAACTCAAAATACTGATGACAGTTTGCACAGTATGATTTGGGCAAAGTTACCTACAGAAATATTTGCTAATAAACAACGTGTAAAACTCTGTAACAACAGCAGTTTGCGAATTTAATACGGGTACAATGCATACAATAAGAGAAGTACAAAAGACACTAGGAATGAATGCAGGTCATTCCAAGAAAAATTTGGTGTTGTATTGCATTCACGAAAATTTTTGTTTCGAAAAGGCATAATAATGCAAAGTACCAACTTACCCGTAAATTATAAAAAATGCTATTCGTAAAACAGAACAGCTATTCAGAAAGAGAGGCGGCGTTACATAATCAGCAGGATGTTTTTAAAATCGTCAAGTGTTATGACCGAGGTTTATGACCGAGGTTTGTGTACTCTGTTGATGAACCATTGCAACTTAAATTTTAAAATTCTTAACGAAACTTTTAATTTATGCTATAAATCTTTATTACAAATGTCTTGTAATAATATTTATAAATATTTAAAAGCACTCTAAGAAAGATATTTAAATTGTTATTCCCATTTTTCACCAGTTCTCTCATTATTTCTGTTTGGATAAGTTTTTAATAAAAGAATCTAATTATAACTAGATGTTCACCTATTCAAAGAAAATTGCTATAATTTTAAAGATATACAAGTAGCAACACAACGACATTAATATTACGGAAACTGGAATAGGTATATACAGTTTTTTCAGTGCTTAAATCTTTAAATGGATTTTTCTCAGTTTGCTGTTTTTGACGTTTTACTGTGTTTAAATAACTACTACGTCTACAAATATATGTCAAATGACTCCATTGTTATTTTTGTATGTTAAATATAATGTATTTAATAAAACTAGGGGGGTACTTTACAATATAATGCAAAGAAAAAAAAAGAAAAATCGAAATGTTGAGGAAACCATCTTTTTTGCTGATTTTTGCCTACACTTGTACATTTTATTTTTTTCCTCAGAAACTAATTCATTATATGTAAAATCGATCCTTAAAACTATAAAGTATAATGTCATAAACATCTAATAAAAAAATCATGTTAGAATTTTGAGAACTAAAGGAGAAGACGAATTTTTAAAATTCTTTAATTATTTTTTTAAATTTAAATTACTCAATTTTTACCCACAAAATGATTTTTATTCTTGTTAAAATCAGTTTGTTTAAGTATTACCTATAATAATATGTGTATACTATAGGTAAATATACTTCTGCAAAAATATTCCTTCAAAGGGTACCGAGTCCCCTTAAATGGGTGTTTTGCGATATTTACGCCAGAGGGCCTAAACTACTTAATATTTTAATTGGGCGACTTTAGATTCGTGGAGTTCACGTGTCCACTTAAGTTTATCGGGGACTTTACTGCAAGATCCCGCGCTTGCTAGAACCGCGAACTGTTGACCTAGGCGTAGGATAAGTGGCCATAAAGTTCTTGCAAAGTGGGGTTTTTGACGTTAAAAAAGACATAAATCCAGAGTGGTTTGAGGGTTCTTCAAGAATTTTGACACTATACTGAGATTCGGAATCTCATAAAATTCTAACACTCATATCTGGGGATGTTATTGAGTTCCGATACTTCACATGTCTGCTTAATGATCTGCAGGGCTACGATAAATTATCTTATTTTACTTTTAGGTTGCAATTTTTGGAAAGGGGTCGTACTTTATTAACAATAGAATATGCTTTAAAGTAAAGTAATTTAGGAAGACGCGTTTTCTTGTTACATATATATATATATATATATATATATATATTTGTAAAAGAAATTTTCGCCATAAGTGCCTTCATATTTCTTTTTTTGTGCATGGAAAATTTTAAGAAATTACCAATTTCCGTAGTAATTTCACTGTAAAATTTTAGGAGTAGAATAAAATAGAGTAAATATTACTCAAAATTGAATTTTTTCTTAACCCATTAATGCCCAACATCGAATTCTTTAATTTTCTTTACCTAATTATGTTCGTACAGGTGCAAAATGAACTGAAAAAATAATAAAAAAATTCCTGCATTTAAATTTTAATTTTTATTCAAAATAATGTTACCGTCCTATTAAAAGGACGCTAGGCACGGGAGGGTACAGGTTTTACACAAACACTTCAACCCTTAGATTTTCTAAAACTATTCCTTTTAATCTCGTTTTTAGATAAATAAACGCATGAAACCAATGGAACGCTGCAAAAAAAATGCATAATAAAATAAACACAAGGTTTTTAAATTGTATTTTAATCATTTAAAAGAAATCAATACAGTTTAAAAAGCTGAAAATGTCAAAAGTAATAGCTTAAAAGGCATAAATTTAATAATTTATGTCTTATGATAAATTTTACAAACTTTTATATTTAAATTTACATATAAAAAGGGCTTATTAAAATACAAAATAATGAAAAAAGCTATTCGTAATTTTTTTTGCACAATTTATATACAAGCTATTTTGTGTGAAAGATTTCAAAGCATTTATCATGCAATCCAACTAAACATTTATTGCAATTTCTTGTGGATTTTTTGCCACAGTAGGCGCATCTTATCTGTTTTGGATTCACAACGATTAAAATATCTTTTCCGCCATACCGGACATCACCAGACACTCTTTTTGAAAGTATTTTTGGTTTCCCTGCAGCCAGACTGTTATTTGGTCTCTTACTGTACTTAGAAAAATATGCCTGACAGATTTCTCTTCTAAAGTAGAGGAAATCCATTCTGTTACTGTCATTAGAAGGGCATAATCTGTACAATAGCCACGCATTTTGGATTGATGCTTCTAAGCTAAACAAAAACAGTGGCCACCACCATTTTTTAGACCGTATGGAACACTGGTATTGTGCTAGATTTTGATCCATTTGATCGGTGCCTCCCATAAATTTATTATATTGAGACACAATATACGGTTGGTCAATCTCTACAAATCTTTTATCAATATTCGACCAGCGTTTGGCCTGAGGTACAGGTTCAATACCATAATGGTTAGACGCCAAAGTAACGACATTATTGTCATTCCACCGAACCATTTTAAAATTTTTGCTGTTCTGAAAATCAAAACTTCCCCTATTCTTCATTTTAACAGATTTGACATCTCCAAGTGGACATTTTTTAGTTCTATTAACCCGTATAGTGCCAGTCATCGGTAGCTTCATTAGATGGTGGGTCCAAATAAATATCCGCTTCATGGAGTGTATCATTATCAGATAACTCTGCCATTAAAGCTAATGCATCTCCACAGTCAAACTTAAAATAAAAACAAAAATATAAATAAGAACTTTAAAACTTATCGATTGCTCATTTCAGTATATTTAGATCAAATATAATTTGGATTAAAAGACAAAATTCTTAAAATTTATTAAATTATAGACATTTAAAGTACACATATTTTTAAAAAATCCAGACAATTACTTATGTACTTCGTAATTTTTCTTTATTTTTTAAAATCACTAAATACAGAACACATCCTTTGATTAAAATTTTTGTATTTAAGAGGCTAATTTGTTAATACGTTCATTACATTATAAAGAGGCTAATATTTCTCTTAAATAAGAAATTTTTTTAATCATTCCTTAATCAACAGAACATTTATTTTAAAATTATTTTCATAAATAAGGAATACTCAATAATCTTTATTTATAAAAATAATTTATAACATCATTTTTATGAAAATAAATAGCATTTCCTTTTCTCTATGGTAATAAAACATCATAAATTGAGAAAAAAAGACGCATTCGTATAGCGGAACAGGTCAGAAAAACATGTACCCATCCGTGCCTAGCGTCCTATATATAGAACACTACGCAAAAGAAAATATAACAGTGTTAAAAAATAATTTTAACAATTTTGAAAGATACATATTTAAGAAAAGAGTATTGACTGTGATAACAGCATAAAATATTTTCGTAACATTGAAAAACAATAAAATAATCTTACTTTTTGCGTGACGCTATTTTGAAAACCTAAAAAACGACTAACTCTGACTTTAGACCCTCAAAACAGAAATAGAACATTAATGTAGTGCTACCAACTGATGAATAATAAGAAATACAACGCTTAATCATGATATTCTGCTATTTGGATAGAAAAAAAATTAAAAATTCAGTGATTTAGAGCTTATTACGTAAGCGTCCTTTTAAAAGGACGCTAGGCACTAATGGGTTAAATTTAAATGTTGAATTAAAAAAAGGGAAAGATATTTTCTTTTTTGTTAAATTTAAATGTTGAATTTTAAAAAAATTGTTTATTTTTTTAATTAAAATCTTAATTGCAAGATGCAAATTATATATTTTTTGCTGTTTTGCACACTTTAGTTTTTTAACCTTACTCTTAAAAATGAACTTTATAAATCTTCTACAAATGGGCTAAACACTTTTTTAAAAAGAATTAAAAATGTTAAGTCGACAGGAAGCTGGGAAACTTTTCTGCACACAGCTGGTAGTTACATACCTATAAAACGAAGAAGTGGTGCTGCAATTGGAGTTCAATCAACTTTTATCGCAAGACGCTCTCCCCACATTACTAGAGGTAGTAAACGCTTGCCAGCAGGACGACCAGCTGGTGTGCCACCAAGTAAAAAGAGAAAACATTCCCTAGCAGCAAATATATGCCTTTATCAGTTTAATACAAAACGACATTAAATTACATATTTGTGCATTATAAAATTTATGCATTTGTACAATAAAGTCACTTTATTTTCAGTCTATTTTTGATAATTTTTAGAAGAGTATTTATAATTTTTTTTAAAGAGAAAGGTTAAAAAACTAAAGTGTGCAAAACAGCAAAAAATATATAATTTGCATCTTGCAATTAAGATTTAAATTAAAATTTTTCTTTAAATTCCACATTTAAATTTAAAAATAAATAAATAAAGCTTTCTTCTTTTTAATTCAACATTTAAATTTAAGAAAGAATTCAATTTTGAGTAATATTTAATCTATTTTATTCTATTCCTAAAATTTTACAGTGAAATTACTACGGAAATTGGTAATTTCTTAAAATTTTCCATGCACGAAAAAAAAATATGAAGGCACTTATGGCGAAAATTTCTTTTACAAATAGCTTGTCAATTTAAATTACTTTTACATTAATAGGTGGCGCCACTTAAAAAAATGCACGTTCCTTGTAAAATATGGCGTAAAAAAATATATAAAAATGAAAGCAACTAAGAAATAGATTTTATCTCATTTAAAATACGCTTAGGATCAAATATTATGCAATTATCGAAATGAAAGCAACTAAGAAATATATTTTAGCATTTATCTAATTTAAAATGCGCTTAGGATCAAATATTATGGCAATTACCAATGCACACTCAATTGACCAATCAGCAGCCGCCAAACGATGTAATGGCGTGAATTCATGTAAGGAATGGTAATATGCCACCCGACGTGTTTTGGTATGGAGGGAAAAGGGGACTCGAACAAGGAGAAAACAGGTGTGTGGCAGTCTCAGATGTTCGAGGAGACCACACGCCATATTAAAATTCTTGCATCATTTCTAAACAATATTTTTTTTATCGTTTACATGTAACAAAATTGTTGCCCTAAATCATCTTTTCATGTTTTTTTCCGTATTTTCAAAGAATTAAAGCTTAATTACAAATTTTTTTACGTTTTTTTTTCTGTGTTGTGCATTGATACGCGTGTACTATCCATTTTATGCCAATACGTGGCTGTCTCTCACTGTTTTCTTAACTTCTTTGCTTGCTCCCCTAATTTTTTTGAGCAGTGTATATATATATATATATATATATATATATATATATATATATATATATATATATATATGTATATATATATATATATATATATATATATATATATATATATATATATATATATATATATATATGTATATATATATATATATATATATATTATATATATATATTTTATATATATATATATGCGTTTTAGAAGATACAGATTGATTATTGAAAAACAATTTTTGTTCTGATTTTAAAATGGTTGACAAAATATAAACACTTTGTAGCAAATCAGTTATTTATTTAATAATAGATATATGTTTGCAATATATGCAACAAATGGTTTCATACTCACTAACAAGTGTACCTAGTTGAAGATAAAATCTACAATTATAAAAGTACATGTAATGAAGCGCTTTCAAAAAAAAAAAGATTAAAATTAATATTTTAAGAGAAAATAAAAAGTTTGAAAGCTTGATTCATTACATTTTGTGTGTAAGGTCGGTAACGTCTGTAATGCCGACGTAATTATAGGGCAAAGCGTTTGTCGGCAACATTAGCCAATTTACGAAGGTTTTATGAGCCTAGCGTATGTGGGGTCTGTTATTCCAGACGCAGATAAGCTGTGGATGGCACCACTTGTGACATTATGCAACAATGACATGTTGGGGGTGATGGATAGCGGGGTTCGCTGGTAGACCACGAGGGGCAGCGGTTTGTATTTGCGGGTGGTCATCAGCTGTTCGGTTTATTCTGTAAGAGGGCCTTGTTGATCAGGTATGAGGGCAGCAAATGAGAGGCTTGTAGGTGTTGGGACTCAGCAAATAAAAAGATGTGAGTTTCCTGAATGGCTAAAAAAATGATTTCGGAGGCGTGGATTGTGAGAGAATTAAAATAATTGAAGAGAGTTTTTTTTAGAGAAAAAAAATAAAAAGTCAGTCAGTCGGAATCAAGGAGCCTTCCCTGGGGCTCGACTGAAAAATAACCTGTCCCTGTTTTCTTTGCACCAAGACTCCGGTGGAATATTCTCGGAGCAAAAATAAAATAAGATGGGGATTAAGATTTCGACGGGGAAGCTGTAGGGTCCCCGCAACCCTGTGTTGTCTTTCTCGTAGAATTTGAATTTGAGTTTTGCCGGGTGAAGCTGTTGGCTTCCCGCACATATAAATTTACGTAGAGACGTTATTGACAGTTCGTCGAGTGGAGCCCACACCTAAAGTTACATAGAGACGCAATCGACAGTTCGTAGAGTGGAGCCCGCATCTGAGTTACTTAGAGACGCAATCGACAGTTCGTAGAGTGGAGTCCGCAGCTGAGTTAATTAAAGACGCTATAGACAGTTCGTAGAGTGGAGACCGCATCTGAGTTACTTAGAGACGCAATCGACAGTTCGTAGAGTGGAGTCCGCAGCTGAGTTAATTAAAGACGCTATAGACAGTTCGTAGAGTGGAGACAGCATCTGAGTTTAGGAGAAGGAGCTGATAGAATCATAGAGTGGAGACTACTTAGATATTCCGCCAGACGTCGAGAGGTTTCCCTCATCATAAAGCCAGACGTGACCACCCCTTGCCAAGGAAGGTTTTCGACCCCCGGACCCCATCGCATTAAATCGAATGTCAACAATCATCAAAGGTCATCAAACTGAGTGAGTGTTTTGCATTATTTTGATTTGTTCAGTTCCCACGGTTTCGAGTTAGTTTTGGTGTGTTAGAGAGATAGAAAAAGAGTATAGTTTCTTTTGGTTAGAGTCAAATTTTGTGTTTGTTGGTTCTAAGTCTTTACGCTCCCTAATCCTATAGAGGTGGTAAATAAATTGATAAAATATTTTGATTAAATGATTGTGTATGCTTAAAATTTTGAAACATTGAAAAAGTTGGAATTTGAAAATTGAATATTTTGCAAAGAAGGTCATGATTATAAATGTTAGTAGCATAATTTGTAAATATTAGTTTTTTTTGTAAATAAATAATGATCTATTTTAAACGTAATGAGTTGGTTTAATTTTTGTCTATTTGATCTGTTCGTTATTGTCAATTAGTGTCCAGAGCTTTTGGGTTGGATTCAACAAAATAAACTTAAACACAACGCAACCAAATAATTTTAATTATAAATAAATATGTACTAACCCAAATAAACTACGTTTTACGCCCAAAATCTAAATTCAGGACAGACAATACGACAGTACACAAAGACCATTTTAATTTTTCAGGCAAAAAAATTCATACAGCTTTAATATGATTACAGTTAGGAAAATTGCTATCACAATCTATCAATATGTAAAATTGTTGTTTTTAAGTAAGAATATTATATTAATTAGATTTTTGGGACTGTTTCGATTGAACTAACACGTCAATACCAGGATTGAATGAAGATGTTATTAATCTTAAGTCAATTTGTAGAACGGGAGAGGGAGCGGCGTTGCCAGAGTGTGCACCACCTGTGTGACTGTGTGAGTCATCTGGGAGGGATGTAGTGGTTCTGTTCAGTGGCGTAGCAAAGGGGAGAGCAAGGGGGTCTATAATGCCCCTGGCGCCACTCGCAGAGGGGCGCCAAATGGTCCTTTTTACTAATTCACCTATTTTATATTACTATATGTTTTTTCGGGGGGCAAAAAGGTATCGTGCCCCGGGCGCCAGTTATGCTCGCTACGCCACTGGTTCTGTTGTCTTCCCCAGATGCCAAAAATCAAGAACCAAGAAAACAATCAAAACGCAATTCGATTTGTTTCGATTTTTCTTATCATTTCTGGTGGTTTATTCGATGGTTTCTGATAGTTTTAGGATCGAGTCGCGACCCACCTTTAACCCTTCCGCGACCCACCGTTTGGGAACCGCTGCACTAGATCGTTGTTCGTACGAATCGTCTACAGAAATGCGCTTTGGATTTAACTTTGTTAAGTCTATATAATTGAATGGATATGTGTGAATGCAGTTATAAAAAGCGTCTGAAATTCCTCAAAGTATAAATTATGTACTCCTCCAAAGAAAAGTGAAAATTAGGGTAGAAGAAGTCAGTATCAGCTACATAAAGGTTGTTTATATCTGTTGTTAAGATTTCTTCAAAACTTTTGAATCTCATGTTTGTTGCAGCTCTGCTGTTCTTGATAAGTTAAATACTTAAACTACTGACTTATTCCAAGATGTTTTAAAAATTCTAGGATATCAATCGAAGGGTTGGTGATTCCTCTTTACCTTGCCGAAGATTTTACATCTAAAGTTTTATAAAATGAATTGAATGCGACTCTCTCACTCTTTCTCTCAATAAATACATAAATTGTGTCTTTTCTTTTTTAATGACTGTTCTAAAAAATGATATAGTTCTCAAAAAATTTATATGTGTGCAAAAATCTATATATTTAAGTTGCTAAGCCGATTTTTTTGGGCAGTCCGTGAGAGAAAACTACTGCATCAATTTACTTCATTTTGGTCTTAAACGAAAGATTGTAATCTGTAGATTTGTCAAATTTGTTTTTTGTAACCTCGTTTTCTATTAATTAGCGATAATTTAGTATTAAAAATTTATTTCTGCTCCTGCTCAGTGGTATGTTTAAATCTGTCTTTAGAAACTCTGTTCTGCGCATGCTCAGTGACATGCTTTAATCGTAAACACATTTATTTCAAAGATTTTTTCTAGATCTCTCTCTGCCATTTTCATTTTTATGATAATTATGTTTGTGAAATATAAGATTAAACCTGACGGAAATTGTTTATTTCGTGCTGTTTAATTAGCTATAATTTACAATTAAAAAATTGCTTTCCGCGCATGCTCAGTGACAGTTTTAAATCTGGCTTTAGATTCTCACTAAACACGATGCCGCTTAAACACATTAATTTGTTTCTGTGAATTATAATGATTTTCAACATTTGGCAATGATGTGTTGAGTATAATTTGTGTATTAGTACATTTATTTACTATCTAGCCGTCATGTTTTGACGTGTATCAACTAGCAAAATTTTTATTTATGTTCTTAAACTTCTTTTGCAAAACGTAATCATGTACATCAATCCTAAATATAAATAAGCATCTCACCTATGAACTTTCATAATTTGAACTCGAATTAATTTTTCTACGAAATTATTTCCTGACAGTACTTGATGGTAGAATTATAAACGATTTTCTGTATATTTTCCATCCTTTATTTTTACATATTGCACATTTATTCTTTTCTTATTTTTATGAATTCCCAATATAAAAATAAGAAATGTGTGTCATCATTAGCTATAAGATACACTCTAGAACTGGTTTGTCTATTTGTTTTTTAGCTGAACTAATAATTTACGAGAATTTTGGCTCTCTTCTCAAGTACAAAAAATGTTATTTAGAAAGAGATTTTCGATCTTTTAATTAGACAACAATAAAATAGATATATAACTATCTTACAATAAACACTGAACCAATTCAAATGTTTGTTTTATAATTTCTTTCAGTAAAACCATAAAAGTGGGACTCTCAGTAACTATAAACGAAATGAGGCACTCGTATTTAAAAACTGTATTTTTTATAAAAGACTTCCATTAATGCAAACAATATTATTAATTTTCTGAGAAATGATGAATAGTCAAGATAACAATTAATTGCTCTCCAGATTAAAATATATCTTTTGCAAAACAATTGGGAACTTATTTTTAATATATAGAATAAAAGATTTGATTTTTAAGTAACGTTTTCCCGTCTCATTAAAGAAACACGTTTATTGTTTTCATCTATTAAATCATTTTAAAATAAATGTCAAGACTAAATGAGTTCTTCAGAACTGAACTTTTGCAACAAAAAAAATCTGCATTTTGATGAAAACTTCAGGATAATAAGCACAAAAAAAACTATAAAAGGATTCTTTTTGTAATTGCATAAATATTTCCATATATTTCTCTGTTAGCATTTATTTACCCAAAAATATTTTTTTTAATTCGTTACAGGTAAAATTATTTTATTGAATGCTATTTTTAGCGTGAACTTTTATTATACTTGAGGTGGAATGAATAGAGGGAGGTGTACTAAGAAATAAAAGATTTGCTTTATTAAATGCAGGTTTTGTGTATTAATTTTTATATACTTAAAGTAGCTTTTTTTCATATCAATTTTATGAGAAAATTATTTTATTGTTTTGCCATAATTCAAAATTTCATTTATAGTATTTTTTGTGTGTCCATAAATATGAAAACTATTTCACCAAGAAATTATTAATATATTTAGCTAATAAGTATTTCAGGAACTTCATTTTCTTACTAGATTTAAATAAATTATTGGAAGATTTCCTTAAAATTTCATGTGTATTAAAGTTTCAGCTAATGTTGTCTAAACTTGAAATTATTCCTCATCATAATAAAAACTGAAACCATGAAGGTAGTATCCTTCCTTCACACAGAGTCACTAAAACAAGAGTAGTTTTCTAAAACTGATAAATGAAGTTGTATGGTATGAAAACAACTCCCAAAGCTGTCGCTTGAGCAAACCGCCACACAGCAGAATCAATTTCCGTCTCTTTTATTTAGGGCAGACACATTTATTCAACATTATTGTGACTAATGGGGGCTTAGGGAAGCGAAACATATCAAGTTGGATTTAAGGAAGCGATATTCCGGAAGAGGTAAAATTAACGGTCGAAACTCTATTTCTTCTTTGCCTATGTTCAGCTAACAGTAGCCTCTCCAGCACGAGGCAGAAAGGTCGTAAAGTTGACTAGGGGTTTATTTGGGGAAAACCTTAAAAATTAGCTTTAATATACAAGATCCGAGCCACGTTTAAAAGCCTGCACTTTCTAAGTAATAGGAAGGGCTGTATTGAGGGCAAAACTTTGGGTTTCCAGAATGTCGCCGAAAGCAATATTTGCTCCGAGACAGCATGGAAAATCTCATTAAAGGTTGAAGTTATTGAGCAAATGAGTTTTAGCCAAAGTTATTAAGCTTTAATTCGTCTTTGGGGATAAATGTTAAGAAATCATGCTTTTTAGTGGGCTCTGTTTATTATTGAACTATATTTCTTTATTAAGTTACTGGATATTATAATTGGCTTATAGTAATAATTGAATATACTGCAAAATAAATTCAAAGTAACTATGGACATATTTTACTTTATTGGGGAGTTTTTCCTGCTAAAAAATGTAAAGAGCAAATTTTAAGAATATAAGAAGGAAAAAATTATTCCTCCAGAGCCTCGGGTATCAGAAAGGTAAGTTACAAATTTTTCACTTATAATGCAAAGAACGTTGGAAGTAATCCTTACTCCAAATGCACAAAAATGCATATAATGAGCTAAATTTATTTCTAATTTTATTTATAACTCTGGTTTTTGCTGTTGTCTATTTAATGGAAACATTGTGGATTTTTGTTTTCGGTGTGATTTCCATTATACTTGGAATTGATGGTCCCTCGATGTGGAAAATTTTCAGCTTAAGAATTACATTTCTCAATTCTCTGGTTTTTCCTCCAACCACCTGAAAATAATAACTCATCCTACCACATTGAGCTCATTTTTTACCTATGAAAATTTTCAGTGTTGCATAAAGAGGTCAAGCTAGTTTAACTGGATACAAGAGAATAAGGGTTAAGGTGGTTACATAAAGCCTAGAGCCATTGCTCAAGAAGGAAGCGTTGATTTCCAGCAGCTATTTAGATGCATCACTTATTGGTCTGTTAAATGAGCAGAGGGTACACAGTTAAATAAATGACTAACAGGATAAAATTTGGGTAAAGGTAAGGATTTTGAAAGAAGGAATATACACGAATTACATTGGCACTATTTTGCACTGTAAAAGTTGTCAGAAGTAAAGTTGGGACGCTGTGTGCAGAGTGGTTATATTTATTGTAGTTTGATGCAATTGCTACAGAGTACTCTTTAGAGGAATTAATAGGTTTTATGAAAAAAATTCAAATTTGATTGCCCCTTATAACATCACCCGAACTTTCGAAAATATATTTATAATTTTAATTTCGAAAATTTTCTCAAATTCAGAAAAATATTGCAACTTTTGAGCTTTAGGTAAGAATTTCGTCTAGTCATTTTATTATTTTTTATTTCATAATTTATCGGCGGAGTTTTGGGCACATACTTTAAACTATCAATTAAGAATTTTAAAAGATCTTTGTTATATAAGTAAAAAGTTTTGAATACAATATTTACAGTATTTTCACTCAGATAATAATTTAATACACACTTCTCATGCAAAAACTTTAATAACGACTTAATCATTATACATGAACCACTTTTAACACTATGTTCACTGTATCACTTGTTCTTCAGTGTTCTATTGGTAATTCTTTAGGCACTTTGCTTACAGCTGTGCTTTTCATTTCATACCCTTCAACCACGGGGGATGCTGAAATGGCCCTCTACTATTTCTGTTAATTTCAAGGCGCCTCGAATTGGACGTTTAGAGTTTTCAAAAAGCGGGAAACTTTATTTCCGAATGAATTTAATTATGCATTTGGATATATTTGGGTGTCAATTTGCGAACTAGGCTTTTAGAAAATATTTCTAGTAAGAAATGCGTATCGTCCAAAAATAATATTGCTTCTGGAAAACATTTTATTTTGTATCCGCGTTCCCCGCTAGCTGTAAGTTAATAGATAAAAATAGAATTACAATTTATACCCTAATACCTTTAAGCACGCATTAAAAAAAAACGTGCTCTGTTATGAAATAAACAGGAAAATATTATAGCTGAACATTATTTTCACAGAAGAAAATTTCAAATAACACCACCTTGATAATTTATCTATTTTTGAATGGGAATATTATCCAAGCAATTTCATAAAAATTCAAATCAAAGAAGGATCTCAAATATTAAAACATCCAGGAAATTTTACGTACTTTTTAAGTTTTTCTTCCGTATATGTAAAAATTTTAACACAAATATAAAAATATGCTGACATAAGAAAAAAAAACAACTATAACATACCACTAAATTTTAAGTTCATGGGAAAATAACAAATCCGTTTTATTTTCTCTTAATAACTTCTATGTTTTTTATTATAAAAAGCTCACATACACATTTAAATATTTCAGACAATCAAGGGTATTAAAAAATTAATATTTCTTTTCTATTTTACTGCTAAAAAATGTTGTTTTTACAACCTTGACTAAAAGTTATTAATAACTGTTTAACATTCAGATACATTTCACATGCTGTTTCCTTTGACATTCACACTTTCAAGGGCAAAAACCTCCTCCATTTGCACGATGCAGATTTTTTCCGATTTTTTTTTTAACCTAAAGAATCTTGAAAAATTTTCCAATTAAAGG
This sequence comes from Dolomedes plantarius, assembly GCA_907164885.2. Taxonomy (NCBI): domain Eukaryota; kingdom Metazoa; phylum Arthropoda; class Arachnida; order Araneae; family Dolomedidae; genus Dolomedes; species Dolomedes plantarius. The sequence goes on along the minus strand of OU015494.1, from coordinate 131,541,451 downwards.
TTGCAAATTGTTTTTACTTCTTTAAACTGATAACAGATGACAGTACTAACATTTTTTTGCTCATTTAGCTGTAATACATTGAATGCAAGTGAAAAAAAACTAGATTTAGGCCTTTTCACTGTGCAAATGGTGCCCCTCAAAGGGTTAATACCCTAATTCCACCGTGACAGGTGTGCTACACCATCACTTTACAAGGCTTTGTTAAGATATTAATCAACAAATATGATACCCTTGTTTGCTAAAAATAAATATATATATGAGAAGAGAAGAAGCCGAATCCCACTTCTGACACCACGCTGTGTGAATCGAAGAAGAGAACACCTCCGAGTGTGACGCATGCAGACGTTTCCCGGGCACTCGTATAAAAGGCCGGCAGTTCGATTGGCACTCAGTCAAGTAGCTCACTCGCTCGTAGAAGAGAGGACGGTTCTTTCGTGCTAGCGGAGTAGAAGACCGAAGTGACCTTGAGTTCTGGTGAAGGAGACACACGTGCAGTGGAAAGTAGGGCTCGCGGGGAAGCAAGCAGAGTCAAGTGCTTGGAGCCGACTATCTAGTTTTTATCGCAAGTTTTCTTCATCTGTAGATACTTAATCATATCATCGTTCTTTTAATAAATGAGTTTTTATCGTTTTTAAGTAAGACGTGTGATTTCCGAACCAATCACATCCACATTCTGAGGGCCCGGCCGATCATTTCGGACACCCACATCCTGGTGGCTCAAAGTCGGTGACATCCTGGTGAAATATAAATGCACTGTGCTATTTTTCATTTAAAATGAGTATTCTAAATAACTTGAAGAAGGATGGTTTAAAACTTATTGCCGAAGAACTCGGACAGACTGCACCAGATAAAGCTAAAATTGTGGATATTAAGAAATTGATTGAAAATTGCGATGTGTTTAAAACGGAACAAGAGTTTGCCTGTGGTGTTGTCAAATCGGTCATGGAGGATCGCATGATTCGAGCAGCTAATGAACAATTTGGTTGGAGATTGAAAAAATTAAATTAGACCAACTCGAGAAGGAAATTGAGCTGGAAAATCATTACCTGGTGAACGAACTAACTCGCCATTTAGTGTTGAGAATATAATAAAAAGTGTAAAAACACTAACAATTTCTGTTCCTGAGAAACCCGAGGCTTTGCATTTTTTTTTTTTTTTGCTCCTTTAGAGAAAGCATTCGCTACGGAAGAAGTTCCTATAGGCTTAAAAGCTGAGGTATTAATTAACTTGCTAGGGGTAAAGGCTAATATTGTTTTAACGTATGCAACCGAAGAGGAATTGTCAGATTATGAAAAACTAAAGGAGTTGTTTTTGGCCGAATTTCAACCGACACCTAGAGAGTGTTGGAATAATTTTTAAAATGCTCAACGCTTATCAAATGAATCGCACGTGCAATTTGCATCGCAGCTGACTGCATCATTTGAACACTATTGTCAAATTAGGGAAATCGAAAAGGATTTTAGAAAATTGTGTGATTTAATTGTTGCTGATAAATTGTATGAAACATTGGATTTTAAAACAAAAGAATACATAGGTGTTCGTGAAGGTAAAACGTGGTTTAATCCAAATCCCTTAGGCCGTGAATGTAATTTATTTTTTTCATCACGAGGAAAATCATTGTCTGAGGTAAACCATCTTGGTTTGCATACTAATGAGGCGAATACATGTTCTAAAAAACCGCCAATCAAAAAGGAATCTTTTCGTCGTAACCAATATTAGAATAGTTTTTTTTTCAATGCGGAGGCACTTGTCGCGAAGACATTCACCTATAGGTCACCGCAGTTTTGCTGGCCATTTTATTATGGGGGCGCCATATAGGCAGACCAACATTGCCCCCTATGAAGGGACGACACAAACGGAGGCGTTTTAGTGGCGCTTCGCCAGGATTCGATCTGAGCACCATCAGCACCGAAAACCAGCACGCTGTACCACAAGGCCGGATATTAGAATAATCAAGCAGAAAGAATTTGTTATGTGTGTGGAGGGAAGGGAGAAAACTTTCATTTTGTTTGCATTTGCCCGAAACAGTACGAAATGTCGAAATATAACGAGACGGGAAATGAATTGTGGTATCTGGAATCAAAGCAATACCAAAAAACGTGATGTGTAATGAATTAGAATTTATTGATATTCTCGTGGATGGGAAGGAAAATGAATTGGCAGACGGCCAAAGTGAACAGTCCATTGCTTTCTCTCCGGAGATTCAGAGTGAACTTCCATTTTGTTCGGCGGTGATGGACAGTGCATCACTTGAAGTTGTGCGAGATCAGGCTCTTCAGTTAGCGGAAGGCCATGAACCGATTAAACAGCCTAGAAAGAATGATTTGCGTTTGAATGCTGTGTTGAAACATAACATTACAGTAGCACAATGGTCACGAAGATTGCATTTAGCCGAGACGAAAGTTGTTGATAAACAAATGGGTGACCCCGCAAAGTACTTAAAGTTTGTTCCTGACACGCAGAGAATCACCAACAGCCCCGTCAGCAAATCCACCTACATGGCGAACCTAATAATCTTCGATGTAGAATTCCTGCACCCCATGATTTAGGGAAAAGAGACGATTCGTGAACAGACCAAGTCGAACATCTTCAGAGTGCAAGAGGAGTATCGACGACAATACAAGCAGCGTCGGTAAAATGCTCCACGCTACAACATAAACGATTATCAGCGATACAGAGTTTCAACCTGAGATCAATGCTTCCCAAATTTTTTTTTACTCTTTCCTTTTAATCACTTCTTTTTTAGTCTTTTTTTTTAGTTCTGTGTTTCAGTGTTCGGGGGACCTCACACGTCGATGACCGAGCGCTGTGGGAAGTGAAGAAGCCGAATCCTACTTCTGACATTACGCTGTGGGAATCGAAGAAGCAAACACCTCCAAGTGTGATGCATGCAGACGTTTCCGGGGCACTCGTATAAAAGGCCGGCAGTTCGATTGGCACTCAGTCGAGTCGCTCACTCGCTCGTAGAAGAGAGGACCGTTCTTTCGTGCTAGCGGAGTAGAAGAAGGAAGTGACCTTGAGTTCTCGTGAAGGAGACACACGTGCAGTGGAAAGCAGGGCTCGCGTGGAAGCAAGCAGATTCAAGTGCTTGGAGCCGACTATCTAGTTTTTATCGCAAGTTTTTCTTCATCTGTAGATACTGCATCATATCATTGTTCTTTCAATAAATGAGTTTTATCGTTTTTAAGTAAGAAGTGTCAATCCCATATATAATCCCATATATATATATATATATATATATATATATATATACAATTGATTATCAAAATAATGGAATAATGGAAACACCTATCAATATTAGTGATGTTTATGAATGTGCTTCGTATTCCGTAAAAAGCGAGTCTGGCCACCGGTATTTTTTTATATAATATATTGTATGTATTACTCTACTATCAGGTAGCAGTAATGAAGCTAAGGGCATCGTGCTTTTGAGGGCACATCGTAAAATGTCAAATGTTCAAGACCTTGAGAAAAGGGCAAATTGGTGGAGCGCGTTTAAATTGGAGTATCTGTTACTGCAACCCGCAGGCGAATGGGTGTTTTTCGAGCTATGGTATCAAAAGTCATGATAGCATACAGAGTACACGGAAAAAAATCCTTTGCCAAACAGAATAGTGGACGAAAGGGAGAGCTGAGTAAAAGAGACGGATGAGGTATTGAAGCGGATTGTGACATGAAGAAAGAAAACAGTTGCAACCACAATGACCGAAGAGCTCAATCTGCATCTACATGTTCCGGTATCAGTCATTGGAGGTAGAAGGGAACTTCAGAAACAAAGCGTTTACGGAAGAGTAGCTATTCCCAAGCCACTTGTAATAGATACCAATACAAAATATCATGCTCAATGGTGCCACGAGCGCAAATCCTGGTCGAGTAATATGTCGAAAACCGGAATTTGGTCCGACGAATCATTGTTCACATTGGTCCTCGCGACAGGACATGCGTATGTCTGGAGAACACCTGCACAAGCGTAAGATTCTGGCTGTCTCATCTCAACTGTCAATCATGGAGGTAGATCTATCAGGGTTTGTGATGGTATCTCATGGTTTTCTTCAGGCCCTATTGTCACCCTAATAGGGGGATTGAATGGGAAGGACTATGTCAAAATTGTAGCTTACCAGGTTCGTCCTATGGTGCAAACATTGTTTCTTGCAGGAGATGGCGTTCTCCAGGATGATAATTCCCCTATTCATATAGCTAAATCTATCAAATATTGGTTTGAAGAGCAGGAAAAAGAAGTCAAATATCTTATATTGCCCTGTCCAATTCCCCCGATTATATATCATCCAACAACCGTGATCTGTATAAGCGGATAGAGCCAGGTATCGATATCCACCACAGCATCTCTAGAGGAACTTTCATTATTTTTCCCTGAAGAATGGTAGAATATATTCTTAATCACTATTTATGACTTGTATTATCCAATTCCAAGGTAAATCATGTGGTATTTTATGACAAAGGTGCTCCTGCGCCGTATTAATAAAGGTTTCCATGATGTTTCTTAGTGTTTCCATTATTTTGATAACCACCCGTGTATGTTTATATATATATATATATATATATATATATATATATAAATAATAATAGTATACACTTACAGGTAAAAGGTGTACCACAAGGTGGAAATGCTTCCAGTATGCTAGCCAATTTATATTTACATTTTTTGAAGTTGATAATATTAATAATATTGTTAATAGCAATTACCAAATATTTAGATATATTGATGACATAATTGGAATTAATAACAGAAATAATAATATAGCCCTTAAATTTTACCCTCCTAATCTAGAACTAGTACAAAGTAGCCAAGATAAACTTAATGTAAACTTCTTAGATATAAACATAAAATTAAATTCACATAGTAATTTTACTTTTGATCTTTATGATAAAAGATCAGAATATGACTTTAATATAGTAAAATATCAAAGTTACTTAACATTCTTACATAAATTTGTATTTAATAATATTATTGTTAATTAACTAGTAAGAATAAATAGGCTTTGTTCTAAGGACAATAGGCCTAAGCATATAAAAGAATTTTTAGTAGTGCTAAAACGTAATTATTACCCTGATAGTCTTTCCAAGCACATAATTGGTTGTTTTAGATTTAATGAATAGCATGTACTGTTGCTAATAATTAGTAATACAAAACTAAATGATTAAAGTTAGTAAATAACTACTAAAAAAGTAAATAAAAATTAGTGTAATTAAAATAAAAAATGATAACTCTTAGTCATAATAAATGTCTAAGTTAAGTTAGGTAATTATGTGCTATAAAACAGTGTCCTTTGAAAGTCTGCTGGTGAATCCATTTGCTCCATGGTTGCAATGTTTCTGACGTTAGTCTTCTTGTGGTCTCCTTAACTTAACTTTCACTTTGTCTGGCGCCAAGTTTGGTGTTCTATGATAAAGCGACTGATTATTAACTTCTTCTGTTTCTTTTGGATTGTACGGTGTCTAAGTATGTTTATTGCTCAGATCATACTTATTAGAAACAATCCATTGGTTTTTAGACAGTATCGGCACCGCTGAGGACAAGATGCTGTCTAAAACCTATTTTTCACTTATCTTTTCCTGTCTTTAGTTCCTGGCTCTTGTGGTTCTGAACATATACTGGTTTTTCACTTTCCACTATGTCTTATGTATATATATATATATATATATATATATATATATATATATATATATATATAAACTTACATAAAATGATTAGTTTTATTCTAAAGTAATGAAGAAAATATTTATAAATTTCCTAAAAACAGAAAAATACTACGCTAAAAACAATTAAAATAAATCATTGTTTTAAATTTGTTGTTACGTATGATGGATTATTTTATATAGTAATTCAAAACAACTTAAATTATTTTCATCCAGACTTCCATAAAATCTCATAAATAATTAGTAATTGTAGTTTTTGAGTGAGAATGCTCTTTGCAGTTCTAAATATTAATGATGGCTTCGTGCATATTAGATGTGTTTTACATAATTTTTCTAGTTCGTGGTTCCAAGAGATTTGAAAAAAGAGTGTTATATTTTCCTTTTCCTTTATTTGATAGAGTTCTAAAGTAGTTATTATGGTTTTAATTTCTAAACGATAATTTTTAATACGAAATGAAAAGGAATAACGAGGTGCTTTAAGATTTTTTTTGTGTTTTTACAATGTTTATCTTTCGCCCTTTATATAGTTTTTTCATTTATAAAAGACTGCATTTTTAAGGAAGTATTTGAAATATAATCAACTGCCAAATCAGTTTAATTCTAGCTTCACTCTGGGAGAATTTTCCTTATGCATGAATATAGATTCTTAAGTTGTCTTAAGCGTCTGTCTCTGGAATAAATTATACTATAAAATATATAGGAGAAAATAAAATTTTAAAATCTTATTTGTTGAATAATAATTCTTCATGTGTCACGACTCTATTGTCAAAAAGGTTTATGGTGCTTGAAGCTTAAATCATTGAAGATGAAAAACAGGGACAAAAAGGGAAACTTCTTCAAAGAGGAAAAAATGCATATTTTGCTCCCGTTCTTGCAGTCATTGTAAACTTTGAATTCCGTTACTCAAAGTCAGTGGATGAAGCATTTCAAGGGGAAAAAAATTCTCGCAGTAAATCCAAATGTTTCTTACTTAAAAAAATTCAAAAGCAAATCTAAAAATTCCAAAGAGCGCCGTTTCAAATATTGATTGTTGCCCAAGGGGAATTCAAAAAATAAAAAGAAAAGAAAAGAAAGAATGGAAACTTCACTCATTCTTGAGTCTCAGGAAAAACACACTAAAATTACTAGGAAAAGCAATAAACAAAAAGAAATGAAAAATACAACACCCCGAAAAGGAAAATAAACGTGCTGGTTCCAATTTTTTAGACTTCCTTGTCATTTATATTTACTTTTGTTCCATGCCTTTCCACCCGCGAGGCCCTATATAGGAGATGACCAGGGATCTGATTCCTTCCTCTATGAGTGGATTGCTATCAAAGGGGTTCTTCTAGGAGGAATGTAATTCTTTGGGGCCCTTCGTGCTCTTTCTACCTTTTTCTGATGTATTTTATTCTTGTTTCCGTCACCAACATAAATGAAAGAAGAGCGAGACACGACAGCAGAGAAATCTGGGGAAGCTTTTTAATTCTTTTTCTGTTTCTTTGTTTTTCAGAGAACAGTAAGTTTAAACTAACGTTAAGAAGAATTTGTAGACCTTTCTCTAATTTCAGGTATTGTTTACTCTTAGATGAAAAGAAGAGCAGCAACGTTATGAACAGATTTTCAATCAAAATTTGTACTCTTGTAATAACTGGAGAAAGTCAACTTAAATGAAAAGAACAAAAGTTTTAGAAAAATATAAATCCGTCTAAACGCTAACGAGTAAAATTAGATACTTCATGAAAGCATTATTATTTGCTTTCAGCAATAAACACATAAAAAATTCCGCACATATTTATACTATCTCAGATATGTATAGGGCATAAGTAAAAAAAATGATTTTTAGATATTTGTTAGTATTGATAGAAAAAAACCTTTGACTTGTATAAAAGGCTTAAGTCTATCCATTTTCTGCACAAAAGTACATTTTTTTGTAATAAGACTCAAGTCGAAATCCTTGTTCTCGACTGGTATAAAAGCTAATAACTTGGTATATTTAAATCACTGTTTTTGACTTAAGACCTTTATACTGGGCACCATATATATATATATATATATATATATATATATATATGTATATATATATATATATATATATATATATATGCATTTTTTGCGTGAAATTTGTTCACAATAGTCCTGCGCAATTGAGTAATAAAAAATAAAGTTAAATTACAGGCATTAAATAGACTTTTGTTTATATTACAGTAACATTTCTGTTTTAAACTTGTAAAACTGAATTGTATTAAAGTTGAATTCACTTTGAATTACAGATGGGCATTTTAATACACTTAAGGAAATCGCAAGCTATTACAATAATGCAGTTTAACAATCATCAAACTATATTCATAAAGTCACAAAATTAAGTAAAGTTTTGTGTCACTTTATGTTAATGAGCATCAAATGAAGTTCTGTAGCCTAAGCAGTTTGTAGATCACGTAAAAGTAGTTAGCTACTGAAAATTAAGCTGCGATAATAATTCGAAACTACATTTATTTATGAAGTAGTAACAGCTGTTTGTTACTGTCAGAACAATATGATCATATACAACAGTGCAGTTCCGGTTTGAAAACGCTGCCTAAAATTATACCTTTCAGTTTTCATATTTTAAGAAGAGGAACAAAGGTAATTCATTGGCTTTATCTTAGTATTAGACATTGTGTAAAAGATAAATTTTAGACAAGCTTCTCAGATATATTAAGAATAAATTATATTATTATGTTTAAATACATGCAAAGTATTTATACAAGAATAGTGGTTGCATTTTCTTACATTTCACAGAAAAACCTATATTTTATTTTTACTGAAGTATCAAAAACTTACCTACATGAATTTATAAGTTTATTCAGCTTTGATCTCTAAATATAACCTCATTAACAAATGATTAACCAAAAACGGATTAATATTGTATTAAACGTATCATTCCCAAAAGTAGAACAAAGTTAAATCACCAGCTTTAAATTTGATAGGAAGAGCAAGTTAAATTGAGATGCATGCGAAATATCGACCTTTTTGTTAGTGGTAAGGGGATAATCTGTTTACACATAATAAAGTTTCTATGTACCCCCTATAAGGAGAAATTTGCTTATTATAAAATTATACTGAAAAAATTACAGGTATCCGATTTGCATCGAATATAATCCAAATATGGAATCATGGAATTGTGTTAGTTCAAATACCCTCTTAAACCCTAAACTTCTGTTTTTCGTGATTTTCATAGCTATTCTACAGCAAAGGGCTGAAGGTCGCAAGGAGCAAATAAGGAGCACAATAACATGAGGAGAAAGAGTTCTAAGAAACAAGAACTCAGCCCTTTGCATTGTTACTATTTTCCTAATTTGTTCCCTGCAAACTTGGATATTACATTTTTTTTAAAGTAATGAGACAAAATCTCAGGTAAGAATAAACTGCGTACGGTTATTCAAAGTTTAGTCTTTTTTTTCAATACAAAAGGTAATTTAGATAGTATTAATAGGGACAAAACACAAATATATAATTTATGATGATTTACATTTTTCAAATAAATTTCTGATTTGTCAAAATAGTTACTATTGAAAATTTTACAAAAATATACTGGTTTTCACCTTTAATTTTTTAAATTTTGATATGAGCAGACTCAAGCAGTCATTGAGAGTGCTCTGCAGGTATTATATGTCGTTTAACAGCGAGCCAATGTTCCCCGAATTCTTCGCAGTCGTTATGAGTTATTTAAGTCTTCCAAATTAAGGATATAGAAAGATAATTTATATTGTTAAATTACCTAATATATTCTGAACATGAATAAGCCTAGATACAGCAGTAATATGGTTGTACATAAAATATTTTTTTCCAAATAAGTTGAAAGTACACAATAATATATGAACAAGTTTGACAAAGAAAGTAAAAGTATTTTCTAAGCGAAGAGGTGTAGATCAAAAAGTTTTTAACTACAGATAAGTATGGATATATACTTCAAAAGCTAGTTTTGAAAAAAATTGTTTCCCACTGATTCATCTGATTAATTAAATGTAGCGTCACATCAGAGGAGGCTTAAAAGTATCTAAGGAAAATATCTTTGTTATGCCAGAAACAAATTAGTTTAAACCTTGCAATTTGAAATTCCGTTACTATATTTGTTTTAGACTCTACTATTTTTATATTTATTTTTAGTTTTTCCAACAAATTATTACCTCAGGACGTGTTCCATTGGGATTTAGATTTTTAAAATCTTCTTTAATTGCTTTTGAAACTCTCTGAATCTGGATAGAATATCTCTTGAAAATGGCAAATTTGGCTGTTTGGAGCATTTCCAAACAGCCACGAAAAATGAGTCTTCCTGCCAGAATGAAACAGTTATGAGTACCTTAGTAAGGTGTGTGACCTCCTCGGACACTAGTGTACATTTTGGATCTGTTTTTCATGTTGTCTACTAAAGTATTGAGGAGTCCTTGGGGGATATTGTCCCACTCCTCTCTCAAGGCGATTTTCAGTTCTTGCATGATTCAGGGAGGGCAAGTTCTTTGAGAGAGCTTCCTGCCAAGAGCATCAGAGGCATGCTCTATAAAATTTTGGTCAGGAGAGTAAGCAGACCATGTCTAACGTTCAATATTTTCACTTTCTAGTGTGTCCGATACTTCAGAGGTCCTGTGTGGGTGAGCACTGTCTTCCATAAACAGAACATCTGGACCTACCGAACCCCTAAAAAGAAGAACATGATCCAGAATAATCTCTCTGCAATACCGCTGCGATGTAATGGTATCTCGCTCAAAGATGGTAAGCGGTGTTTTACCATTGTGCATAATGCCTGCCCACACCATCACGCCTTGGCCATACCTATGACGTTCCTGAACATTTTGTGGTGCATAACGTGTTCCCCTCTCTCCCCACACTAACTGGTGGCCAGAATCATTTGTCACTGTGAAACAGGATTCGTCATAGAACATAACTCTGGACCACTCTTGCTGACCCCAACCAATATGTTCTTTACACCAACGTAATCTTTCTCGACGATGGCGTGGTTGAAGTAGGATGCATTGAACAGGCTTCTATGCATACAAACCAACCTGATTTAATCGCCTAGAAATGGTTCTGGCTGATACATTTGTACCGGTAGCGGTTGCAAGGTTTGCAGCTACCTGACTAGGAGTGAGATGGCTGTTCCTTTTCGCCACTAGGGATACATATCGATCCTCTTGAGGTGTGGTGTTCCTTCCACGACCACTGGCATGCATTCGCATAGCATTTCCACCTTCAGCGGCCTTTTAAAATCGCGATATGACACTTTGCCACTCCCATTACTCTGGCCACAGTAGTGACACTTTGTCCTGCTTCGAGCCGTCCAACTGCTTGTCCACCATCGTACACACTCAAATGTTGTCTTGCAGACATTTTGCACTTAATTATAGACACGCGACATTGATTTTCACAGAAATATCTTCCAACAACCTACGGCACTATTTTCGTCAAACACCTAACTCCATGAACTTTCGAATGAATAAAGAGTTTTTGTGCACTGCCTTTTATAGAGATAACAGGTCCTGCTCTATTACGCCCTCTGCATTTCATTTTACTGTGATTAGTCTGCTGTCGGGAACTCTAGTTTGAAAAAACCAGTTGTTCCTTAGCAATTGTCGAGCAGTGTACATTTATATAGATACTTCACGTTTTAAATCCTTACTGTTTAAGTCATGAAAAATGTCAAGTTACAAATTAACGATTCTTCCCCAAGTAGAATATTTTGAGAGCTGAATTCTGAGTAGGAAAATAAATATTTTCAGATTACCAGGATTTATTACGCAAATTTTGATAACCTTTGAAATATTTTTTTCAGAATTGTTTCATGCTTTATCCTACTTTTAAAAAATGGATCCTGCATAAAATATCCAGCTCTCAGAAACCGTCATGAAATTTTATTTTTGATTAGAAGAATGGACAATGATTACTAATTTATCTTCGCGTCTGAGCGACATTCTATATTTTATTTTTCAACTACCTTCTAATCAAGCAACTTCTATGATTTGAAGTAAAGTTATATCAATGTATTAATAAGCAACTGAGATATGTTAAACCTTAACTTTAGATGAGATACCAAATCCTTCTTCTAGTAAACTATAGAAATGAGATTAAAATATTTAGGTATAGATATAAAACGACTAGTTACAGCTGAAACCCCTGAGGGAATCAAAAATTAAAATAAATTTTCCATGTTTAAGTTTTGAAGACTGGAATGCTATGCTTTTCCAAAGCCCTGTCCATGAATGAACAATACATCTTATAATTTGGGAAAAATAGGATTTGTTTAAACAGTCAAAGATTCTTAGCTTATCGGTTTCTCAATAATTATTCCTAACCTTCAAATGAATCCAGATCCTAGAATCCAGATCAGGCCCTTTTTATCCTGTACAAGGTCTTAACAATTTAATTGTTAAGTCGTTGCAGTTTTGAAGGAATAAACAAGAAGAGAAGCAATTACTCTTAACATTAGACCGCACAGATCATTTATGAATTTTGAAGCCATTAAACACCTCCTTTGTAAAACATAAAATAAAGTATTCGACCACCTTTTTTCTATACAAATTCACTTGATTTTCTCGATATCCATCAGTAAGCTAGATATTCCACCCAGGATATTTTAATAATTTCTTACCAGTGGAAAAATTATCAGGAAATATAATTTAATTTGATTATATATAAACTAAATGTATTGGTGTAATACCACTTAATCCAAATCCTAATACTTTTTTTGGCTTCACATAAATTATATTTTGATAAAATACCCAATGAAAGAAATAAATACCGTGGACCATGATTGGCCTAATGGCTAAAGAAAATCACATGATGTTAGTTCTCCACACTCCGTATTTGCAGGATTCAAAACCCTTTGCTGAAACAAAGGTAAATAATTAACGTAAGATTTACATGAGAGTAGCGTTACAGTAAAAAACTGCTGTTACTTGGGAAAGGTATTCAGATAAAAAAGAATTCCTAAGTTTATCATACCATTTTTCAAAGAGTTATTCATTATTTTGTTTTCAATAGACATGGTTGTAGTTATAATGTTGCTTTTCGTCTTTGTTGGTATTCTCGTCATAAAATCATTTTTATAGAATCCAATCGGCATTTCGCTTTCGTTGGCCTACTATTGTACATCTCTTTACATCACATCTGCTTAAGACAACAAGCTTCTAGAAGATTCTACACACCTTCCATTCAAGTTTGTAGTATTTGCAATGATCTCTAAAAAGCAAAAAGGCAGGGTTATTTCCAATATTCTTATCTGTATCATTATAATGGTTCTTATTAAAAAAATGCGACACTGAATAATTTCCCAAAGCACTACGTCGAACATTAAGCTAAAATTTTAACTATTACTTCAATACCGGAAATATATGCTGACAATTATCGTTTCCAGCAACTTGGTATCCTGAGTGGGAGAATGAAATATAAACTCTCATGTCAAGAGAAACATGTATTTGGGATGGAAAGCTTTCTATACCATGCATATTTTAAAATATACAACTCCCACATTCGCCCAAATATTACACACCTATGCATATAATATATTATACACTATGCATATTGTTTGAAACTAATAGAAGGATGTAAGTTGTTACATTTAGATATTTCATAATCTTTTAGATGCATTATAATCCCAAGAGAACGTAATTCATGAAGTTTCAACATGTTGTTCAAATAAAGCGAAATTTATAAGGAGTTAACAAACTGAAAACTGCTTATGCTTAAGTTGAGCTTTTGAAAAACAAAGACTGAATGATTTTTAAAAATTCATAGGTTTCGATATGTGTTCTAAAATATTTCTTATACTAATGCAAATAGAGAGATCAATTATTTTTGACCGTCATGAGATCTCTTTAAAGTGCTGTGAACAGCTGTCAAGATCGATACCCAAACTGTAACAAGGATTCCAAGAAAGCCGCAGGGTTTAGAAACGTTTTTTTTTTTTTGAAAAATAAATTTTGTTGAAGTCTAGTCGCAAACATAAAAACAAAAGAATTTCAAAAAGGATGATTATTTGTTTAAATATATATATATATATAATAATTTAAAGTAAGAATAAATTCAATTTAAATCATGAATCCTTCTACTTTTTTCAGTTCTTTTTTTAAATTTTTTTATCATTTTTAGGGAATATATTAAAGTTTAATTGTGAAATATGCAAATAAAATAAACGCCGATAGATAAAATTTTAAATAACTAATTACCATTTTAAATGCTTAAATTTTAACAGAGAGATCACATTGTGCTAAAATTTATGAGCAAAAAGCGGTCTTTCTATAAGGTTGTCGTCATTTTAATTGGATAGTAGGTAGTAGAAAATCTCTTATATCTGAACTGAGTATTGATAAAACATCCTTATATCTTAAAATTATTTAAGTAAATGAGAGGAATCTAGTTATGGGAGATTTTAGAAAAACATTCAGATTAGTTATCTTATCTCGATTATACACAAGATCATTAGGGCTATAATTTCTAAAATATTGAGATTGACAAAGGATTTTAGATTTGTAGTAACACTGCTATTAGATAATGAAAATAAATATCTTATACTACATCTTGTTCCTATTATCCTAAACTTCAATTAACGATGTATTCTAGATTAAGAAACTTATACAAAGTTTTAAAATAGCATTTTATTTTTCAGATTTTATCTACACGGGTTAAACTTGCATTCCTGTCCAATATTTCTATTAAATTCAATACATTAAGTGTGAGTTCATCTATTATAGAACTGAAATATGGATTTTAAATGTTCTTTTTTCATAACTTTTAATTAAATGACAGATTACATACTTGATAATATCAATAGTAAAAATAAATAACATTTATTAGATGTATAATATATTAAGAAACAATCCTGAACAGTTAGAACAAAATTCCAGCTCAAAAATACTTTGTATAAGACCATTCACTATATCTTCTTTGCCACAGGTTATTGGTCTCAATGTAATTTAAAATCACCGCCATATTATAATGCAAAAATATATTTCTTTGGATGCATTTGTAAAAAAACCATTTTTCATATTTTGAGACAAAATGTCATATGTATGTCAGATAAAAATTTAGTCAATTTCAAAATAGAAGCTTTATCACAAGCTTTTAAATAAAATTACAAGAATTCAAAATTTAAAATGATATAAAATATAAATTTGGTAAAATATTTTACAACAAGCATATCAGAAAATTCTTTAACCATTACATAAAGATTATGAAAGCTTTCTTTAAAAAAACTATGCGGGTAAAGTCTACAAATATTCGACGAACATGGAGAATGCGTTCTGTGTATTCTAAATTAAGCTTGAAAATATTCCCACTGGATAATTCCCGTCTTACTACAGTTGTATTTGTTTTTTACTGCACAGCTCTAGTTCTCTTGCCAGATCAATATTATATTCTACATGTTCCTTTTACCTTCTAGTACTTCATAATTACCTTCATAGACAAGTCATATTGATTCATAATCTAAATCATTTTTCCCCTGGAATCCCATAACATCTTCCCTCGATATTCAAAGTAGCGCTGTAAAATTCCAATAATAAATCTTTATCAGATAGTATATAAGGCGTACGTATTTATTAAATAGATTAATATATACAGAAATATATAAATATGACTTATTACTATCTTATTAAAATGAAGGACCATCCATCTCTACATTAAAACTAAAGTGTTAAAATATTATTTGGGGGTTTTCACTCAATATCAAAGTAAAACAAACACTATTATTTTTTCCTCTTGTATGTCATAAATTTAAAGTAAGCATTATTGTCATGGACATTTATCTGAAATAAATATTACTACAAACTTATGAGCTATATATGTTGCAAATATTACTTCTCGTAGTGAAATCTAGGTGGCGCATTTCGCCAGAAATATCCACGCTTGTATAAGAACTCCTGTATGCAGTTCGAGGGAATGTCGACTCTGGATTGACTTAGCTGTTTCGACTTGAGTTCAATTTCTTTTGTTATTTTGCGATAAATGTTTTAGCATTTATAAAGTGTCCATCTGTTTGAGAATCCTTTCCTATAGTTGAATTAGCTATTGAATTAACGTTTGAGAACCACCGATAGCTTAGAACTCTTTTCAATATATATTTATCTTCCTTAGTTCACAACTTAAGTCTTATCGCAGTGTGCAAAAGTTTAAAGCCCCCTATACTGATAACAGCTTTGGGAAGACATTAGACGCAGACGACCAATTAATAAGTTGGATTGCAGAGAGCTCTCCAAAGGTGTTTTGAAGGAAAAGCTAGATTTAATAGCAGTACAGTGTTCAGACATTTTGAATCCAGACACAAGGGCTTAGCATTGTAAAAGGCCCAAATGCAGAAACTCACGGAACGTCTGAAACAGAAACGATATTCATTCTCTTAGAAATATTAATCTTAAACTTTGAAATAATGGGGTTCTTGTCCCATAAATCTAGCAAATAAAATTTTATTGTACGCATGTAATAAACTGAATACCCCGCATGGAGAATCTTTGATAAGAAAGATAAAATAAACTTATGTTGTGGAACATCCTCTGTCTCAAATACATTCGTTTATTGAGTCGAGTAGCGGCTGATCTCTATTTTTTATATCCACATAAGAAAAAGAGATTTGGTGTTGTATTAACATGAGAATACAGAACCAAATGATGTTAGATATCTGGAGGAGTTATAACAGATGTTGATATTACACACAAATGTGTACAAATGTATAATTTTCATGCATAAAAGACCACGGTGTGCTAATAGCCGTCCAGTTACAAATTACACGAAACCAAATAAAATTTACAACATGCAGAAAATATTTGGAATTTTTTTAAGTAAAGCCTCCAAGTAATACGTGGAAATTATCTGCAGTTTAAAAATATTGAACTTTGAACATTGAACTCAGTATCGAATATCAGTTGTTTCTATATTGGTGCACCCAAGTTCTGCAACTATTCTTTTCGCAGGCACTTTATTTGTTCTCCATATTTATATTTTTCTTTCTTTTATATTTATTAAACGTAATTATCTGTCAAAATGGTCAAAACGGTCTCCCCTGCGAGTGCTCAGTCAAAATAGGGGTGGTACATGGCTGATCGAAATCCGACCCTCATGGTGCCCTAAAAAAATTGGAGTCGCATTCCTCAGCTCCCAACCCTCTACATACGTGATGTGGAATGTTCTGGCCAGAGGGCGTACGTCACAAGAAAAACATAAATCAAAACAGAGAAAACTGTAAGTAGTCTTAAGTTTTTACACTCTACTATACCTATTATCATGTACATCTAACGACACAGAGAGTAATTTATGTTCAATATTCGCCAATAATGCTGATGTACCACCAGAATTTTTTGAAAAATGTTCTACTCATGGATATGATATTTAATATTGCAACATGATATACAACGTAAAATTAAATACACTATGTTCTAATAAAGTACTAGACCTTTTTTTTTAAATTATTGTGAAGTGATATGAAATGATGGTCTTCGTCTTTAATAGCCTTCAGGTATATTTCAATGTATGCTTTTGATAACAGGAACTTTTTAAAATTTAACCCAAGTTAGAATTATTAATGTAATAAACTTCAACATTAGAATTTTAGAATGATAATTTACAATTCTAATGTTGATAATTATACAATTTTAATATTACAGGATTTTTTGTGAAATTAAAAATGTTAAAATGCTCATAGAATACCTTTATTTTTTATTCTAATATTGCGATAACGTATTTTAAAAACATAATAATTATGGGCACCATTAATTTTCAGACAGTTCCGTGTAAACTAATATCTGAGAAATGGAGAAATGTATACAGTATTGGAACGATTAAAAATATAAAACTGGCTTATAGAATAGTAAAAGTCGGGCCCAATAAGTCGGTTCTGTTTTCCTCAACATTAATTTGCATGCTGGCGTTTTGCCACATCTCGCTTGTGATTATCGCCTCTCTCCTTCTGTAGATGGAGTTTAGTTTAAAAAATACGTGAGTAGCATAGGGCAAGGAGTTTTTCTTAATCTTGTTAAACGCATTCGTGGCCGTTGTAATTGGTATTCTTTACTTTCAGAATGCAAATTGGAATAAAATGCTAAGATTTCTCTTACATTGTTTCGACTTTGGCGAGGGCAAAAGAGCAACGAAACTAAGGCTGCATTGGGTTTACAAAGAAAATACACAAAAGTAAAACACAAACAAGACGAACTTCAAAATATATTCAGTATTTTCAGTTGCACCAAAGACAGTGCAATAAATTCTAGTTTTTTTTTTGTTAATTTTATGTGGTTTCAAGGGAAATAGAGAAAGTCATTAGAATTTTTAGAATATTTGTTAAAAAGAAATAGGTTGCATTTCGAATTCAGTAGCTTACATCAAAAGATTTTTTATTCAGATCTAATTCAAGAGTTATTTTCAGCGCCAAATAATGGTTGTAATTACTCAATAATTTTCATATTACTAGAAAAGAGTACGAATGCAACAAAGAAAACTTCTTAATACTTAATTAAAGAATACTTTTATTTTAAATCGTTAAAGAATAGAAATCTGAATTAATTTATTCATCTTTCTATTATTTGAAGAATTAAAGAGAAAATTAAAGCTTGTAAGCTCTTCCAAAAAAAAAATGTTGTAAGGTTATAAAATTGTAAAACTGTTAGCTTGTAAAGCTTGTAGGCTTTAAATCAGCATTATTTATAAAAAAAAAATACATAATGGTGTGAGAGACATAATTAGAAACAACACACTTTCTTAGATTCCCAGTTAGTGGAATACTGGTTTCAGATCTAATGAATCGGATTCGAAACCCGCTTTAGCAAAGGGATGTTACAGTACCATTGGAAAAAAACAGTAAACGATCGTTAGGAGATGTATCGCAAAAAATTTTGATGGATAAAAATTCGGAGTCGAACGAAAAAAAATTAATCAGGGAATTATACATTAAGACCAACATCGTGTGTCGTTACCCCAAAAGGTAGAAACACTTAAAGTATTTGAAGATAACACTTTTTTACATTGTTTGAATAGTTAAGTGGGTTGAAAATCAACCTCAAAGTTTGGAAATCCGTGTTTAAGCCTAGTCTAGGAAGATGTCAGTTTTATTGTTCGGTGATTTTATTTATTTTAGCAATGCAGCATATTAGGAGGAGTTTAAAAATTATTCCTCAAACGGAACACATTCTTTTAAGACTAGAATATTTAGTGTTATACATTTCTTTAAAATGAATTGAGTATTTCCCTTTGGATCAATAAACATTAATTTTTAAGTTTACTAACCACGTTTATTTATTTAATTAATATATACATCACAGACTTTCTTACAAAACAGTATTTTTTGAATGTTAATTTAACTAAATAATCATTAAAAATTTATTCTCTCAAAATATTTTCCAATAAAAAATTAAACCCAAATAAATTATTGCTTTTCTATATTTGTATTTTATTATTTGTTTGTTAGTTACTTGTAAATCCCCTTTTTCCTTTATTCATTAATAAAGGGTAAGAAGCTGCTATGCAAAATCTGAAATACTAATAAAGTTTGAGAGCATTTCATAGCATAAAATATTGTACAGAATTTGCGAAAAATAGAATTGAAATAATTCTAAGCGAAATTCATCATTTTACTATAACACATTAGTAATTCACCAAACAGTTTTCACTCTTGAAAGGAATTAATAATTTTTAAAATATATTCAATTTTATATCAAACTTCTTGAAATGGTATATTTCCCAGTGGTTCAAATTCAAATACTTTAAACTCTAGAGACTACAGTAGTTAGCTATTTTAAAGTTAAATACATTAATAGTTGTCAAAGTTCTAAAATAATTTAAACTGTTAGAATTAAGTATTTAAATTTTAAAAAAAAAATGCTAAAAGTTTAGTGCTACATACGTTGAAACAATACTAGTCGTTCAATCTACACATATGTAATGACTGAAGCATACATGAAAAGGTAAATTTCATAATTCTTGTCACATGTTTACCGAAAAATGGAAAAATAATCCAAAAATTGTTTTCATCTTCCACTTTTCAAATTCATTCTGTTTAAATAAATTTCCCTTGCAATATTAAATACTAAACAATAGTTGGAAATGAATTCGAAAATTTCGATTGTCGCAAATGAGAATCAAAATAGCTTTAAACTTTCGAAAGATACTCACGTTGGACTTATCCTAGAATGTGCAGATTCACAGCTTAAAATAGCGTAATGCTTTGTCATTGTCGAAAAGAAGATTAAAAATCTCCCTTTTCGTGAAAGAATATTTCAAAATCTTACTCTGCAGGCTCTAACAAATCATATTTCACACAGTCTACTTTATCGAGGAAAGTTCTAAATATTTCTCAGTAGCGTACCTCTTTTGTTCTAACAGGCTTTTAAGTAAGCTCGTACCTATATCACCCTATTTAATCAGCTTAAGTTCTGAGTTGTTTATGCTTCCATTTTGAGAAAGATAAGCAGAAAGTTGTTTAGAAAATGTTTTGAAAAGTAAAAGGTTTTATATTCTCAGAAAAGGCCTAAAATATGTTTCTAAAACGTGGTGGAGGAATATATTTTCAGTGCTAAGAATAACAGTATTTAATTCAAGTAAAAATATTTTGTAAATCACAAATATGATAGATGTTCTAAGAAAACATTTCGAAATGTTTTAACAGTCTTTTGCATAATAACAATGCATAGGATAAAGGACGACTTAAATAATGTTTTGTTAAAATAACATAATTACTTGCTTTTGAAATATTTCCAAAACATTGATGTTAAATTTTAATTCAAATACAGACATTTATCTAAAGAAAACTATAGAATTAATATTTACCGGAAATTCATTAAATGTCTCTTTCATCTATAGTCTAGGCATGGTTTATTGTTTCTAAAAATTATAGAAAACAGGCGTGAATATAAGAGTATTTTACAATTTAATCATGCACTTAATTTATGCATGTGTGGGTGGGTTTTAATCATTCCTGGATAGTTATTAAGCTTATTTTCATAGTTACAAAAGATAATAAAAAATAAAATGAAATGGCAATTTATTTTCTACAATTTGTACAAAAATTATAAAGTTTCTATTATTAGTAAGGATGTTACTTAATAGTGAAATTATTTTGTTCTCTTTTAAATAAGTGCAGATTGAATACAGTTAGCAAAAAAAATATCTATTTTTCAACCTATGTCATTTTTTTTTCAAAGGTATTTCTTTCTTGCTGTAGAATTTACATTCATTATAGCAGGAAACATCATAATGATATGTTTGACCATATTTGGAAAATATATAATTTAGAAAAAAATTTATTTTAAAACTTTTTTTTTCAGTTGTTTTAAAAAACTAGACTACCCACATCTTGGAAATATGTTTGAAGAATATACTAGAATGTATTACGGGGTTTTTATTCATGCCAAGAGACTGGTGTTACTCTTATATGGGTAGAAAAAAGAGATATTAAGGTTTTGGGATCTTAGAGGAATGACGCTTTCTATTATAACTAGCCCCCCCCCCCCCAACAAAGCCCCGAAAAATAATAAATATAGAATTACGTTAAATAAAAGCAAATATCTTTCAGTGGCAATTAACTGCTTTATTTGTTCATCTCCATATGCTTTACATACAGGAAAAGATTTTCAGTACATTTTACGGTGATTCAAATAATATTTCCTTATACATTTTTAACAGTTTTTAAGTCATACTATTTTTTCAGATGTATATATTTTTGTTCTTTACCGAATCAGATCATATTAATAATACTGTGTTATAAACAGATGACACCGATTATCAATTCTAATTTCATTTTCACTCGATTTAAGCAGTTTTTATTGGTAAATTTAACTTTATTTTCTTTTAAAACCGCTGTTTGTATTTTAACAAAAGACTCATTTCATGGTACACATTTTATAACAATGTTTACGGTGATGGCTAAAATGAACAAATCCCTGAATACTCTAGCTATAAGTTTATTTTTGTGAAATCCTCATTTATTATCGTTATGTCAATACGGCATTTAACATGAAGTGCATTCAACACTACTGCATTAAACATTAATATTAGTCTTCTCAAATATTTTCCCTTTCAAAACACAATTTTCACTATTTTATTACATTGAAGCAATATATATAGTAGAATATCATCTTCGTGTCAATTGTGCGGAGACCCATCTGAGAATATGCAATCTAATTTTCCACTATCGAGGATTGGTATATTCCCTGAAAGCAATTCGTAAACCTCATAAATTAAGAACAAATATGTATTTGAGTTAATTCCCTTGCAGGTAGCATGATGTCAAATATTTGTGGCAGAGAAGAACTACCATTCTATGATCTACCACCAGTTTTGAAACTAATAATGTTATTCTCTAGCCCTTGTAAACTTCGCACTATAACCGAAAAAAGCCATAAAACTCAGCGCCATTAAAGTTACCTTTGCCAAAAGAACTATAAACTTTGATCATAAATGTGAAAGTTACGAGTTGTAAAGCGATAAATTGCTTCGCAGGGCTCTAGCATGAAATATTCATGTAATATGTGGCGGAATGGGACCTTCGCACATAAACGTTTCTTTGAAGCGTATGTAAAGTAAAAGGATAGGTTCCTAGGTAATTTCGCGCTTGATTAGCCAAGCATTTTGATGTTACATCATCTGTAATAATATATTTATCAGACTGCGTCTCATTTTGAAGGGACACTGGCGGTAGGAGGAAAAAAACGGAAACATCTTAATACACTATGTGTTTCAGCTTGGAATTTCAAGGTATCTTTCTATCTGCCTCAATTTTATTCATCCTCCATTGATAAGTCCATAATACGAAATGCGTTTAAAAAATTAATTGAACTTCTTATGCTCTTCGATGCAAGAAATCCATGTTTTTCTGAAGATTAAAAACTGCATAAAATTTTGCAATAAATATCGACCTTAAAGATTTTATATTCTGCGGCTAAGGAGCAATCATCCATCTATTGTGGAAGAATGATTTCTCTTTTTTTGAGTCATAAAATATATCGCCATAAGATGTAGCCTAAAGTATATCATTTATGTGAGAATTTATTTAGGATCTAACTTGTGATTGGGTTTTGTTGTGCATATCAAAAAATAAGCTTTTAAATTTCATTCTTTTTTATCTAAAGGACAAGTTTTTTCCTTTATGTTTGAATATTTTTTTACTAGAATGGGGCAAAGATACTTCATTTAAAATTAATGCGTGTATGTATATATATATATATATATATATATATATATACAGTGGAATCTTGATCTATCGTTTTCGAAGGGACTGACTGAAGTAAACGATGGATGCGAGAAAAAAGTATTTACATACCTCAAAGTCTGATATCTCTAAAATATATTTTCTCACATACATAAATGCATACATACCTGTAGTGTAACTGAAGGTAAAATTACAAAGTTGTACTGAAATCCAAGATAATAATAGTAATAATAAAAAAAAAGAAATACACGTAGATACACATGAATTTTGATTCAAATAAAAGCACTTAATTTTCATTTGCTTTTTAGCGGTGTTATCTCTATAAGTAAACAATATTTTTTCTGTATTGTAAATTGCATTCTTTTCGGTATTGGTTATTGTGTGAGAGTACAAAGAAGCGGCAGGCGTGAATCGTTTGTAACTAGAAACATTCCATTGAACTGTGTTGGGTCTGACATTAGACCACCATGAAGTTCTGCTTCAGGGTGAAACCCTCATCGGCCACTGTAGAACTGCAGCAATTATAAACTTCTCACATCCTAGACCAAACACCAGGGTGCCTCCATATCAAGGCCAACAGGAAAGCCAGAGGGCAGCAGGAACCTTTCAGATCGGCTGACTGTAAGCTATTGCTGATAACAACAGAAATGTTGAATAGTCGGAGAATTTGAAATGAGTTGCCATAAAATAGGATACTCCAGGGGCTAAAGAATTAAGGAACACCAACGACGAACAAATAATGGGAGTGGTACGATAACTCGCTAACAGGCTAAACAGGAGAGAGCAAAAATACGAGACCGTGCATCTCAAATGTTCTGCTCATTGTTTCATTAGAGCGTAATTATAGCTCAATCCAGACATTTATATTTCAGGTTCAGTTATTATGAAAAAACGATCGATCCGATAAATTAATATAAAGCTGCGATATTCTGAACGAATATTGCGGGAAATCGATGGATCGAGGAACGATCCATGCGGTCTGTTTTTGCTTGTTTTCTATGGAATTAATTCGGGACTGGATGAAATAAACGATACATACGGGAAAACGATCGTTAGGGTAACGATCGATCGAGATTCCACTGTATATATATATATATATATATATATATATATATATATATATCCATGGCGTCATAGTTTTCGGGAAACTGAAATTTTTACATTACATTATATGTGTATATTAGGGTGGGTCGAAAAAAATAAGTAGTTTTTGTTCGGAACGCTTTAGTGCGGAAAAGTTGTCTACTGTAATAGGAAGAAAAACAGCATAAAAAATTAAAATCAGTTAACATCTTCCGTTCGCGTATCGTATTTAAATTTTATAAAAAATTGCAAAAATCGCGAGACTTTTGTAATTTTTTTTTGTTAGTTAAATTTTTTTAAATAAACACTCTTTTGTTTATTACACTTGTTTTATAGTTTAAATGAACTAAATAAATTAAATTCTGATCATAAATCTAATATTTTTCGTTCGCTCAACGTCTTTGAATAAACAGAATTTTAACAATTTTTCGCAATAATTTTCATTGTTCAACTCTTCGCTCGATTTGCTAAAACCATAGGACCCAGAACTCAACACGTGGAGGTGGTTCCACGCCGAGTTCCTTCCACACCCTACCCAACCAACCATCTGATTGTTGGGAATGGTATTTACATTATATTTACGTCTATTTACAAAGATTTTCCGTAGAGTAGGATTATTTGGCTTACTCTTTTTTATATCTATACACATTTAACGTCTGATTTTTTGGAGAAATGAGGCATAATCGATCTAGACTTCAGTATTGATCGGATATAGCCATCTCTAGCTTCATGTCCACATACTTTATTCGTGGCCTCTGTCACAATTTTGACGCACCTCTCCACAGCCTGGGTGTGACCGGGAAACTTTAGTATTTCTCTGATGGGCATAGTGTCAGAATTTAAGAAGGATTTAATATAATCTCCACTTTAGTTCCACAGCATTTGTGGAAGATAGACCACACAAGAATTCCAATTAATAATTTCAATGTAATCGGAAGCTTGAAAGTTTATCTTCGGTGGTATGAAATTTCTAACAGTATTCTTCTTTGGGACGGTTTGTCTTGCTTTTATGATCCTTCTGTAACCAATCTCCCGAATATGTTCTCTTTCATAAACAAGCATTGCCAACAAAACATTATCTGGGTGCGCAAAGAATGCATTTCGTTGAATTACGGGATAGACAACTAGAAGTAATTCGTCGGATAAATACCGTGATGTTTGTATTAATTGAAACACATGTTTTGGGTCGTCAGTGAAATATTTTCTCTTTTTTATGGCAATCCCCATAGGCTTTGGTGGAAAAATGGATATATGATTTCAAGATGAAGCCAAATATTTCTTTTAAGTTTCCGGATGGATCTGATGAACTTATATACAACCTAAGGACTCGGCTGGCCGCAGTTAGCCATCTGGAATGGGACAATGGACCAGGGTCCATATTTGCCAAGTCTTCTGAACAATGTCGCAAGATGATTGGGTTTGAAATGTCCAACGAATACTGTTGGTCTTTGCTCAACAAATTCCTGTCTATATTGGGAATCGAACAATCTATGGGTTCATAATCAATCACAAGGAGATTTTCACAGCAAGTGAGTCACATAATAAACAAACGAGTGTTTATTTTAAAAGTTTTAACTAACAGAGAAAATTACCAAAATATCGTGATTTTTGCAATTTTCCATAAATTTTAAGTACCTGCGCGAACCTAAAGATGTTAACCGATTTTAATTTTTTTGTACCGTTTTTGATCTTATTACAATAGGCAACTGTTCCGCACTAAAGAGTTCCGAAAAAAAAATTTATTTTTTCTACCCACCCTAGTGTAAATATACACCTTTTAAAATATATATTATGTCACTAATTCAAAATGTAGAGGTTTTTTTATGATAATTTCTGTCGTGCACTAACATAGCAGGTGTTTATAGGAAAAAATAATTTTTCGCTAATAGCTTTTCTTTTCAGGGTATTAACAACGCACAAAAATGCATGAAAGATAGAAGACACGGTGATAGAATGTATAACGACGCCATACTGATATTCTTCATATTCCCCCCCCCCCTCTCATTAAAAGCGTACTTAGCCCGAAATGAATATCGATTCATTAAACACCGTCACATCATATCCAATTTTTTCAAAGGTACAAAAATGTGGTATGTTTATACCTACAATATGTGCATAGGGATCATGGTGATTCTTGTAGTGTACATGCACATATTCCTAAAATTTAAACTTGCTTAGTACAGCTCCTTACTTCCTTCGCAATTAAAGAAATAAATTACGAGTGGTGGTCTATGAAAAACTATGCAGTTTAGGATTTGACGACAACGGAAAATTGCCCGAGAAGCGAATGAATGAAATTGTAAAATACACGTCCAATACGAAAGACCTTTAAACACTCCGCGCGCGCGCACGCACACACGCACACACGCACACACGCACACTATTAGCAATATGAACTAAGAATTACTTTAAAGGTCCATTAATTACTTGCCTTTCCGAAGTTTGACGTCATATTTTGCATTTCATATTTTGCCTGTTCAAGTTAAAGCGATTCAATTCATAACTAAGCCTAATCACTGACGCAAATTTCTTGTGATTACGTCATATTAGGCCGACTGCCGTACGTCATATAATTAAACATAAAAGTCTCTAGTAGAGGGCGTATTTCGTAGAAGTTTCAACCCGATATTTGAATATCAGCTTTTGACACGTGTATATAAGATGTGGATACTTTCAGGAAAGATATATAGGTGTGTGTATAGAGGTGATGATATAGAAGATATGAGGTGAGTTTCGGTATTATTAGGTACTGTCAAGCTGCTCTGTTCATCAATGCGTTTATTACGAAGTCGTTGTCTGTTTTCATAAGGTAACAAGATATTGTATTAAGCCTGCTAAAAGTAAAGTATTTTATAATACTTCAACATTTAAATCCCTTCTGATAGTCCATCACAGTATAGGAAATAGACTGGTTGTTTAAGAAATTGATTCAATGTAAAAACCCGGTGTGCAATACTAATGTTACCAGTGAAGAATGAAGATATTGACATTGTTGTTTTTAACTAATTTTAACTAGTTTTCAAATGAATAAATACTTTTATGTTATTGTTAAAAGGCTTGTCGTCTATACATTATTTTAGGCATCTTCAATGGTTTTAACGTATACCTTTTTTAACAAACATAGCTTTTACTGCACAGCTTTTATTCTACTGTATATATATATATATATATATATATATATATATATATATATATATATATATATATATATATATATATATATATATATTCATTGCATCACGTCCTTAAAATACAACCTGAAAAGGAAAACTAGCTTATATTTACATGGCTGGAGATAGACTCAGCCTGAAAGGAATAAAATTTTGATTTGATATCAGTCGTGTCGAATGGTTTATTAGAGCTACAAAAGTACGTCCGTCCATTTCAGAAGACGGCTCGGAAGCTAATATCACCTTTCAACATTACGCGCGAGAGTGCGAAAAAAACTTGTGGCTAATATTTTACAGGGTCAGCGGATATTGGGGCTCGCGATGCGAACCCACGCCTGATTCTAAAATGTACACGTGTAGAAATGCAAAGGCATGTGATTCATGCGAAGTTCTGTTGCTAAGGGTTTTGTGGTGATAAAGTGATGTTACTGGAGATTGGATTTAGGAAAGGGTATTTAAATGTTAGAATGGAGGGCATAATATTTAATTTATTACACACATATATATATATATATATATATATATATATGTTTGTTTGTGTGTGTGTGTGTGTGTGTGTGTATGTATGGACGAATATCCTCTGAAGAAGCACCTGCAGCGTTCGAAAAAATCTTGATATAAACAGGCTATCATGTACCTGGAGTTTCCAAAAGTTCATTTGTCAGGACCTGTGTGTCTAAAATTATGTAATTTCCTATCTCTCTTCCCCGGAAATTAGTTACGTCTATTGTTTCTGTGGAATAAATGTAATTATTTCTGGTTGCTAATCAGTTCTTTTACTTCCTCTTTCTAATATTTACAATTCTATAAACACCGTGTATCTTTTATTAAAATTTAACTCTATGAATCTGAACACACTGCATAAAAGATATTAATAAGAAATAAGGGCGTGAACTTGATGTGAGCTATATATATGGTAAAGTTAGAGTGTTAATACATGTGGAATTTATTTTTTAACTGATTGAAGACTTAGAATGAAGAAACAGGTGATCATCTCAGTCCTTTGCAGAAACTAAAACAAGGGAGTATATGAAACCGGTAGAGAGAATGTTTGAAAGGCGTGTAGAAATAAAATAATTATTGAAAGTTAAATTTAACACGGGGGATCAATCAGGTGTATTTTGGTACATTTTGTGTTCCCCGTTTTGTTCCTTCCCTCAAGGCAAGAATGAATAAACTCAAATTTTTTCTTTAATACACATTATATCATCTAATCACAGGATATTAAACATCTTTAAGTCAGATACATTAAGGATAGAGATAATAGTTCCTATAATCTTTTGAAATAAATCCAAAGAAGATATTCTGATATGCATACCTGTATATTTGAACTGGTGAATTACTGTTTCCTAGAAATCGAGAATGCCGAATACTTTCGACATCTTAAGTCTCGTAATAATAGAGATACCCTAGAGTTTACAAGGTATCCTATCGTGGTAGAGAGTTACCAAAACACAATTGACACAGTCAAGTCAATTCTTGATGAAATCACAAACGCTTTCTCTTTTTGAAGACGTACACAGCATAGAAAATTTGCCAACTATGGACTAGATATCGACAAGAAATTTACAATTATTATAAAAATCAGTAAATTTGTCATTCACCTCTTTTTTTAGTACGGATCGTTTTGGTATAATGCAGAGATGTTATTGTATCCAAATCTTATGCAGTTGATTCGTTAAAGTCATAATTCGTTGATGTCAATTCGTTAAAGTCATTGCGGCAACCGCATTAGGAGATAATATACTTAAGGAGCAGTCTACGAGGCAAGACTTCAGGGGTAAACTATTTATTGCAGAAATTTTGATTTATTGAAGACCAACTATTATGCAATAATATGTTAGTGACAAAAGTTATGTTACTGAATTGGTTTAGGGTAATAAAAAATACAGTATAGGAAATTACGGTATTGCATATATACTTGTATTTCATTATCTTCCCGTAGTATTTATGATTATTAATTCATAGGCAGAAACTTATAATTTTAAAGTTTCTCTGGTTATAAATTATATGTTTTATAATAGATTTGAAATGGTTATTTTCTAACATTTGGTGCGAAAGTTAACATTTACAATAATTTCCTTATGGTGACAAGGGATCTCCAACCTCGTTTTTTTTAAATGTTCAAGATTTTAATCTAAATACAAAAGGATAATACTTAATTCTTTTTCCTGGGCTTGTGACGGCCCTGGGGTACAGCGCGCTGGCTTTCAGTGTTGAGAGTTCTCGGATCGAATCCCGGCGTCTCGCCACCGTAAATGCTTCTGTTTGTGTCGTTCGTTCATAGGGGTAATGCTGTCCGCTTTTATGGTGCTCTCGAAATAAAAGGGGCAGTAAACTGCGGTTAGTATAGGCAATTGTTTGACGATAAGTTTCTCCACTACTAAGTAAAAAAAAAAGCATTTTTTACTACATTGAAGACAGTTGAAATTCACAAATAAGTATTTTGTGGAAGAATAAGGCCTATTTTTCAAAAAGATTCTTCAAAAATGCGACAATTGCTCAAAATGATCCATTCGCATCCATTTTCTTCTAATTTCTTCCAAATTTCTCGGGATTGATAATGGAAGTGTTTGCCATAAAATTGTGAAAAATGTTTTGAAACCACAAATATTTTGAGATTTATAGACCATGAAATAAAGTAAAAACATATAAAAATAACAGGCAGATTAAAAAATAATTATTTAGGGCTTTAGATTCATACAAAAAAAAAAGAGTGCACAATTATGTTTATATATGTACGGTAAACTTATATTAAAAAAATAAGATTTTTAAATGATTTGGAAAGCACATGGAGCATTTTGAAAAATGCTAGCATTTTTGAAAAGATTTTGAAAAGCAGACATCCTTCTGCCAAAAACTCCTTATTTTGAAGTCCAAGGGTCTTCAATGTAATAAAAAAGAATACAAATTACTCTCATTTTGTACATAGAGTTAAAAATTTGTAATTAAAAAATTCGAGAATGAAAGTCCCTTGTCCCCTTAATAACAAAGAGTGATTTAAACGTCTCTCATTCACTTCCGAACGTAGTGAGGTTGTTTTCCCTTTTATAATGTCACATGAATCAGTAACTTAAGAAACCACCCATTACATGCGAACATTTCATTTTTAATAAATTTATAAATGGGGAATTAAACAAATCCACCCTTTTGTATTTCGTGGGCGTGAAAATCCACAATAGTAAGAAGCAATAACTTTTAATATGACTTTCCTTATAAATCACACATCGTTCAAATCTCTCGCATTTCTAGTTAAATCAAAATGATTTCTTTATTCAAGTTATCAAAATTTTCGGCGCAAGCGATGAATCTTAGTGTGAAGGAAATCAGAAATTTCTGTTTCCCGCTATCCTGCCTTCACTTAAGTTTCTGAAATTCAACGAAATTCTGGGTAGTGAAAAAAAAAGTAAAGAAAAAATTTACCGAGGGAGAATATTATTCTGCTCAATACTGTTTTGAATTTAATGCATTATGGCAGAATTGAGGTCGGTTTTAAACATAAAAAGAAACTCAGCTATTGCATGGTAGCCATAAGAAAATTTACTTCGTCCTAAGAAAGTAAGGAATTCAATAAAATTAAAAGTCTTTCATTACTCAAAAAAATATCTTAAACTGACTTGATTCTAATCAAAACGAATAACTTTCAAAAGAATTACCTTTTACAATCCTTCCGAGCCGTGTATTTATTTTCAACAGACAAAATAGGTATCATTAGCTTGACTTTTTTTGAATAACTGTAGATATTTTGTGAAAAATAAATAAATTGTAAACTAAAGAGTAACTGTATTAATTATAATATATTAATTATGAATTAAATTAATTATAAATGAAATATAACGGTCTATGAACAAATTACCCTCATACATTTATCCTGATAAAAATTCCTTATTTTTGAACATATTAATTAAGTTACGGCTGCATTCTATATTTATTTCATTGTTAGCAGGAAGAAAATCTAATACTTCAGATATGTTAATATGAATAACATTGTTTGAAGTTCAAGTGATGACTAGGAGACTTTCTTTTACGGTTTCGCATGAAGTATACTTCTTTCAGATAAATTAATGTAAATAAAATATCTGTTCATATATATCAAGTCAAATGATTCCTTCTTTTTCAAATAACCAATTTTGTACTTTGTATTTCGCGTGATTATTAATACATCCATATAGACCCAGTTTCTCTCTTTCTTTCTCTAGCTAGCTAGCTAGCACACACACACACACATATATATATATATATATATATATATATATATATATATATATATATATATATATATAACCCCTTGAAAGTTATTGGCATAAAAATTGCAATACTGATTGCTCGAGGAAATTTTATTATACTAAAATATTCCAGAGTCAAACAAGAACTAGCAAAGGTGCATGTTAGCAGTAACAGATGTTGAATTAAAACAAAACCACCATTTCATAGCTTTGCGACACTGTCGCTTTAATCTTCCCTTTCCTGTGTAAACAAGGTGCAATATCTGCCATATAACAAGGTGGAAACTGCATACAAACACCTTCATTATTACTTTTAAAAGGCAGAAATTGTTAAACAGTACATTAATATCCTAACATCTGTTGCTTCTGACTTTGTGATTCTGCTATACTCACTCCAGTATTTAATTAAAATGTGTTATTGACTCAAAAGTCATGTTTAATGCATCAAATAAAAGTTTTGAAGAGCTTTTATATTATAAGAACAAAGAAAGAAATTAATCGATTTATAAAACTGATAGAAAGAAGTGTTCAACGATGCAGTATGTTGACCGAAAATGAATAACAAATGAAATATATACAATTTTCATTTGAATGTTACAAAATAAATACATTACACTATTAATTATTCTTGAAGAGAGGGAAACAAAACTTAGAAGTTCGTTTTGCTATTTTCGTAGATTTCATTAATCTTTCAGAATTTAATTTTAATGTTAACAGAGTTGTATTTAAATACTGAATTTCATTGTCATAGTTTTGGGTATTGCAGGGATCTAAACTATAGGAACTAATAGAGCAAATGGAAATGCGAAAGAAGAGTTAAATTGTAAAGCTGCTGCCACACGTCGTATCAAGAAAAACTTTTTCGTATTTTACTAATAATGTTAGGCAGTACCAAATATGATATATCAAAGCTGTTTAACCTGATCAATATTATTTTAAGTACTATAAAATTAACTGAATAAACTAATTGAAATCACTGGATTTTTTTATATCCTACATCCAAAAGCTTCGCTTCAATCCCTTGAAAAAGAAAGTTAAATAATGATATTGAAAAAATTATTTTATTTATAATACTGATTTGAACTTTTTCGGAATAAAACAAGCAATAGTTTGAAAATATTATTTTCCTGAATATTATACACACACACACACACACATATATATATATATATACAGATTTTTTTTCTGTATATATATATATATATATATATATATGTGTGTGTGTGTGTGTGTGTGTGTGTGTGTGTTAAGAATTAATTAGAAAATAATAGTAATTAAGCAATTTACAGGGGTGCCTCAGAATAATCAAATTTAACATTAAAATCATTGGAAAAACGCGTTGTGAAAAAGGGTTTTTCCCCGTCTAGAATAGATGAACTCGATTCGCGAAACTAAATTGAAGTTTCATCGAGGGAATCTATTTTAGACGTACAGGGTTTGGCGCGAAAATTAATGCTTACGTAAACAAAAGAGGATTCTAGAAAGTCCATGTTGTACTTCGGGCATGCGTGGTAAAGGGAGACGCGTTAATGAGAACATAGAATTAAGCAGATTAAATTGGGAGCTCGATGCTTGCGGGCGTTCAGCTCGGTGCCGCTGCGATTTCTTGAAAATGGCGAGCGCTAAGATGTGCACTTGTATCAGTGGTCGTAATAGATGAAACAATAGACATGATTTACTTGGACTTATAACGTGTGCTTCCTGTTTTTAGACTAGATTACTTAGGATTTCAAGGAGTTTACATGATTTCGGTGCCACGAACTGAATTTAGTAAACTGGCGTAAATCAAGCCCGTTTCATATATATATATATATATATATATATATATATATATATACACCTATTTAAAATGGTACATCAATTATACGAAAACATTTTATAAGGGTTCTGTTGTTGGGAGTTGAAATTTAAGCAAGAAGAGTTTCAGACAACACTTTTAGATATGAGAGGTTATGTAGTAGTTATGGACGGAGTTGACGACTCTTCTAGAGAATTTGAAAACGATAAAACTTTCATGTGGTGAGGAATTCGCCTTTGTATTAATACGAATAATTCAAAGTAATTGAGGTTCACATGGTTGTTTTCTACCTTTACTGCATAAATTACTGCAAATTTAGATTCACACAATTTTTATTTCATTCAAATTTTCATATTTCTTATCACGAGTTGAAACACATCGAGAGCTTACAAAAAAATAAATGTCCTCGATGATATAAAATTTCCCGGAATACAATACATTTTCGAGTTTACATGCTCGTATGTAGTTTTCCCTTCTAAACCCATGGTCTCATTTTGGATAGATATGTAAATTTTCCGTATAAACCCAGGGAGCACTTTGATGCATATTTAAAGATTTATTGAGATACATGGTTTATTACTTAGTTTTGTTCAAACAATTATTAGATAGATTATTTTCTGCACGGCGAAAATACTTTTCAATAATGAATAACACAAACTCTTCAAATTACAGCTCATAGGAATCTTAAATAAATAAATAAATATATATATATATATATATATATATATATATGTGTGTGTGTGTGTGTGTGTGATAATATTATTAACAACCTATAACCACCCATTCAGAACTTTCTCTCTGTTCTAGTAACCCCCATTTCCACTCCTTGGTGAAAACACCTCGCCTTTCCACGCACTAACTTCCTCCTCCAATTCTGGCAACCTCTCTCAGCTAATTTTTTTTGGTGCTTTTGCGGTAGACGCTCGACTGACTCGAAGAGAGATGGATGTGCTGCTTTACCCTTAAAATAAATTCGATTGTTCTTGAAGCTGATTGTATTAGTTTTCGGCCACGATGCTTATTTCAGAAGATGACCATTCGGGTCATCATACACACACACACACACATATATATATATATATATATATATGATCCAGGTAAGGGGTAGAAAAAACAGCTAATGTTGCAAACACACCACGAATTCCAAATTCGAAGTTTATACCTGATAAAATTTTCTCTCGCTTAATCTCACTTCTTTTACTTTCAATTTTGTAAGTCGACGGATATTAGGTGCAGTGTTTTTGACGAAAGATCTTGTCTCACTTTAGATGCTGAGTTATCTGTTTTTACTTTTGACACATGTTTTTTTATTTAGTGCAGGTATTTTACGTACTCGCTCCTTTATTCAATATTCTGCATCGTATTTTTATATTAAGCAATGGGGAGACAATGGGGTGACACTTGACGAGTGATTTTTAAGAGTTACATCAGGAAAAACAATTAACTAAAAAACCCTGTCAAACAAATGATAAACCGAGTGCTCATGAATTATTATTATATCTATTAATTTACGAATAACTAACAAAATGTTGTTTACCAAATTCGTCAGAACTCAAACATAAATGGATTATAGTTTAACTAATTAGTTTATACGAATAAAGTAATATAGTATTATACTCACTTATAAAGATTTGTAGACAATTTTCGACCATGAAACTTTATTTGTTTTTCATATTTCACATGGTGATAGTTATATCTCTGTTAATCAGAAAAACATTTTCCGTTATCGACGGATTTAATGAATAACATTATTCTTCCATTCAATGCCCTTCCCTGTTGCGTATAAACCTATATTTCGAAATGATTTCTCGATTTCTTAAATACAGCCTGACGAAATTAATATTTCAATAACGTAGAAGAAAACTTCGTTATTCAAAATGTCTTTATTTTCATGAAACCCTCCCATTTGATCCATTACGATAATTTCCAATTAGATTAATTAAGAGAAGCTACCTTATACAATGAATCCTTTTAATTAAGTTTACCTCTAATGTTATTTATTCCAAATACAACCCATTAAAATCACTATTAAGCATTCAAATTTAATAGTTCCTTTAGAATTTTAAGTGGCAAAAAGTTCAGCAATGTCTGAGATGATAGATAATTGGTAGATAAGCATACAAAGGAGATTTAAATTAACGAATTTTGACATAAACACTTTAATGGTTTCCAAAAGTATTTCTATTCAGGTATAAAATTACATGTTCTTTATTGCTTCATGCTTTGAGGTTAGACTCGCACAGATCACTGCTCTGCGTGTATCTTAATAACTTGATCACACAAAAGGGTTTTTCAAATAAATTTTGAGTAAATGCGAAATATAAATCGTCATTTAATTCATTATAAAAGTATGTATACTTTCCAACTCGCAATACTGTCCACGGTGTGCAAGAAACATATGAACCTCTTTCAAATAATTGAAAAAGGAGTAAATTTATCATTAATTGAAAATTTATGGTAAATTAAACTTCCTAAAAAAATAGCTCTCTAAACGCATTTCCAATTTGTGTCAAAATAAATAAAGGCGTATGTGGAATGATAAATTCTAAGAGTTTGATTCTGATTCCTACCAAAATAGCTTTATCGTTATGATTTTTTTTCCGTTTAAGAGCTCATGTGTTACTATGATATATACTTGCTAAAAACAGAAGTTAGCAACAGAACTACCAAGGAAGTCAAAATGACAGGTTTTAATATGGTAGGAATAAAAAAAATCGCAACTGCTGGTAAGAGTGAAAAATTACACCTGTTCGTACTAAAAATGACTATCAATAATGTAACTGAATTCCTATTAAATTCATTTTCTTTTAGTTGGCTTTGCATAGTGGGATGAAAACAGGTGAATTTTTAATTGTATTTCCAGAATGTATTCTGCCAATAATAAAGTCATTGGGGAAAATAGGTTAATGTTGTAGATTCACGTGAAAGCAATATTGTCAATTAAAACTTACAATTTTTTAAATTAATTGAAGTTTTAACATCAGTGACAGTCCTACAAAACAGAGACACAATTTTTGGAAAGTCACATTTATTATTTATTTATTTATTTATTTATTTATTTTATTTTATTTATTTATTTATATATATTTTTGCTTTACTTGTGAAGAAACATCATAGGATTTCATTGTCGTATGATTTTTTGGTTCATATGGTTAAATTTGATGGACTAAGGGATTTTATACATATTTTGAAACACTTTAAATAATACAAATTTTATATTCAGTTTGACAAATTGTAAAAAAATTTTGCTACCATCCATAGGTGCTGAAACCTCTTTGTTTACAAGTAATAAAGTAAGTTAAAAAGCAAAATTTTCGACAACCACAAAATATTTTTGTATCGCCATTTCAGAAAAACTATATTTTATTCTTCCTATATGCGTAGTATTATAGAAATCTTATAACGGAATATTCATATTAGTGACTTTGAATTTATAATTAATATTGCAGAGATAATTTCCAAAATTTTGTCCATCTGTTATTCAAAGCAAACGTAATTTCATAAGTGAATAACAAATCAAAAAAAATTGCAGCTATTGTCAAAAAAAGTATTTATAATGATTAATGCTATTGAAATACAGTGAGTATGTTATTTTTAAAATGATATAAAAATATTTATGCTAAGTATATGTTCAAATAAGTGCTACCTTCCTGGATTGGACAAAAAAAAATAAATATAGAAAGGTTCTGGATTCTTAAGAGATAGTCCGGAAATACAATCTCTGCATTCCTATTTTAACATTCGATCAGTGTAAAGACAGTGCTATCAGAGCTCAGTAGAGATAATGACAAATTAAAATTGTATTAATAATTTTAACAAAACAACATGCATTTAAATATCATATACTTGAAATCCTAATAAAGCAAGTATACTGGTTTGAAATTTACAATTAATAGTTTTCAAAGTACGTTCATTTGACAATAAGTAATACCCTGTACAGTTTTTTAAAGAATTCAAAATTCTCTGGAATTCAAGAAATACTTTTGATTTCCCAAATGAAATTCCATTTCATAATCTCCAAATTTCTATAGTGGTTAATATACAATATTTTGGATAACTTACAACTCATTTAATCGATATGTAAAAATTAAAAATATATCTTTAAGTAAGAGACACGCATGTGAT
Organism: Dolomedes plantarius; assembly: GCA_907164885.2. NCBI lineage: Eukaryota > Metazoa > Arthropoda > Arachnida > Araneae > Dolomedidae > Dolomedes > Dolomedes plantarius. The sequence goes on along the minus strand of OU015494.1, from coordinate 131,504,248 downwards.
TAATATTTAATTATAATGACCCCTTAAAACTATAAGGAGTCATTGTCTCTTGTCATTTAATTTTTAAAATAAACGATATATTTTAAAAAAATTCATAGCAGAATTTTGAGTTGTTTTATTTGTTTCATCAATCTAAAATTACTAATCACTAGAAATGGAAAAATATTCGTCTATAAAATATTTTACTTATTCGGGTTACACAGATAACTCACGTTTAAAAAATAATGATTCAAAAAATCGTTAGCATATTTTGTTTATAAATACATTTAATATGCGTTTCCGTCATTTTTCCAGTGTTATGAAAAGATAAAAATAGCATTATTTCTGACATATTTATGAAGGATATTCTGAACTGAGATTCCAATATTAAATTATTAAAATTTGGAATCATTGACTGAGAATGTGAGTGAATATCAATATTCTTCAATATAATTTCACTTTCTTTTTATCTTAATTCAAGTGATGCACTGTCTCATAAAGCCTTTATATTCCTGAAAAATGACACCAGTTTATGCTCAAGGCAGAAACTTGCTCGGGGAAGAGACCTCGGGGTGAGATGTATAACCTCGGGGTGAGAGAGAATGCTCGGGGAAGAGATGTATTTATTCGGGGGGTAATTTATTAATTCCCTTTCAACCCCTTTAAAATCTGTAATTTCAAAAAAACTCTGTGTGCGCTTAGGGCTTAAATGGAACCACTATTCAAAATTTCAGCTTCCTAGGCCTCATGGTTCCAAAGATATAGTGTTTTTTGGAGTGGGTGGGAGAGAGAATTAGGCTCCTATTAACCCCCTTAAAATTCGAATTTTTAAAAAATATTTCTTAACGAGCACCTAGGGTCTAAGAGCAACCACCATGCAAAATTTCAGCATTCTAAGATTTTTTCATTTCCAAAGATTTGTGTTTCTTTTAACATACTCATTTTGATTATTTTTTGCGTATCTGTCTTGTCATAAGTATGCAATTTTTAATTAGATCTAAAAATATTTATAATAGAAATCTTCTTCATCTGCCAATTTTTTTAAAATTTTCATTATTCCATGCATTTTCCATATGCTAGTGCACTTTTTAACAAGCTGTTTCTCAAAACGTTGTTTGCAACTTGCGGAAAATAGGTTGCCACAGAGGAATTAGGCATTGGCGATCTGATATTGCGCCAAATACAAACAGCCGCCAAGTTTCAGCTATAATACGTAAGTACCGAAAAAAATATATTGTTTATAAGAAAATCCTCTAAAAAGCAATTTCATTACTTTTTCATTGTAATTATCCTAAAATGTACCCCGTAGCGAAGCACGGGTATTCAGCTAGTATATATATATATATATATATATATATATATATATATATATATATATATATATATATATATATATATATATATATATATATATATACAGGGTGGTTATAATTATAGTTCCACTTTGAAATGGTCATAAAAGGAAAACTACTGGACCAAATGTTATCAAACTTCAAATGAGTAATAGTTTAAATGAGTAATAGTTTAAATGAGGTGATGGGAATTTCTTTTCCACCAAAAAAAAAAAAAAAAAAGTTCAAAACTCACCACCATGGGGGAAAATGGCGCTGTATGCAATATTGTTAAACGAATTAAGGGTCGGAATCTAACCTAACCTTTTGTTACACGGGTTTAACATTTTGTATACCCTTAAGAAACATTGACCTAAACAAAATTACCATTTAAACTGGGCGCATGCCGAAAATCGTTTCCTTACAGATCGCTAATTTGTGAATTTCGAAGCCTGAATTCGGCCCTAAGACATGAATACATTGGTTTAAAGCGTTTTTAATAGTTTCTAAAACGAAACTGTTTGTAGGGTCATGCAAAACCGCAATGGCTTGTAATTGGTTTACGGCAGCAAGAAGCAAATGATTTATGCGCTTTACACGTCATTTGATTTTCCAGATAAAACCTCAACCTCTGTGACTTCTGGCTATGGGGTTATCTCAAATGCCTTGTTTATGGTGATAATCTAAAGAATTGAAAGATGCGATACACCGACATGTCCGTAACATTCCTCCTGATATGCTAAGAGCTACTGCTGAGAATGCAGTAATGTGATTTAACTTGCTTTCGGAAAATGGAGGACGCCACATTGAACATGCTTTGTAACACATTTCAGAAACGATTAAACACATTTTAAACCGATGTCTTCATGTCTTATTTCGTTTAACTTGCATACAGCGCCATTTCCACCCTGGTGGTGAGTTTTTGAACTTATTTTTGGGGGGCAGAAAAGAAATTCCCATGACCTCCTTTAAACTATTACCAAATTTGATAATATTTGGCCCAGGAGTTTTTCTATGAAATAGTCCAGTAGTTTTTCATGAAATAGTGGCATATGGCATCAATGATGTATTTCCATCAAGAGAATAGCATTTTTTAGGAAAGGTTATGACCAGTTCAAAGTGGAACTTCAATTATAACCATCCTGTATATATATATATATATATATATATATATATATATACAGTGATTTCCGCTTATAAGAATCACGTTTGTTATTACAGTTTTTGATTCTTATAAGCGGTTGATTCTTATAACCGAAATTTAGGTTTTTGGACAGGAACACACACATCTATATATACATATATTAGATAATTTACCATAAAATACTCTTTAATTTACATTAACTATCTTTTATTGAAATTATTTTTTATAGTTTAAAAAATAAAACTTAATTTTTAGACCTATAAGTAGATACACATCATTATAGTAAGAGAAGAAAAAAATACAATATTTGTTACAAGTTACAACATATCTGCTTAACAGTTTTAACATTTCAACTACAGGAAGGGAGCAAGAAAAAGTTTTCTACGGTAGTTTGACGTAATGAAGTTTTCAGAAGGCTGTTTATACATCTTTCAATACTTATAGTCTCAGACGAAGATTTACTCGGACGGGTCAAGTTGCCCACGGTTCAAGCTGATAGGACAGTGTTGTGGTAAAGAGTTTAAGGGGAAACTATTATGTTATGTCTAATAAAGAAAGGGGTGAATTTTACGACTATATTCCATCCCATCTTATCAATCTTTCATAAAAAAAGAAAGAACTTCGTGCCTTTTGAGCCTTTAAGTAGCTTTTTTGGAAAAATGAAAGGAAAGCGAAGAGTGTAAACTGATTCTTAAAACCGGTGGATTGATTCTTTAAAGCGAAAATTTTAACATGGAAATAATTCATTTGTTTTTGTTTTCGCGATATTGATTCTTAAAAACGGTTGATTCTTATAACCAGTGATCACTATAAGCGGTGGTTACTGTATATATATATATATATATATATATATATATATATATATATATATGTACAATATATATAACAATGTACAATACAAATGGGAACAGAAATATGAATGAGAAACTTTTCAGTGGAATTTTAATAGATTCGGCACTCATATTTTGGAAACACATATACTTATTGCTATGACCCCTGATGGCAGTAGATTAAAACCGAGGTGACACCAAAGGAGCAATGTTGACTCACATTTATGGTGTTCCGAGATGAAAAATGTCAACAATTTCAGCCTTTCTGTGTGAATTTTTGAGACAAAAGTTTCTCTGTTTTAGCCCCCCCCCCAAAAAAAAAATATATATATATATAAATAAAATATATAAATAAAAATATAAATTAAATAAAAAACTTGTTGTTATGAAAGTTTAGTATAATTCAAGAAATCTTAAAAATAAGCAGATACGTGGCTTAATAATTTTAAATGTATGAAGGATATGATAGCCATTTGATTAATAGGTAAGTAGTTTCTTTTTTGTGTCAAAAAATTTTCGTTTAAAGAAAGAATATTTAAGATATTAATACTGGTGTTAAACTTGCATTTCTTCCTTGCTAAAATATTTTTATTATAAAAGTCACTAGAAGGCAAACTGTTGACCTGAAAGTTCTAATTTTTACTGGTTTTCTATTTTCTATTATATAAAAATCAAAGAAATCCGTGTATTTTATTTTACAAATGAATTGTAAGCGCATTTTTAAATTTGCAATATTTCCGTTACTGGTTTTTTATACCTATGCAAAGGGTATAAAAATAATTTTTATCCCATAATATTCCTTTTCTCCATTTTACTGTTACTCTGTGGATAATATGGAATGATATATTACCTCCAAATCTTAAATATGGATCGTATTCCTGCCATATGATATTTATATTTTTAGCTTAGAAGGCAAATATGACGAACTTTAAAATTTAACGTTCTCTGTAGAGGATATTTCCTTTATACATATAAGTTTGGGAGAGCTTTACCGTAATGGAAAATGACTACTAACCCCAAAAATTATTCATGCAAGTTTTTTCAGATACTCAAATTCTATGGTATTTATCATTGAAAGAATTTTAGAATTGTTACTGTTCCGTTTATTAAAGGACTCTAAATTAATTTTTTACTACAGTAAGAACATTAGGCAATGGTTTTTATGAATGAAAAAATATTTAATTCGTGTATAATTGTTATAGAGTCAGCCGATACTCTTCACAGAGTACTTGGATATTACTCATTCTGTCTTCATGAAATAGTGGCATATGGCATCAATGATGTATTTCCATCAATAGAGTAGTACTTTTTAGGAAAGGTGATTTGGGTAAGTTTCTGGACACTATCTAGTTTTCAGTAAACTATGAGGTCCAAAATAAGGAGGCTGCGGTAAATTTCATACTTGTTGAATTACTGAGACTGATAAATCGCAAACTAACCCTGGATAGTTTAGTTTTTATGCATCTTATTTAGTCAAAATCTGGTCACAGATTACGACTCTAAACTTTAATACGAAGATATGTGATTCATAACACCATAGGAAACGAATTTATAACTGGAAAAGGCATGACAAAGGTTATTGAATGTTTTCCCCCTCATACTCAACTGTCTGAAACTTGGTTTCCCTACGGTGCGGCTTCTAAAAGAAGCATAGTTGGAAAACAAATAACACCCTTAAATAGAAACCTGGTACATTAATTTATTTACCACATAATTTAAATAAGTTATAATGAGTAGTTGAGAGTAACAAATAATTCATTTAAATCTTTATCATAAATTGCAAATATCAGTTTAATGGGTGTTATTACTCAAACTTTGAAACAGTTTTTAGACAAGATAATATTTTTCCTCAGTGTTTTAGGTATAATTTTAAGGACAAGCAATATGATCAATATTAATTTATAAGTAAATTTAATAGGCTTTTTTCACTGGTTCTAAACTTGCAAAATGCATTTCCTTGGTACTTTTAGTTTTTTTTTATACTTTAATGTAGTTTTAAACAAAGTCTGCTTATTTCTATTTAATTTCTTTTTACTGTTAAGAAAAAGAAGTTGCCGAGAAAAGAGAGGGTTTTTTAAATGATATAGGAATGCATTTTTTTCTTTCATCATAAACATTTTTTACAGTGACTTACTAAAAATCCCGTTACACCATTGCCACTGTAAGAATCATGAAAAATGTTTCATTTTTTTATCCCTGATGCCAAAACCAGAACCAGAACCCCACGGATTTCGATCGCAATAAATGTCAACGAGACGGAAAAGAAAAGGCAACAAATACGAAGCACTGGACACCCATCTTTTCTTTCAGACACCAAACAACTAAAGAGAGCTTCATAAATTTCCATAAAACGGTCTGGGAACGGCAACTTAACTGGTATCTCGACTTAGCATAGCAACGTAGTTATGGGACAAAATAAATGGTTTTTTCGTCTACGATACTCTCCCGTGGGACCTATCAATTTGATTACTGAATTTAAAGTTTGCTCCTAATTAAATTTAAATTTACTATTAACGGAGTTAATATTGAGAATTATAAAGAATCCCGTAACATTTTACATATCAACTTATTTTCTGATTAGTCCGTTATACTGGGGTTTATGGGGCTTCACAGGTTTGTTATCTTAAATACAGTTCTGAAATTCTTAAATACATTCAGCTTTGGGCAGTCAGATATGATAGTCCTCTTTATAAAAAATCTAATAATTTTTAAAGGCCAATGTTTTAGAGAAATCAGAAACCGGGAGTTACGACATTGTGAATCATAATTTCGATCCCTATCACAGGAACTATGTGCATGTACTAAGTTTTTCTATTGATTTACTATTACATAATATAAAATATTAGCATTTCCCTTGAGATAGAAGACACCAAAACATATTAACTATACACAGAACTCATAGTTCAATTTCACCGCAAGGGAAAATAATAATATAAATTCGCTTCAATATAACGCACGTATAGTCTGAAGTAAATATTCCTGAGATGTGTTACCCAACTAACGCACGTCAAAACACACGCACAAAAAAAAAAGAAACACAGGTTTATAATTTTTTAAGAATTTCACCAGCCAAATACAAACAGATTTTCTAGTATTTTTTCAAATCAGTATGAGAGACGTATTTTACGTGATTAATGTAAATTTTATCTTATTTAAAATTAACGTAAATTTTATCTTAATTAAAATTAATATAAATTTTATTACAAACATAAACAGATTCTGAAAAAGTCAGCAACAAGAAGACGATTTGCTCAGATCCTCAATATATCTGAAGAATCATTTACAGGTTTAAATTTAACTATTACATGTAATGCATATTTTACAGAGAACTTTATACAAGCAGGCAACTGATTAGTAATCAATTTATAAATTTATTATTTCTTTGAGTCAGACTGTCACTGCATTTTTTGCAAAGAATTTCCTATCTACTACGTCACCAAAATTCTGGTAGAAGGAAGTTACATGCAGCAAGCGAGATAAAAATAAAAACGAAGTTTCGGGTAAAATAAAAGAATAATCTTTTCGAATCACAAAACGAGGTTGTTCCGTGGCAGCAATAAGCTATTTTTTTAAAAGTCATGGAGGCTTTTAGTTCAATGAGGCTTAAGAAGGAGAACGACTTGGAAAGGTTATTTTTTTGTTTAAATTTACTATATCTACGAACTAGAAACTGCTATTATCTCTGTAAAATCATCAGGTGGTACTCTTTGATTGTTTAACCTACCAGGGGACCATCCAAAAGCCACTGGTGTCGCCTAATTTCGTTTTCTTATTGGTTCTGACTAACTTAACCTCTGAACCGGCCTAGCAGATTCTCCAACTTGTCCTTTGTGTGGCCTCTGATATGAGAGGAATAATCTCAATTGTTTCCTTAACACCGAGGACGTTGTGGCTAATAATGCTTCAGATTCCGATCTTAACATTTCTAATACATTCGAAATTGTATTGGGCTCATGGATTGAAACTCGTGTTAAAAAAATAAAGTTTGTAGAGTTAAAAAATAAGAGTACTTGAAAGTTTAATAATCATAAGGCGAAGAAATTGCTGCCACATTTAAAAACATGGAATAGACCACATTTATAATATTAGTCCTTCTCTTCAAATTAGTTATTTTCAGGAGTAGACACCAAAAACCACCACCAATAAACAGTCACTACCAAATATTATTTTTTTTTCTCAGATGCCACATTTTTAAATACGTTTCTGCAAGAAAATCGATACATTCGTCCTAGTTTCTTTCTCAGATGGATAGTAAATTTGCCAAATACTAAACCAGGATTTTATAATCTATTCTAAAATTATTCAATAAAATTTTACTAGTGAACTGTTGGTTTTAAGAATAAATGTTAAAATAACCATATTAATAATAAAATGATAATAATAAAAATAAATATTAACCCTACACTGCATGATGTTGCCAATTGGCTACACCAACTGGCCAACACGCCACTGGCCATTAAAATGTAGCCATATGGCAACCCTGAGCACCAAAAGCAAGTATTGGACATCATTAATGCAATTTTCCCCATTTATCCTCACCAGATGGCAATAGTGGCCTGTAACATAGCAGTAAATGAAACCATAGGGAGGGACTTTTGAAATCACTTGAATGACAAAATTTCGAAGTTATTATTTACAACTAAATGTTTTTTAATGTCCATTAAAAAAATCGTATGTATAAAATTAGCATTTATCTTTCATTTAACAGACTTTTTATGTTAAAGCAAACATTTAAAAATAATTTAGGCCATAATATATATCTGTTGCCATTTGGCAACATCATGCAGTAAGGGTGCTATGAACGAGTGATGGAGTGAACTAACCAAGTCAACACTGTAGTTCATAAAGCATGTGCTTCGTTTTTATTTCTTACTCTCTATTTTTTTTGACGGTGCAGATTGAATTGTGAGTTATTGCCATATAATTAGAAGCAATTTACTTCTTTTTTAAAACTCTATAAGCTAGAATAATGGAAGCAGATAGGTCTGTTTACTTCATTGATACAGATGGTAAAATGAAATTATTGAGAGATGAAATATGGAATGCTCTTTCAAGTGGAAGTGATGAAAATTTGGATAATAGTGATGAAGATCCTACAGTTAATCCTAATGTTCTCTTTAATAGAAGTCAAGAGGATAGTTCTGACAGTGAAAATGATTCAGAATCATCTTAGAATGAAGTGAATATTCGATATGAAAGTTCAACTTCAAGTAACAAGACGTTAGAGAAAAGAAGTAACAAAGTTGAAAAGAAAAATGTAAACTTATATGGAAGAAAAAGTCAAATAAATCCTGCGTCCTTAACTTTCAGTGGAGATAGACAGCTACCTCAAAATATTTTGAATTTGGAAACACCTTATTACTTTCTTTCATATTTTTTTTCCGCCGGAACCTATAACTTTCATTACCGAACAAACTATTCTATATAGTGTAGTTGGAATATCTCTCACTCAAAATTCTATGCGAGTTAACGAAGTTGAAAAATTAGAAGATATCTTCATTTCAATGACAATAATGCATTTTCAACTGATTTGCAAAGAGGCCATGATAAATTTTACAAACTGAGACCTTAGATTGATCAACGTCAGAAATCGTTTGAAGAAAAAAGGAATTTTATCTCTTGGAACTATTAGAAGAAATAGAATTCCAGACTACGAACTTCCAACTGATAAGGAACTGAAACTATAGATTCGTGGATACATCACTGAATTTGTGGCTATATATGATGGTTGTGAACTGTCAAATGCGTCATGGAAAGATAACAAAAGCGTCACAATGTTCTCCACATTTGCCGATATCAATCCTGCAAGTGAAGTAGAGCTCTTTAACAGGAAAGAAAAATATGTAAAAGTAAATTGTCCTTACATTATAACAACTTACAACAGGGGTGTCAAACTCAAACGCTAACTTGGGCCAAACAAACAAGGTTTAACTATAGGTGGGCCGCAAAAAAAGAACAATATTAATAGAAACGTAGGTTTATTACAGTTTATTACCTAATTACAGTATATTCAACATAAATATACGCATTTTGTTAAATAATAGCAAAAAAAGAGTATAATTAAAAGACATTTAACGAATCCTTCCTATCTTATTATAATTCTGCGTCGGTTAATTTATTATATATTATTGTGTGCCAATATATTGACCGGACTGCAAAAATGTTCGTCGCGGGCTGCATGCGGCCCACGGGACGCGAGTTTGACACCCCTGACTTACAACAAGCACATGGAAGGTGTGGACTTACTTGATAGTTTGATTGAAAGGTATAAAATAATCATGCGAAGCAAAAAGTGGTACTTTCGGTTGTTCTACCATCTACAGACCTCACAATTATCAATGGTTGGGTGTTGTATAAGAGAATGCACAAACAAAAATTCAGTACTGAAAAGCCTTTAAAATTTCTTAATTTTAGACTGCAGTTAGCACAAACTTTGTGCTTACGTAGGCAAGAAAAATCACTAAATAGAGAAACCATCAGAAACAGAGGAACAAATTGGGGAAAAAAACACAAAAAAAATCTTGCTCTAGAGAGCCTCCAAAAGATATCATATTTGACATAACTGATCATTGGCCAGAGCAGTGTACAACAATGTAAAATGTTGAATTGCAAAGGATTTACAAGAGTATAGCAATAAATGATTAGTTCCTCTATGTCTTTACAAAGAGGAAAAACTGTTTCAGAGACTATCATTTAAAGTATTTTTTCTTTGTTGAATGCATGGTGTAGCCATTTGGCACAGTTTGATTTTTTACTTTTTTATGTCTTACTGCATGGTGTTGCCATTTGGCAACAAAGTAATATTTAATTAAAAAATAATGAAAATTTAGAGTTAATTTTTTTTTAATATTTTTCCATGCTTTCTCATTATATTCAAATACATATATATTTATTTCAAGGAAAAATAAAAAATCATGCAGTGTAGGGTTAATAATAAAATAATTTTATTCTAAAAAATATATTAATAATAAAAAAGGAATATTAATTATAAAAAACAAATTCATTTATTAAATTTTATGATCAGTCGATATCCGTTTCTTTTAACAATCTGACTTTGATTTTCTTTTTATGTAATATATTGCTACGAATTTTACGAGTCTATGAAAATCCCGCCAAATATATATACATATACATATATATATATATATATATATATATATATATATATATATATATATATATATATATATATATATATATATATATATATGATACATATATTTTCTCTGTTATACATTTTATTAATTATAACAAGTAACCAAAACTGTTTATGAAATATATATACACTCTTAGACGACAAAAAAAAAAACCCCAAAAAACGACGCACCAAGAAGGAGTTAACCGAACGGAACGAAAACCGGTAGATGTAAAGTACATGTACAGAAGAACAAATGATTACAATTTGATAAAAATGGATGATTTATTCAAGAGAAAGAGCTTCACAAAGTGAAAAATTCAATTACCCGTTGGTCCATCTCTGACCCTTATGTAAGCAGTTATTCGGCTTGGCATTGATTGACTGAGGTGGCGGATGTCCTCCTGCGGGATATCGTGTCAAATTCTGTCCAATTGGCACGTTAGATCGTCAAAATCCCGAGCTGGTTGGAGGACCCTGTCCATAATACTCCAAACGTGCTCAATGAGGGAGAGATCCGGCGACCTTGCTGGCCAAGGTAGCTTTGGGCAAGCACAAATACAAGCAGTAGAAATTCTCCCCGTGTCTGGGCGGGCATTATTTTGCTGAAATGTAACCTCAGGATGGCGTGATATGAAGGGCAGCACAACGGGGTGTAGAATGTAGTCGACGTACGGCTGTGCTGTAAGGGTGCCGCGGATGACAACCAAAGGGGTCCTGCTATGAAATGAAATGGCACCCCAGACCATCACTCCTGGTTGTTGGCCCGTATGGCGGAAGACAGTCAGTTGGTATCCCACTGCTGTCCGGGGCGTCTCCAGATACCTATTCGCTGGTCATCGGGGCTCTATTCGAAGCGGGGAATTCGAAGGTCAATGGTAGTAGACGCAAAGGACGCCGTGAGCTCAGCCCCCTTTATCTGAGCCGCCAATGAATGGCCCTTGTGGTCACTGAAGCACCAGTTGCACGTGCGATCGATGATAATGATGAATCTGGGGTTGTGAGTGCCGCTCTGACGATTGATCGGTCCTCACGTTCTGTCGTTTCTCTAGGTCGACCGCTTCCTTCTTGACGTTGTGTTCGGCCATGGTTCACCCATTCCTGCCAATATTGTATAACATTGGCATCGCTCCTATCCATATGTCGAGTGATTCGCCGATTATACCAACCGGCTTCTTTGAGCCCAACTGAACGTCCTCTCTCAAATGCTGACATCTGCGCTTATTGTTCGAGCACCGGTATGAGAGGCATAGTTACTGTCTACCTGAGTACACGGAATGAAATTTGTAAAGAATTTATGACCTGAAATCGAATTTTCTCCTCTTTAATATCCCACCTGTTGCGTAGTTAAGAAGCCCTGCAGCGTCACATGTTCATTCATTGGCCGCCACACTTTAAAATTTTGCATTTTCCGTCGAAACCTGTATACATATCTATTTGTGTCCAATGTCCTTTACCCCTTCTTGGTGCGGTTTAGTTTTGTTTTTTGTCTAAGAGTGTAGCTTCTATGTTAAAATGTAGTTGTCTTTTATTGCAATAGCAATGAAATATATTAATAGATACTGATGTACTCACTGATATATGTTGCATCACTGGTCAAGTAAAAAAAAACATGTAAAATAATATTTGAAAGTGACTCTTCAAGACTCATACTTGTACAGTATCAGTATAGTTAGACACCCTAGAAAACTAAGTGACTTCGTACGGGATCAAGGAATAGGATGTCCCCTATCCAAAATATCCGTGAAATTTCAACCTTAATACACTTTGGTGGATAAACTTTTTAAGAAGGGGAAATAATTATAACAGACTTCATCAAAATATAAAAGTAAAGGTAGAATACTTTTGAGAGTGCAAAACTGTTTCTTGTTTCGATATGAAGCATACACTTTAACATTTGCATAACCAAATGAGTGCAAACGCATGATCTAATTACCTAAGATAAGAGGTAAAATTACAAAAGAAAAATGTCAGTATAATACACAAGGCAATGGTGCACATTAACTTCGGTTGCACAATTACGGAACGTTTTGAACAAGATGAGAAACACTCAGAAGTGCAACATAGCACTCCGTTGATGACAGAATGGTGATAACAGCAGTTGATAACTGCATAAACCTGCAGAGTTAAAAAATAAGAATATAATTTATAACAGTATGCCAGTGGTTTCAAGAATGCAATAGATTAGACAATGAATAAATCATCATTGAAATGATTAGATTTTTTTTGTTGAAATTAACTTCTGCATTAATTTTGTGTTTGCTTCTGATACCTACTAAAATTTATAGTAACTTCTCTTGTTATTTTCCCTCTTGCAAAGCGCAAAATCTTATTTTTCTTTTCAGTTTAACGACAAAAAATTGTCGGATCATTACCGCAATGATCTGCCAATTACAAAACAGACGACGTATGGTTTAACCAGACTGGATTTTCGTCTCTTGCGATTTTAAGGCATTTTCACGTAAGAAAGTTTAGTTTGTTATATAATTCATAAACTCTTAGATTATGATTCAAATAAAAATATGCAATATTCTGTCTTCTTTTGGATAATAAAACTATAAAAGTGAAATTAGTGTGTTTTTAAAATAAACACATGCATGGAAGTAGAGATTTGGTAAGAATTTATTTCAATGAGATTAACGTTTATTTCTGCACGTTGTATGCCTGTAAGAAAGACAATATTTTTATTTCCGTTCACGATTCTTTTCCTACTTACGCTCAAATACAACTTAAATGTTATGTATATCTTGAAGACTAATCAATTTTATACGTTACTAAAATACAAGTAATTGCTTTTATATATTTCTAAAGTTTATTCAAAGCAGTAGATTAAAATTAATTGCACATTATTTTAATTATAGGGAGGGTTTTAATGGATGTTATTATCTTAATTTCTGATAGATTAAAGGAATCTTAAAAACTTCCAAAATAAAATATTAGAGGTATTTTTTACCTTACACTCAATTAAATTAAAGCTTCTGGTGATAGTTAATTTTTAGCTAGATTAATTTAAGCTCGTCTTTCAAAAGTCAACAGAGGGACTTGGAAGTTATTAGAACCTTATCAGCATTTAAGTGCGTAAAGAGTTTTAATTTCAAAGAAAAAGAATGCTTTGGAGTTTATGAAAATGTGGCTGAGACTCATTAAAAATATTGATGTTTGGAGATAAATTTGCTCTTTACTGTTGTAAAAATATTTCATTATTATAGGCCATACAATATATTTTTATTAATGCATGATACACTTTTTATGGGAAATTGAATTGTTTTTTCCACAATGGTAATGAAGGAGGAGGATTTTGGTTTTTCGTTTTTCGTTTTTCAAACGCAGTAAATGAGTACATAAAAATAGTTGTCAACAGGGAACCGTCAGAAAAGTTTTAAATAAAGATGAAGTCAAAATTTTACATCATTTATAGCATCATAAATTTTCAGATTCTTAACACGCTTAAGTCTGCTATGTACTATGAAAAAAAAAATCCTATTTTCCTTTTTCACTTCTTGCAGACTCTTGTGGTGGGAGGAGTCCAGTTGACAGTTCGAGAATTCCACCCCCCTTAGGAATGACATTTTGAGAGATTGTAATGGCTCTCTCTATATAGGGGGGTTAAGAGCTGCCCCCAAATTTTTTATTTAAAATATATTTTTGTCAACTATTTACAGGTACATAAATGCTGATAATCAAATAAAATTAGTATTGTCAGATAGCCTGAACTTTTCTGCAAAGCGCTACAGGATTCATTTTATAAATTTCGTCCACCGGAGGAATTTATCAGCGTTTAAAACACACTATACCAGATTTTTCCCCGAATAATTTAAAATTTAAAATATTAAATGAATTTTTTTTAAAAAAACAAAAAATGTAGACAAATGTAAAATTTCTTTCTCTAAGACGGAATACAATTTTTTTTTTAAAATCTTTTAATCCAAGTCGGCAATCCGTGGACAAATTTTCTCCATAGGTTAACATTGAGGTGATCGAATCCAATTGGATTAGTACATAGTAGCCTTAAAGCCATGTCATTTTCCCGTCAATAACTTTTAAAGTTATGTGGACCTTCCCTGGTCCACAATACGGGATTCATTATAAATATTCTTAACATACAAAATTTTTAAGATAACAAAAGGAATTCTTTGAAGGAGAAAGCATAATTTAAAAATTGCAGGATTTTATAATCGCTTTGTACCAGTCGAATGTTAAGATGAAACATTTTATTGGGATGTTTATTCTTATATGAAATAATCAAAAAAGCTTGAGTGGTCCAATGGGTTTTACCAAGAACCCATGGGGGGGATTTATTATCTTAAATAGAAGTACTGAATGCACATTCTGTGAAAGGACTTAAAGACAAAGGAATTTTTCTACCTTACAGATGGAAATTACAATTTGAACCTCCAATGGTGGATTATAGCTTTAATGTTTAATTTTTTACATAAAAAATAGGTTTTTCAAAGTAAATATGTGTCATAAAGATTCACTGCTGATCGAGAGGTGAAGCAAATGCTTCAAACCAATATAATGAAGCTTTTAACGGATTCCAAAAACTAACTGTAAACATGGTGTAATAAAATTGAACTCTGCACACGCTGATCTTTCATGGTCACCACGAGTTAAGTTTTTTGATCTGGCTCCCTCTTAATCAGTTCTGCACTTAGAATAGTTTTGCTCAGATAAATTTCAGTATTTGAGGATGTAATTTCTTATAATAATCGTACTTTGTGACGATAATGTCGAAATGAGGATCTAGAACTAAAATTGTACATAACGTAATCAAGGTATTTCTCGAAGATAGGCGTAACATCAGATCGGCGTAGGAACTAAGTTAGGCAATCTCTTAGGTTTATGTATAGTAACAGAGAAATTAACTATTTGAGTTTCTCAGATCTGGTAATTTTTTCAAGAAATATGAAATTGAAAGTTAGTGTTTTAATCTGGGTTTTTATCCGAGTGTAAAGTTTTCAGCTTAAGAAAGGTTTAAAATTTGTTTGGTACAGAATAACTATTTTAATCATTGACTATAACTAACTAACATTGACTGACATAATAACTTGTTAAGTCAATCACTGAACAATTTTCTTTATTTCATTTCAAAGCAAAGTTTGATGATGGAATGCTCTGTTGATGAGGTAAAAATCAAAATTGGTTGATTACAATTTCAAGATTTAAAAGTGCATCATAATCTTTCATGTTATCCATTGGGAATTAATATATGAAATCTGAAAAACGTCAAATATTTTTTCTGAAATCAGATAAATTTTAAAAAACGTGCAATTAATCAGACTCATGTGGATTTTAGATAACCTCTCTAAAAGATGATGTTATAGATAGTTAACTAATGATAATTCTACAGGATTTCATTATATATTACATAAGTGATATAATCTGATCATTTTAGAAATAGAGAAATGAGATATTTAAACCGGAGAAAATTTTGCTATTTCATTAATCCTCACAAAAGAAATATATTATTAGATTCTAAGGTATTAAAATGAAATTCTGTCTGAAATTAAAGCTTGAAAAGTGTATGTTTGTTATTAGTACTTTTAAGATTCACTTAAAAAATATCGTTGAAAGATTTTCATCTTTTTTAATGCACTGCAATATTTTGTTAAGCCTTAACATGTGCAAAATAAGCCTAGATAGAAAAAATGTAATCTGAAATTCATGTTTTACTGAATTTTTTCTTTAACATTCACTTTTGTAAATTAAAAATTCTTTCAAGGCCTTAACTTTATTCATTTTTTAATATAATATCTTTGAAGTTTTCAGCGAACTCTAATTACGACTGAAATGCTATATAAAATTCATTTTTGTGATTCAAGATCCTTATAAAATGGATTTTTCCTAACTAAGCATGGCTCTGTTATCCGGTATCTAAATTTTAGAAGTAAATTACATTCGGCATATTACGATATCCATTTGTATGCTATAATTTATTAAATTTTGTTTTTGTAATTTCTGGATTTTCTACTTTTTGTTGAAAGTAATTTTGTCCATAGGAAGATTTTTAAAGATATCATACTTGCACTAACATTTAATTTAGCATTCTAATATTCCTCTCAATTTTTATCATTATATCCTTTTTATTTTAAAAAAACATGAATGGAGAGAGGTTGAGTTTGTTGTCGTATATTACGTTAAAGAAAGTTTTGCTTGATTCGTTGAAAATAAAATTAATGTTCATTTTCTATGCTTTTGAAATTAAACTACTTAATTTTTTCATCATTTGTACAGTAAATTAATGCAAAATTAAATTTTAAACCGAATGTTCTACGTTCTGCACATATTTCAACTGACTTACAAATCGTATGTCTTAAATGTAGAGAAACGTAGTTATGAGGAATATGAAGGGAACAAAAATTTTATTCGTTATTCTGAAATATTTAATAAAAACAAATATGAACTGCAACGCACAAAAAATATAAAAATGTATCGGCATTTTATTTTCTTTATTATTAACTATTTGTACTATAATTTTTTAAAAAATTGTACATTCCACTTATAAAGACGTTTTCAATTAATCTGTTTTTCAAACAGACTAGAGTGCTAAACAAAACTGAAACTACACACAAATTTTATAAATTTTAACAAAAATAACAGAGAACCAGAGGAAGTAAATTAAATTTATCTTTCCATACAGGGGCGATATTCCGATTTTAAAGCAATTTACAAAGAAAAAAATCAGATTGTAGAAAAGAAGGAAATGGAGACTGTCCAACATCAAGATCTTCTGCGCGATTATATAAAGACAGTAATGTTATCCAATCTGAAAATCAAGTAAACAAATTTTACTATTGATTTGTCTCTCATTTCTTTTTCAAATAACATTATGCTTTATTTTAGCACTTTTTTTAAATGTTCATATTATTTACTTATATATATTGTGACATTGTCTCCATTACTACACGAAATTTGTATTTATATAAGTATGTGATGCTCGTTCCTACCCCTCAACATGAACATGTCATCGATCGGGAACTGTTTATCTGAGCGGTCTTATAAATTCTAGGATAAGAGGCCATAAAGTTCGTGTAATTTGCGTTTCTGACGTTATAGATCGCATAAATCCCAGAGTGGTTCGAGGGCTCTCCAGAATTTTGACACTATAGTGACATGTGGAATCCCATAATCTTTGAACATTTACGAGCACTTCAAACGCTGGAGAAAGCTTTTAAATTTGCCGACCGTATAAAAGAAGACCCCAATATTCCACGAGGAAGAGATCTGTTTTTGAGTGCCAGAGAGAGACGCAGCTCTCCTGGTCACCGGTCTTATAGGCCGCGCTGTCGTTGAACCCGAAGCCGTCCTGACATATCTAACTGTAAATTCTAACTCGCTGTACATACTTGCTTTTTGTAGTTGTAGTATGTTTAACGTATCGTAGTAAAGTAATTGAAGCGAAAGGCTTGACTTATTATTGACTACGTTACAGTTTTGGTGTCAGAAGTGGGATAATTGAGTTAGAGTTAGTTAGAGGTTTTTAGAAGAATACGTCAGTATTTAGATATTGTTAGAGAAGAAGAAGAATACGTCAATATTTAGATAGTGTTAGAAGAAGAATACGGCAGTATTTAGAGGTTGTTAGAAGAAAGTGCGAGAAATTCACGGAAACTTACGCCAGTAAGAAAAATTGTGGAAGCTTCTGATTGTGAGACATTCACGAAAACTTACGCCAGTAAGAAAAACAGAAAATTTCGAGATAAATTAGTGTTCCGGGGGGCAGAAAGAGGTTTTTTCGCCGTGGTGTGTTGCCAGAAGGAAGGAGAAAGCAAGAAATTTTTTTCTATTCCTGTGGCTTGAAAGTTGTATCATTCCCGTGCAGTGCGAAGAACGAATGTTTAGATTTCGTCTGCAAGTTTCGTCTACTGAGGTCGGAGGTCAACGGTACAGCTGATCTCTCCCCGTGTTGTTCTGTTTTCCTATGTGGGTGAGGAAGAAAAAGGGTGTTTGACCTATATTTGCGGGGGAGAGAGGAATTATGTGATTCTGTCTCTGAAAAGGCGATGGAGCAGTGAAGTGAGTGTGTGTGATTTTATTGTGGGCCAAAAGGCTGAAGAATATTTTTGTGTTATGCCTATGGATTATAAAAGATTCAAGCAGCAAAAAAGGGGTGAGTCTATTTCCAAAAATTCTGGAAGTTATTGGTTAAAATTCTGTAGTTAAAATTCTTAAAATATTCAAAAATTTTAAAGACCTATCGGAAATATCTTTGTTGATTTATGAGATTAGAGAGAAATCCAAAAAAAATGAGATTCAATTGTTTTGTTTAAAGAGTGCATATGATATATTGTTCTCTTTGTAAAATCTTTTTTAATACTTAATTTAAAGAAGTTCATTTTATACTGTTCAATACTTTTCTCTAAGAAAATATTTAAGGTCAAAGATTTTTATTTTTGTGTAATTTTAATAGTACTGTGATTCCATTGGGTTTTAACTTACAAGATATTATTATTATTATTATTGTTAAGTCGGTAAATTATCGGATAGCAATGGCGTTTTTAGGCAAAGGAAAAAAAGAGGATCTTGTAAAACTGGTTGATGAGTTAGAAATTCATAGGAAGGGAAGTGAAAGAATATTGCAATTGAAGGATTTGGTTACAGGCCAAGAAAATTATGATCCCGAATTCGTGGCTGAATCATACCAGCGTATTTTGAAGGCGAATCAGGAAGAATTAGAAAGGCGAGAAGCAGAGCAAACTCGTATACATAATTGGGAAAGGGAAGAGGCCCTACATAAGGAAAAATTGCAACAGGAGGCGGAGTTAAAAGCCAGAGAATTGGAATTAAATTTTGAGTTAGAAAAATTAAGAATAGCACAAGGAATTTCCAGTTCACAGTCCACCGCAGAAAGTAGAAATTCGAGACCCACTGATTTAAATTTTAAAAATTTAATTCCCGAATTTAATCCTGATAAAACGGACATTAGTTTATATTTAGTACTTTTTGAGCGACAGGTTAAACGCGCAAAAATACCTAAGGAAAATTGGGTTTCGCACCTTGTAGGACTCCTACCGTTTGATATAATTAGCGTTATAGCTAGAGAACCAGAAGAGTTCGCGGAAAATTATGACCTTATAAAACAGACCTTCTTGACTCGTTACAAATTAAACCCGGAGTCTTTTCGCCAGAAATCTGTATCCCATCAAAAGAATCCCATGTGAACCTGGAAGGACTTTGCGTTCGAGTTGCGGAACTATTTACGAGAATGGCTAGATGGTTTAGAAGTCGATAATTTTGAATCTCTGAAAGATCTTTTGGTCGCGGATCAGATAAAGAAAAGGGCAAAGATGGAGGTACGTGAGTACTTCATAGATAAGTGGTCAGATATAAAAACTGAATCGGAAGTAGTTGAACTACTAGATGGATATGACTGTGCAAGTGCCCAAAATTTAAGGATGCGAGGGATAGTAGGGTAGAGAGAACGTGTCCGTTCATACATGAGAAGCCCCGGGAAAATAAGCCAAAGTTCTATCCCCCTGGTGCGTCAGCAGCACATGGTCCAGTAAACCGAACTAGGGCGTTTGAACGAAGAGTAAATTTAAAGTGCTTCGGTTGTGGCTCGGAAACTCACCTTCGCTCATCCTACCCACGATTTCAGAAAAAAAACCTTCGTGTTCCGTAAACAATGTGCAAGAAATAGAAAAGACTGATCTGTTAGAATCGTATACGTTCCCAGATACGGTGAATGACCAAATGATTGAAATTCTTAGGGACAGCGGTGCAACTCTAGACATTGTTAGTAGAAAATTCATTTGTCCACAATAATTTACGGGTGAGACAGTTTGGATAAAACAACCGCTGAGTTTAGAGTTAATTTGCGTACCTTTAGCTCGTGTGGAGATAGCGGGAGATTTTGGGAAAATTATTACTAAGGCTGCTGTATGCGGAAATGATTTGGATCAAAATCGGTATCTATTAGGTAATAAAACGGCCGAGATGATACGAGAGAAATATGGATATGATTTTTTTTTAGTTGAACAGCTAAATGCCGCCCAAACACGCTTTCATACGAGGCGCTTACAAAAAGAGGCCGAAAAGGTCAAACGAGATGCAGAAAACACGGTTGAATTGAGGGTAGATAATCGCGAAGAACAGGAATATAGCATTCCGATAGAAACGGAAGAGCCAATAGAAATTCCAGCATTGGAGGCAGAAGCTCCAGAATTAAACCTCTTAAAGATAGATAAGAAAGGTTTTTTGGAAGAGCAGAAAAAGTGTGAAGAAGTAAAAGAATTAGTTAGCCGAGTAAGCGAATCAAGTGCAGGAAAAGCAGATAAAACGTATTCGATCATTGATGGAATTTTAGTTCGGAATCGCGAAGATCATTTTGGAAATGTCACTAAATTATTAGTAATTCCAAAGGCATTGAGACATCAGGTAAAAACGCTGTGTCATGAAGGCACGTCAGCGCATTTAGGTGGAACTAAATCAAAAGATAAATTGATTAGGCATTTTTATTGGCCGAATTGCTATAAAGACATGGACGAGTTCGTGCGTAGTTGTGACCAATGTCAAAGAGCAGGGCGTCCGAACGAGAAGAAAAGGGCTCCATTGAAACTGGTCCCAGTAATTCAGGAGGTTTTTAGTAGAATTAATATTGACACGTGCGGTCCTTTAACTTTGACCACCGAGGGACACCGTTACATATTGACTACAATATGCATGACATCTAAGTGCCCGGAAGCAATTCCGCTACCAGATATTAGCTCAGTTAAAATAACCGAAGCGTTATTAAACATTTTTAGCCTTACAGGATTTACTCGCGAAGTGCAAAGTGATTTAGGAACTTCTTTAACTTCGGTCCTAACTACAGAGATTTTTGATAAATTCAGCATTAAGGTACACCATAGCTCTGTACACCATCCGCAAAGTAATCCTGTAGAACGTTTTCATCGAACTCTAAAAAGACTTTTGAGGGCATTATCTCTTGAATCAGGTGCGGATTGGGACAAACATTTACCAGCCATTTTATTAGCTCTCCGTACGATAGCACATGTAAGTACAGGCTATACACTATCTGAATTAGTATATGGTAAGAACTTACGAACCCCTGAAACCTTGCTAATGGAACGTTGGTTAGATCCACCCCCTGGAGGTGACTTAGTAACAGAATACGTTTTTAATTTAATAAATCGGTTGAAAAGATGTCGAGAATGAGCGATAACGCGAGTAGAGGAAATGCAAGTTAAAAGAAAGGTCTGGTACGATAAAAATGCAGTGAAACGGGAGTTCAATGAAGGAGATTTAGTCTTAGTTTTGGCGACGACTCGACCTAGTAAGCTTTCATTGCAATGGGTAGGTCCTGGGAAGATTAGGAATAAAATATCGGAAACCAATTATGTAGTAGAAATACCTGGTAAGAAAGATAGGACTCAAATTTACCACATTAACATGCTAAAACCCTATCACACTAGACCCGAACATGTAAATTTGTTGAGTTATTAAGGCCATCTTGAAGTGAGGGAAGATCATGATATAGATATCCCTTATTTAGAAAACAATCTTACGAATTTTGATTTTCGAGAATTAGTTCGACTTAGTGAGCTAGAGAAAAATTTGACAGCCGGTCAAATTGACAAATTAAAGGTAGTATTGGACAGGTTTGCTTTTCAAATGATCCTGGTACCACAAATTTAGTAGAACACGGCATTACTTTAATCAGTGATAAACCGATAAGATCAAAACCCTATCGCACTTCACAGAGACAAACTGAAATATTAAAATCAGAGATCCAAAAAATGTTACGGTTAGGGATTATCGAAGTAGGTGAGTTGGATTACACCTCACCGTTAATTTTAGTACAGGTCCCAGGTAAAGACCCTCGACCATGCGTAGATTACCGAACGCTGAATGAAATCATTAGGACAGAGTATTTCCCCCTTCCAAACATCGAAGAGCGGGTGAAAAATGTGGTAGTGTTAATTGGGTGGTCGTGATAGCAGTAGGCAATGATACTATTACTCCGAATTCTAAACAATATATTGATTTATTAACATAACACATATATGAATACACCTTCAATTATATTATTGATAATTACCAACCTAAAGAAACACTCATTATATTAAGGGATTATTTAATTATACTATTTCACTTATTTAAATTGATTTCATTCTCAGTACACAATATATATTATTTCTTAACTTGAGCCTATATTATATGATTTGGGGATTTATTGACTTTTGACAACAGGTAATGAAAGGTTACCTCCATTTTTGCAGACTGCGAAAGGGAAACATTCGCCGGCGTATTCACTTGCATCGATTGTGGTATCTTTCATCGGGATTCACTTTTCACTGGAGAATGCAGTCATCAAAATCGCTGCATGGCGCGGGAAGAAGCGGGCTTTAATTGCAGGATCGGTTCTCCATCTTTGGCTTGTAGGGGTCAGGCAATCTATCTTGGTTCCGCAGCTCAACTATTCTCCTCTCATCGTTGGCTTGCAGGCTTATAGCGATGCGCTAAGTCTGGGAGCAATCTCCCATATACTCTTTTTAAACTTCTCGCTTACGAGGCTACTACTCTATACCCGTGTGCTGAGTCTGAGCGCCAAAATCAATCATATCTTATTTTAATATTCTCACTCTCTCTATTTTTTATCTTCTCAACACCCCGCCTTTTTCATTTTCATTCGTCACTCATGTTCAACCTTTTCTCTCACTTCCACTTCGATTCGCTAATTTGTACCACCTAATTATTTCTTTAAACCATTCAGAGTGAAGGGCGTTTCATATTAAAACAATTCCGCCTTCGACTCAACCCTGCCTTTCTAGGGATCATGTTTTCCCAGAACATCTCCTATGTGTGGGGTCATCTTCTCTTTGCCAACAATTCCCTTTTCATCTCAATGTCCCCTCCATGTAGTCCCCTCGCTGTTTCGTCTCTTAACTGTTGCTTTTCAATTCCTTCTTCTTCATCCGGTCCTTTGTATAGGCTGGCGCCATTTCAATTTTTCATTTTACCCCCGTTTGTTCGATTTAATTGGCTTGTCTGCACTTTTCGAAATTCTAACATACCGTATCCCCACAACATTCTTCTTGTATCGTCTGGCGTCATATCATTGTTTCATTTTCCGTCCCGTTTGTTCGCCTTAGTTGGTTTGTCTGCACCTTTTCTATTTTTTTATATGTCGTAATCCACGACAGAAAAGGTATCATCGGCTGAATACATTACAGTATTGGATTTGGCTAAGGGATATTGGCAGATTCCTTTAAGCGAAAAGGCGCAACGATATGCTGCGTTCTGTACAACATTCGGAACTTTCAGATGTCTAAAAATGAGTTTCGGTTTAAAGAATGCACCATTTTTGTTTAGTAAACTTATGGCGGATGTATTAAAGGAAATGGAAGATTTTGCCAACCCATATTTAGATGACGTTGCTATATTTTCCGACACTTGGAAAGCCCATTTGAAACATATAAGTTTAGTTCTAGAGCGAATAAAAAGGATGAATTTGAAAATCAAACCCGCTGAGTGTAAGTTCGCACAAAGCCACGTAAAGAATTTTGGTCATATCGTTGGGAATGGAGCGCGTACCCCAGCGGAATCAAAAATTGAAAGTGTAAAAAGATTCCCGACGCCGCGAACCAAGACTCAAATCCGTAAGTTTTTAGGATTAGCCGGATATTACAGCAGGTATATAAACAATTATTCCGTACTCGCAGCTCCGTTGACAGATGCGTTGAAGGACAGAGCTAGAAAAGGTGAAATTTTTTGGACTGATGCATCCGAAAAAGTGTTCCGAGCATTGAAATAGAGTCTTACGGATAAGCCCGTGTTACATGCCCCAAATTTCAATCGTGAATTTATCGTGCAAACCGATGCTTCGAATTCAGGAATTAGGAGTAGTTTTGAGCCAAGAGTCAGAAAACGGAGAAGAACACCCTATTCTATACCTGAGCAAGTTTTCAGACGTTGGAAGACGTTACAGTACCACTGAGCGAGAATGCGCCAGTATAGTGTTTGCAATAAAAAAATTACATTATTATTTGGATGGTCGAAAATTTACAATAATAACCGACCACAATCCTTTACTTTGGTTACGTACAAACGCCAGTTCAAAACCGCGATTAATGCGCCGGGCACTTGCATTACAACCGTATGAATTGAACCGTATGATGTTGAAGTAAAACATAAATCGGGCATGTATCACAAGAACGCAGACAGTCTTAGCCGGGTAGGGTCCGACCCGAAAGAATTGGTCAACCACAGCAAACCCCTCTAGTGATAGGAAAAGAGAATTCAATCACGAATCCCCCCAACTGTGGAAGGCATACTCACGAATGATGTAAGCCTTGAAGAGATAAGAACGCAATAGTGCTTTATGTTTTCTTATGTTATTTTGTTTAGTGAATCATGCAATTGTGTATTTTTTGTCATAGTATGGAAAAGTAACTTTTGCGTTTATTTTGTTCTTGTAGTAGATAACTAAATACTTGTTATGTCGAGGTATAACAAAATAAATGTTGTATTTTAGGGTTTAGAAAGCATAATATCTATGAGAATTTTTATATTTTGCTGTATAAGAAGTTTTTTTATTTTGTATGCTTAATGTTTAGATAAAAGAGTAGATTTATAGAATGTTATATGTTATGATTATTTATTACTACTCAGTTATAATTGTATTATACATGAAATGGAGTTATTAAGTGTTAGTTGAGGAATATGAGAAATTATGAAAAATGTGTGTTTATTATCGTCTGTGAATTGGATTTCTCTCTAGCACTTTTCAGAAGATCATAACGTTAAAATTGTTAACATTTTAAGACCAAATTATGGCTTTGTACTTATAAGCAATAACTCTGAATTTAAATGGAGTGACTCTAGAATCGAATTTTTCCGAGGAAAAATTCTTTTAAAGAGGGGAGGAGTTGTGACATTGTCTCCATTACTACATGAAATTTGTAATTATATAATTTTGTGATGCTCGTTCCTACCCCTCAACATGAACATGTCATCTATCGGGAATTGTTGATCTGAGCGGTCTCACAAACTCTAGGATAAGAGGCCATAAAGTTCGTGTAATGTGCTTTTCTGACGTTTAGATCGCATAAATCCCAGAGTGGTTCGAGGGCTCTCCAGAATTTCGAAACTATAGTGACATGTGGAATCCCATAAACTTTGAACACTTACAAGCACTTCAAACGCCGGAGACAGCTTTTGAATTCGCCGACCGTATAAAAGAAGACCCAATACTCCACGAGGAAGAGATCTGTTTTTTAGTGCCAGAAAGAGACGCAGCTCTCCTGGTCACCGGCCTTATAGGCCGCGCTGTCGTTGAATCCGAAGTCGTCCTGATATATCTAACTGTAAATTCTAACTCGCTGTTCATACTTGCTTTTTGTAGTTGTAGTATGTTTAACGTATCGTAATAAAGTTAATTGAAGCGAAAGGCTTGGCTTATTATTGACTACGTTACAATATATACCGGGTGTCCCAAAAATAACTGACGATTTGAAAAATCATTTAAAGAAAAACAGAAGGTGATAGATATGTACGGTTTGCTGCATTCTGCTTAGGTAACCAGGGAATTTATTCTCACCAATTTTCAAATTTAGTTAAAAAGTTCGTAAACAGATGGTGCTGTTGACTGAGAAAAACTATAAAACTATGTTTTCAAAATAACCACCGTTTGCATCAACAGCGTGGCGCAGTCTGAGGTCAAATTTCGCAGACGCCCGTGCAAACATTTCAGTTTGAATGTTCTGACAAGCAGCAGAGATGTATTGTTCCAGTTCATCTACAGTTTGTGGATTGTGACGATACACCTGGTCTTTCAAGTACCCCCAAAGAAAAAATCGCATGGCGTCAAATCTGGCGAATAGGGAGGCCAATCCATGCCACTTTGCGTATGCTTCTTGCTTCGAAAACATTGTTTTATATTTTTTCTCAGTCAGCAGCAAATTTGACAAACTTTGACAAATTTTGTAACTAATTTTGAAAATTGATGAGAATAAATTCCCTGGTTACCTAAGCAGAATGCAGCAAACCGTACATTTCTATCACCATCCATTTTTCTTTAATTGATTTTTCAAATCGCCGGTCATTTTCGGGACATCCGATATATATATATATATATATATATATATATATATATATATATATATATATATATATATATATATATATATATATATATATATATATATATATATATATATATATGCATCATAATTAATTACTAGACTCAATTTTATAGAATCACACTTTTGGTTAGAATAATAACCCACTATGTCAGAATAATCTGGGATTGTTTAGGAATAGCATTTATTTGAAGTCTTCAAATTGCACAAGATACCTTATTTTTTCATATATGTTTCGCATTTAGAGAAAATTGTCTTATTCACTCAGAAACTTCCCATATCATCTTATTTTTCTTCTCTTTTGAGTAGCAATAATGTTTTACACATTCTTTGTGTTTTCTTCAAAGTTTAACTTATTCAATATCATTTTTCTGCTTTTTAACTTTTAAATTATTTATTATTTTTCAGGTTTCGCCTAGTGTATGGATAAATCTCTCAGTAGATTTTTTAAATTTATGAAAATACCTTATCTAAAATAAATTGAAGTGGGCGGCGTTTCAAACAGATGTAAAAAGTTACTACAGGTAGACAGTAGTGCGAAAGAAATCTACTTGCGAAGAGTAATTTTGAAAACTGTTACCTTCAAAGAATGTGACTCTTATTTGTTCCCTGTCCTATTTTCTTATTGAATGTGGCTAAATTCTCAATAACAAAATAATTGCTTATTTTCAATTACGTCAATTTGTGCCTAAGTGTAGCGATGCTGCGTGAAATATATTACCAGATAACTTTGAGCCTTGATAAAAACTATCTATATACTGTTGTTGCGTCTTGAGACTGCTAGGGCCATAGCGCTCCTGTTGCATCTGTTGCTATCCCCTTAAGTAGCTCGCCGACCACATACGAAGGTTGTCATCGCAGTATTCTCTGCGTTAAACAGTTATTCATCTCAGTACGGTCTGCGTTTTTATTGCCCATGGGGCAAAGACAATTTAATTGTTATGTTTGTTTGTGTTTGTAAATAAAACACCCCCCAAAATGCATTTTTGAATATAAAGTTCTAGTTACAGTCCAATTTATCAACTCATAAACTGCATTTAAAACATTTGAAACTTCATTCTTCGGGCAGTGTCCCAATGACTCATGAAAATGAGAACTAAAGATATTTATCAATGTAATATTGGAATTGACCAAGCACTTTTGACTCTTAAATACTCTCTGTTATTTGTTTTTGTAGTTACATATGAAATAAAAGATATAGTTTTAAATGTGGTATAAAAGAGTCTATATCCCATGAACTTTCTAAAATTTTAAGCAAATGCAATGTTAAGTAAATATTCCAAACTATTGTATAAATCAAGTTCTAAGCATGCAATAATCCCTTTCCTAAGAAATACCGATCTGTGTATCTTTTCTTAAAACCACAAATTGCAGACATTCGCTCATGCATATTATTCTTTCTAAAATGTGGTAACTTTCTTCATAGTCTGTAAAGATCTTATAATGCAAATGAATAGGTTCAAGCTTTAGAAAGTCCAATACTGAGCAAAAGAAGAGGCAGGCTGTTGCTTGCAAATAAGAGGTTTCATGATTTCATTTCCGACATAGTTATTTGCTAAGTCTCTTTGTTAATATGATCCCTTATATTTAAGGGAAAGGCTGCAACTTGATTAAAAAAGACACAATTTGATTTAATTTATCTTTTTACTACGATTTTACTTTGTTATATCAGCGAAACTCCCGACATCCACTATACTTGTGGTTGTTATTCGGTTATTTCTAAAGAACATAACTGAATTCCATTAAGTACGAATAAAATTGTGATATTTTAAACCTATAATAATATGTATTTCACCTCTAGTATAATATATCGCAAAATTACGTAATATTCCGCTTGTAGAACAAATATTGAAAGGAATTCCTGAATGGGACTTAATGACAAAATATAAGAATTGAAAGCACTATGAATACACAGAATACATTGTAGAGTACATATTTGTGTTTGAATAAAAGTGTATATATATATATATATATATATATATATATATATATATATATATATATATATATATATATATATATATATATATATATATATATATATATATATTTATTTATTTATTTATTTATTTATTTATATTTATATACGTTTGTGTCCATGTAAGACACACCCATGTATATCTTGATACTTTCGTGTATTTTCAAACCCGTTTCCTAGTTCATTTACTTACTCCCTTTTCATATTACATCCTCATTGAATTTAAAAGTAGCGGTTACAGTTTCAAAAGTAATTAAAAGTATATGACCCTATAAATTAATTTTTCATTGAATGTGTTTGACATCGATGTAGCCCAAATGACTTCCTCGTTGTTCAGATCTGTAAACCTGAAACATTATATTCAGGCTTTCCTCAGCCTATATATGATCTTAAAACCTGTCCTTCCTTTCCTATTCATCTCAGACTCATAACTTCGGTGTTATATCAGAACTCAAAGCTAGAAAAAAAGACAAAATATGTATGCCGTCCTGTAGTATGTATGAAAAATGTCTTATAACCAAAAACGTAAAACTTTGCTTCAAATATTGTCCTTGATCAGTTTCATGTCTAAGCTCTCTATCGACATTATTCTCAAAATAACAGTTTAAGTAAAGAATCTAAAACAAAGAGCACTTAGGATAATTTCAGAAGTTCCGAAACTTTCAAAGATTGAGGACACTTTTGAGAGAAAAATGATCTAGATCCCCTACTATCATCAGATATATTTTATCCAATAAAAACATAAAATGCATTTATAATAAGATTTCGATCTTGTTAATGTACCTGTTCTTAATATGAAATTGTTGACTATCACATTTGTTGGCATAACAATCTCCCAATTCCATAATATTTCATTAAAGAAAGTCATACATATATTCGTGTAATCGGGTTGCTTTTCGGTTTTTTATTTTTGATATTATTAGGATGAGGTCTACTGATGAGGATTTTTCTAAGTAGCAATTAAAGGTTCAGCAACCGACATCATTATGTGCTGTCACCACTTTCTACATTCAGTCGACCCCGTTGTTTATTTTTCCCTTAAAGCAATAAAGATATTTCGTACTCACAAAGGAATGTTGTACAAAAGAGAAATGAGCAAAGCAAGGCTTTTCTATTACGGTAAATGATTAATATTTCTGAAAACGAAAGTGTTGGAAGCAGCTTTGCTCGAGAATAATTCTGGAGAAGTCATCTCTCAGGGAGCGCTATTCATTTCGCTATTATTTTTAAGCATTATGAAAGTTCATATTCCATTATTAGAAATATCTGTCTGAAAAAGACTAAAGAACGCCTGACTATTATCTGAAGGAGAACCAGATGGCCAAGAATAAGCTTCGAAGTAGGTCATGAAAAACCGAGTCTTCTGTACTATGGACATCAGGCCTTAAGAACGTTTTACTGTACTTTCTCATTAAAATGACGTTTCAATACAGGTACTGGTTCCTCATCAGTGCAGCCTCAATTTTTTATAAATGTTATAAATAATCTGTGTTATCATCATGACGATACTCGATATGAAAGAGGATTAACCTCACCTTCCTGTCAAGCAAAACCAACTATATAGGGAGGTGTAGCTTCAATGAATATTATAATTGTGTGAAAAGGAAAATATCATTTCTGTTTCTAATCCTTCTCTACTTCTATGGATCCAAATCAATTCGAAATCTCATAATTAAATAAATTATATATTCACTCACAAGCATATCATGAAAGGGAAATCTATACGAGGGGAAGAAAAGGAATTTAGTTGGAATCAAAAATTAAAATATACGGAATAATAGCTGTGATTTTACAGAATTAAAGCTATCAGACACAGTATAAACGCAAGATGCAAATGTATTATGCATTTATTTCATTTAATGTGATCTCACTTGGAAAAATATTGTTTCTTTTTATATGTCCGTGTACACGCCACTGATACAGTTGTATGGATTAAAGTGACAGCTGGCATATTCAATAAAGAAAATTCAACTGTTAAAAGTTTATTACCAACATTCATAAATTTATTTATCTAAGAAAAAATCAAATAACAAGTCATTCTCCAGTCAGGATTTTCAACATTATCATATCATTCCATAAAGCTGTATATTAAACAAATTATGACTCGAAATTTTAAATTACAGCTGCTTGACAGAGTACAGACAAAGCGATAGAAAGTTGAGGATCTCCTCACCATTCCCAATGGCCCTAGTCGTAAAGCTGTTGATCAGTTCCGTCTTTTGACGGGTCACGAATGTCTGGGAGAACATCTCCATTGCATTAGGATTTTCGTCCAACCAAACTGCCCTCTTTGTAATATGGTATAACCAATGAACCGAGCCCACCTCCATCATTTCTTGTCACTTCATGGCGACTCTGAGACGTCGAGGTTCTGACAAGCTAGAGAACTCTTTTAAGGCTGCTATGTACTAAGAAAAAAATCGTATTTCCCTTTTCCTCTTCTTGCAGATTCTTGTGGTGGGAGGAGTCCAGTTGACAGTTCGAGAATTCCACCCCCCTTCGGATTAATATTTTGAGGGATTGTAATGGTTCTCTCTCTATACGGGGGTTAAGAGCTGCCCCCAAACTTTTTATTTAAAATATATTTTTGTCACCTATTTACAGGTACATAAATGCTAATAATCCAATAAAATTGGTATTGTCAGATAGCCTGAACTTTTCTGCAAAGTGCTACCGGATTCATTTTATAAATTTCGTCCACCGAAGGAATTTATGAGCGTTTAAAACACACTATATCAGATTTTTTCCCGAATAATTTAAATTTTAAAATATTAATTTCATTTTTTTTAAAACGAAAAAGGTACACAAATGTAAAATTTCTTTCTCTATGACGGAGTACAATTTTTTAAAAAAAACTTTGATTCCAAGTCGGCAATCCGTGGACAATTTTTCTCCATAGGTTAACATTGAGGTGAGCGAATCCAATAGGATTTGTACATAGAAGCCTTAAGGTAATGACTTCGGTCATTTTTGGTTCAACATTTTTTGTTGTGCTATTTTATACTTCTTTCTTTTGTATTGTCATTGGAAATAAAAAATATATTTTAAGTTATAAAACTCTTCTCTCCAATAGAGTTGCCAAGCCAAACACTGCTTGAGAATGAAATATTCCTTAAATAAGGTTCATTGAAGCAGTTGTCAGTGATTGCAACGTGAAATAAAGAACCATATAATATAACTCATGGTGTTTATTTTTTCACCAAAAGATACAGACAAGAATCAAGTTTTGGACATTACCTAGTAGGTTTCGATACGAGCACCCCTCGTAGTTTGGCACACATCTAAGCGATAGCCGATCTCCATCCAGGTCACAGTCGCTATTGCAGCAGTGAGTCTGTCCGGTAAATGGCTTAGTTCCAGATCTTCTCAGCGTACACAATGTTTTTCAGGTAACCTCACAGAAAAAAGTCTGGTGGGGTCAAATCGAGGCTTTTTGGTGGCCAAAAAATTAGACCGTACCTTTCTATCGAACGTCAAAACCCATGTAGTAGGAAGCGCGAAGTCACAACATCGGCGCATGCCTACAGCGCAGTCACGGTCACCATAACATGGAAAAATAGAACTACCAGAGTTAACATACCATCTGCTGCTACGCAAAATCCAATCGGTCGATTGTAGTTCTCGGTGTGCCCAACTAAAATCACGGACATCTTTATCGATGACCCTGTGTGTTAGTCCTTTTTGGTTTTACCGATCAAAATTTTAGAAATTATTCTAATCTCCAGGAGAAACTAAAATCAAGCCTGATAATTTATCTTTTGAAATGAGAATTAATTCAAATCTAATGAAAGGAAAAAACTATCGTGAAATAAAATTTTATTAAATGAAGTGTTTATATTTCCCACTGTTATACTAATCTAAATGTAATGAAAAGCAAAATTCGATAAATTATTTAGTTTAATCAGAGGTATAAGTTTAATAAGTTTAAATTGTCAGCTTTTCATAGAATTAAAGGTATAATATTATTTTAATTGAAGCAGTTATTTTTAATATACTTCAAGTTTTACATTTCATTAAGTAAAAAGAAATGCGTTTTAAAATTATTTCCTGGTCATGGTTTTACATAAACGTGTTTTCAAAAATAAATATTTCTAAAATCATTTCCTCTTGTACAATAATAGATGTTAATAAATATTTAGTAATATCCAATATCTTTTGATTACTTGAAATATCATAGTGCCTTAGATATGAATGATTTTAAATTACTTCGAGGAAAAGAAAATATTTCCATTTAAATTTCGTAGTATATTTTGGAAAATTGAATGCTATATAAAGTATATTTAATACAAAAAGGATATTAAATAACAAATGAAAAAAGTAATTTTTTTCAGAAGCAATTTAATTCCTTTATCATTTAAATATCAGTTTCTGGTATCCATAATTGCTTCTCAAAGGGATTTTATTTTAAGTAATAACCTGCAAATATTAACAAATCTTTAAAATATCGAATAAGAATCTGTTTTAACGTATGCGGATATTATCTTTTACAAGGCCTCTGATCACTTACTTATAAAAATATTTGCTTGGCGAAAATGAAAGAGTATGAAATATATTTTTAGAGCTTTGCTTTCTTATTACTTTTGTATTTAGGGGAAATATCATCAGGCATGATTATTTAAATGAATGGTCAATCTTTTACTTTTATATGCAATTAAGTACAGGTGGCTCTTATAGTACAAATTGCAGTTTATCCAAATTTAGTAAAAGGTTTATTGAAAACTTCTCTGCAGGAAATAATACATTCTTAACAAATGTTCTTAAAGCAAAATTGTTGAAGTGTGTCGAATAATTACAGTAGTATTCAAGAAAGGTTAGTTGAAATTCACGAAAAGTCAAGGATGACTTCCGCATAGTAGATATTGTGGATGTCATAAAATTCCTAATGTAGAATTAAATTCAATTTTTACAAACCATTTAAATATTTAATAATGCTCAATGAAAAGTCTCTATCGAATTATATTTAATATACTTTTAGTTTTAATAAAACTATTTCTACAGTATTTATTTTTTAAGTTTCTTTTTTTCTGAATTCAGGGAAATATCAATTTCAATTTGTAACGAAACGTGTCTTTTGAAGATATTATAACAGACAATTTTCATCCAATTTTGATATCACCTGCGAAGTATTTTCATTTCATTTTATAAAAAATGTGATGACACTTTTTCTGAGAAATTTAAACATTGATTTTTTTTAAACATTTTAGCTACTATATCAGCTACTTATATAAGCTATAAAAACCTCTTACAATTAATTTGGGATGACTTCCAATTTAGTTATTGTCAACATATAATTATTTCCATTGATATCTTTTTAAAATGTTTAATATATTAATACGGAAATAATTGTCATTAGGGTAAATGTAAATTTCTGTTAATGAAACCATTTTATAATCATTTCTATTTTTACAGTGTTTGTTTATAATAGTTACAAACTCTCAATTTTGCTCAGAAAAGAATAACCCATAAAATTTTTCATATATTTAAGGTATGAATGTAGTAATTTCACATACAAGAGAATTAATGCAAAAATATCATGTGAAACTAGTCATTAAAATATCGAATAAGAATCTGTTTTAACGTATGCGGATATTATCTTTTACTAGGCCTCTGAGCACTTACTTATAAAAATATTTGCTTGGCGAAAATGAAAGAGTATGAAATATATTTTTAGAGCTTTGCTTTCTTATTACTTTTTTATTTAGGGTCATGCTTATTTAGGGTCATGCTACTGCTCATCATTATTACTGCTTTATTTAGGGTCATGCTAGTCATGCTTAAAATGCATTTAATAAATGTTCACCTATTGTGTAATTTAATAATAGAGTAATCAACAAAAATCACTTTGTGTATGGACAAATGTACTAAGGATAAGTGCATGCCGATTTGAAAAAAATATTATATGTATGTTCATTGTTGTTGTTGCTAATGCCCCCTTGTTGGAGGTTCGATTCACCAGGTCCTAATAGGCTATTGGGCTGAAAGGAGTTACTCCTGTTTTGAAATACCACCACAAGGGTCGGAGTCCGAATTGGCTAAATGACCGGTCCCGTAATTTTGAACAGAGTCAAGTGACGAGACCGGAACACTTGACCCTGCACATTCAGAGGTAAATTTGAGAACTTGGAGGACATTGCAGACACGACCTATTTTATGTGCCCCGGCCACCTTTA
This sequence comes from Dolomedes plantarius, assembly GCA_907164885.2. Lineage (NCBI taxonomy): Eukaryota > Metazoa > Arthropoda > Arachnida > Araneae > Dolomedidae > Dolomedes > Dolomedes plantarius. The sequence goes on along the minus strand of OU015494.1, from coordinate 131,469,599 downwards.
GTGAACACGGCGGTGGATTTGCAGCGACAAGCATCGAACCAGGGACGTTCAGATCACTGGCCGCTTCTCTTGCCAACTGGACCAACGCACCCCTGTATGTTCGTAAATGCACTGTATTATTTGTACAGCAAGCGTGTCAAACTCAAAGGCTAAATGGGCCAAATGAACAAGGTTTAAGTTTATGTTGGCTGCAAAAATAAGAAAAACTTCAAAATAAATTTTCGTAGAAACGTAGGTTTATTTCGAAAAGTTTAGTGCAAAAATATCAAGAACCACAATAATATCAATGTTTTCTTCCTGATACTTTTTTGTTTTTGAACATTAACTTACCAGGCATTGAATAATTGCACAGATTACTAAGCATTCCTCATAAGCGAAACATAACCTGTTTTACACCCACCGAACAAATCACTTGGTACAAGACTACTTACTGATCAGACTACTTATCTGGCATATGGTAGTAGGCAGCTAAAATACTCACTGCTAGTGTAAGTGGGGGGGATGGTGAACCTGTGCTTAAGGCGCATAAGGTGACACGATATTTACCTACTGTTATAGACTGGGCCTGGGCGGCACAAGTAATCGTTCAGGGCCGTAGGCAGTGAATTTGACATGCCTGGTGTAGTATTACATATACAATGTGTATAAACAAAATATTAAAAAACCTATACATTTGTTTCAATGATCGTTATTACCAGGAACTATTTCTTCTAAATTAATTTGGTATCTTTTGTTGAGTTACATTTAAAAAAATAATCATTCCTTAAGATTCCGTTCATCCATGGTTCCTGTTTGACAGTTTAAAAATTGCTACATACCGGATCACAAATCAACAGACTCTAAATGGGACAACCTACAAAATTCTTATAAATTTTTCTACTTGATCACCCTTGAATTTGATACATTTTGCCAACGATTTAAGTATTTTTATGCTGCCCATAAAGTTTGAATTGTCCAACACTGCAAAATAAGCGATTGTTACCCTAACCACTCCAGAATTGGATGCCAATTTCTGCCCTGGATGGAATTTTTTCTTAAGCCATTAAGCGCCGCTATATGAACCACATCGTCTAAAAAGAATCTAACGTATTTTTTAAGTATATTACTTGTCTCAATCGATGTGCAGTTTAAATTTTTTAAAAATCTGCATTCGTATAGACTTTGCTACAGGGTCTCAAAATGGGAGACTTGTTGCCTAAAGGGGGAAACGCTTGTTTCTTCCTCGTATGAACATCCAAGCCGTATGTTACGCTAAATTCAAGGAAGTAAGAACTTAAAACCTCCTGAAATGAGTATTCTATATTGTTTATGGAAATAAATATGAATTTTTTAAATATCATTGTAATTTTTAATCATGTATAAAAATTTCCTGAAGCAGAACGGGATATCCACTGAATAGGAAGATTTCGAGAAATTTATGTATGTCCATTTCGAATAATGAAAAGGCATTGTTATTATTTTGCAGAGCATATCTTAAAGTTTCTTCGGTAACATGTTTCATGATCTCCGAATCAAAGTACGTTTGGAAAAGTTCATACAGAGATTTCATTGCCAATGCAACCCGGGTCTCTTCAAGTGTTGACATTTCTTCGGATTCAATAGCCAACATTTGATTTGCTTTTTTACAATTTAATATTTTTAGTGGCTTTCATTTCCTTCAATTTGTCTCCTTCCATACTTGTATCATCATCTGAAGTATCATTTGTAATGGGTCTTTTTCTCTTCTTACGTTTTATTTTCTTGTTGTCAAGATTTCTACTTTCCCGCTGTTTGACTTTTATTTCAACTTGTCCAAAAACATCCACTGGAATCATTTCGCCTAAAACATTATCTGCAATATTTTCTTCACCAGTTACCTGACCAGGATCGGGGAGGGGGGGAAGGACGCAAACAGATAATGCGACTTTCATCTGAGTATTCACCGGAGTCTAAAGATTGCATATCTAAAGTCATAATCTAAAGCTTCTTGAATTATCAAAAAAAATTGTCATTTTTTAAGATTGAAAAATAGTTTTAAATAAACCTCTCTTCATGAAAAAGTGTCTGGGTACCACCTGATCCCTTATTCTTCACAGAAATCGATATAAAGATAATGAGTCAGTTGTAACAAACACGCGTTTCATATGGTAGAGAGGAAGTGAAATCTAGCTAGTCAGAATGTGCCAAGTCTCCTATTTTAGGACCTTTCAAAATAAGTGCTTAGAAATAAGTGTTAAAATATTTCATTTAATTTTCGCTTGAAATACTAGATTCGCAGTGTTATTGCTATTTATTTTTCGTAAAAAGTAAGTCACTCACATATATATTTTTTTCTGAATTTTTTTACTAATGTAAGTCAAATTTGTCAATTTTGCACATAGTTACACGACTGTAAAATAAAGAAAGTTTAAAGTTGTCCTTTGGAAAAAAATTCACGGTATACTTTGTACCTTTAAGATACAAATAAAAAAATATTTGTATAGATCTTATTATCACGATGAGAAAAAAATTATAATTGAAAGTTCCCAAAATGTGAGACACGGCGCTTAATGGGTTAATTGGGAATAAGTAGTAGTCCGAGGGGACAAAATAGTTTAAAAAACAAGGGTGGGGAACAATTTCGTAACGTAATTCTAAAAGTTTTGCTGTTGCAAGAATTTTGCCGTTGCGAGAATCGTTCGTTGCTTTGAAAGGGGACATCCTTTAGGTGAACCAACAACAACCCCAAGGGCCACCTCAATTTTGACCGAGTATCCTTAGGGGTGACATCTAGGGGGCAAATACCTTCTCCCATCCACTCTGACTTCATAGGACTTACCTGTCGACAGATTTAACTTGCTCATATCCGTGTCTTGAGAAACACCTTTATTGTTTTATATAAATGTGGCCTGTCGACTGAATTTTACTGTTGACACTCTCCAGCAATGATGCATAATACTCTCTGGTGATTGTTTTGCCCTTTTCGAAGTAGTCTATGAAGATTATACCATGCACCCTCTCCCATCCAAATAATAATAATAGTAATAATAATAATAATAATAATAATAATAATAATAATGGCCATAACCTTTCCTGATGATGGAAGTGTTTGTGCATCTTTTGGAGGAATTTCACCTGCGTCAACCCACTGTTTTGGTTGTTCTTAAGTTTCTGGCTGGTAGTCATGTATCTGTGGCGTTATGTGCCTCGGCTCTAGAAGGATAAATATATAAAGACCTACATTCAAAAAGCACATAACATGGAATCCGTAATAATAGAATCCGTTACAACGTATTTGCAAGTTATTTACAATATTTACATTAGTAACAAACAGTGCAGTATCAGGGATCAGTGTAAGCGACATATTAACACTTTACTTCATGCCACACTCTGTCCATTTACATCTATGGTGGTGATGTCTTCGGCTCACGAATCGTACCAATAGTTTCTTCTTCGTTCAGAGGTTTATTTTTCGTGTTGCACTCGCTACATATTCATAATTTATCTGTATTTCTTTAGAACAGTTCCAGATTATGATTCAGAGTGCTCACTCGTTCGCGTTTTTGATCCATTGTTAAAAATCGCGGTTCCAACCTTGCCAACATGTTTCTCATATCCAGTTTACATGTGAAATAATAATACAAATATATAAACGACCCAACCTTTCGGTTATGCGTTAAAAAAAAAGAAACTTAAGGGGGGGGGGACATCTGCTAATTGTGTAAAATACAACGAAATAGAACAACTATGAAATCGGATAATGAACAGCCATAAGGGCCATAACTATTTTTCTTATGGCTCTTCTACAATAATAATCATTATAAAACTTATTCTTATTCCAGATATCAATATTCGTAGGTAAACCTCTGCGTATATTATTAAACTGACTGCATACTATTATACAGTGCTCCACCGATTGTTCAGAACCACAAGAGCAAGTGCTACTTTTTCCGTGAAACCTGCTTTGATAACTACCAAACGACCCATGTCCTGTGATTGCTTGGTTAATAAAAATCTGCACTTAGTCTGTCAGTTTTAACTTGAGGAAAAATTTCTCTTACTGTAGTTCCAACAGTTGTATTGTTCCACCTATCTTGCCAGACGTGTTCCGCCATTTGAAATAATTTTGCTTTTACTTGGTTTCTAGTCCATTTAATTTCTTTATTTATTCTAATTTGGTTGCTTCTTTTGCAGTCTTATCAACTGCTTCATTTTTATCAATCCCAATATGCGCTTTTATCCAATGTAGTGCGACATTAAGTCCCGAAGTTTGAACTATTTTTTTATGTTATGCACCATCTCACTTTTAAAACTAAGTGTATTTAACGACTGTAACGAACTACGTGAGTCTGAATATATATCAATTGCTTTATGACCTTGTCCAATAGCATCTTCAATAGCCAGTTGTATTGCATACAGTTCAGCACTAAAGGAACTCGCATTATCAGATAGCCTTTGTTTTATTTCCAATGCTTTTAAATCCTTAATATATTTATTAATACCTGCCCCAGTTTTTCCATTCATGCGGGAGCCATCCGTGTAATAATTAATATCAGTAATTGGGATTAAATCAAATGCCCAGTTTATTGTCCATAAGTCAGTCTGACGTGTTATAGGTCTGCTCACCAATTCACAATTATTTTTGCTAAATTTTATATCCATAACTTCTATTGCTTGTTCCTTGCAATATATTTAAAACATTTTGTAGTCAATTTCAGCTCTGAGATCTAAAGACATACATCCTGCCAGTACGGAAAAAACATTCGTTGAAACTGTTTTATAGCATTTTGTAATGCTCAGTAAGAAAGGTCTTTGAATTTTATTTAATAAATTGTTTTGTCTTACTGTATTCTTGAACCAGAATGGAGCCCCATAAAGGATAATCTTTCCTATTACTACTTTATATATTTCTTTCAAGATACTGGGCCTGAAACCCCAAGTCTTCTTACTGTACCTTGCCAGACTGTACATCACTCTAAGAGCCTTTTCCTGTACTTCCACAAGATGTTGTATAAAATTTAGGTCTTTATCCAAGAGTATACCCAAATACTTTACTGCTTTACAATATTTAATCCCATGCATACCCAATTTGATTGTTGGTTTGCGTTTGATTTGCCCTTTAAAAGCTATTATCGTGTAGAAACATTTATACGTGTTAAATTTTAATTTATTAATATTTGCCTATTCTAGGCACAAGTCTAAGATCTTTGTCGCATATTGAGTAAATTTATAAGAAACCTTACTGCTAATTGTAATAATCAGATCGTCAGAAAATGCTTGCATTTTAATGTTTGCCTCTTCCCATTCCTTTTGTAACAGCGGGTTAATTACCAGTAGCCAAAGAATAGGTCCCAGGGAAGACCCCTGAGGAACACCAATATTATAATCGATTAGATCATTATTTCTTAGTTTAATCTTCCTATCTTGCAAGTAGTCAATTATTATATTATAGAGATTCATACTTATTTTTAATTCTTTTAAACTTTTGACAATGCTATTTTTGCGGACTATGTGAAATAATAAGTCATAATACTCCACCGGTTCCCCAAGCCTCTTGGGCTTATCAACCATGAATCACCTGAAGACCAGTCGCTACGTAGCAATACCTGAATACGCAGTCGAGGGTTAATTTCCCAAGTTCGGTGACATTTTTCATTGCTGTGGGGCTCGAGGATGCCGGACAAACAGTACAGATCTGTCATCCACACAAGGCACCCCAAGCCCCCTATGTGAAATAATAAGTATACACTCTGATGAGATGTCAGTAGCCTCAGAAATCTTTTAAGGTAAGAGCCAAGAATTTCAGTGCAGTGTTCATAATTTCTCGCAATTTGTTCGGATTTGCCTCATATTTACTATGTTGAAATAAAAAAAATCTACTAATACCGATCTAGAGAAAATATCTCTTCACAATTGTTAAAAATAATTTGAAGAAATTCAAGAAATTGTTGTCAACTTACGTTATTTTCATTCCTATTATCATGTAATGAAAATTAGTTTTTCACCAAAGGCTTTATTACAGGTGTGAAAAAATCAGCTTCATTTTATGATCGCAAAATATGTTTCAGTTATTAGTGGTTACTTTAACATAAGGCACTAAAATTGCCTGAGTTGTTAACACTGCAATGTAATAATCTTTCAGGCGAAACTTCCTTAGGGTTACGGTTTACCGAGAAAATCAAATAAGTTATATGCACAAAACAATAAACTATGGAAAATAAATAGTTTATATAATAATAAACTAGAATAGAGTTTATATAGTAATAAATAAAATATATATTAATTAAATCGATTTTGTTGAGTAAACCTGCCATTGAATTTAGCAATATATATATATATATATTGCTTTCTAAATTGATTCATAAGAACGTAAAATAATTCCTTTGTATTAGATAAAATAAAAATTCAGTGGTTGCTACTTTTTATCAAATGGTATAGATTCACACCACATTTCCACAAATTTGCCCCTTATTAATACCAAAATACTAACACAAATACGAAAATGTGACGACTTACACGGTTGCTAAAGTTTCAAAATTATGTGTTTTAATTGTAGATAAATTTACTCTTAATGAAATTTAAAACCTATGTAATGAGGTGGAAAAGAGACAGTACATATATTTTCACTCTGTCTTCCAACTTAACTTTGTGAGAGGAGTCTACAAAGATACAATGAATTCAAGTTATTCTAATATAAATTTCATATAAAAAAGTTATATAAAAGAATGTCTTACTTACACACACACACACACACACACATATATATACAATATATATATATATATATATATATATATATATATATATATATATGTATATATATGTATATATATATGTATGTATATATATATATATATATATCTATATATAATACATCTATATATATAATATATATATATATATACATATAATATATATATATATATATGTATATATATTATATAATTAAGCTTATTAATAAATTAAAAGTTCCGTATTTTTTAAAACTGTAGTTTTTTTTTTAATAGATACCCAAGAAACCTAAGAAATGTTTACTCGCAGGATTGTGTTCGGCGCACACAGTTTTATTTTATCAGTTTCAGTTGATGTATAATACAATTATAAATCTAGATCTGTACGCGAAATATTCCTCGATGTATTGTTTTTTAAAGGAAAAAATTGAAAACAAACTCACTTTAGTAGGTTTCCATAAATGGCCTCAATCTTGTCAGAAATCTGTTCATATTTTCTGCTGATTATATGAAAAAAGACGTTATTTTGAAATTTTCTTTTGAATGCAGTTTAGATTTAAATTTTAAAAACTTTAATTTTATTTAGCCTTTAAAAACTATTCTTTCACAGCTTTCTTCTGCAGTAGTGTTTCCCAACCTTTTCGAGTCGCGAACCCCCCCCCCCTCCCTCTCTCTTCACACCCATTTCGGGAAACAGTTACTTTAATTCACTAAAGCCTTGGCGATCTCCCTAGAAAATACATCGCGACCTCCCTTGGAGAAAGTGACTCACGCGTTGGGAACCACTAGTTTAGAGTAATTTCGATCGGAAAACTATGGACTGGTGACGTCAGATTATCGATATACCCGATTTTCCCGCTCCCTATCGAAGAAACACGGAGCTTTCGTGACGATTTCCCGTACCCCTCGCTCTTAGGTTGTCGCAGAGCCACAAGGATACTGGAATTTTTGATATTTTTAAAATCCCGAGGAGATCGGGCAGATTCGGTCTCCGCCACATCCGCGAAGCTAGCGATCACGCGGTCATCATAACGCTGAAGACTTCATGAAAGTTCTTCATAAAGTTTTTTTAGTCGTAGAGGACTATGCTTTGCTAAATGCCTCCCAAAAACGAACACAGGACCGCAGGATTCATGTTACTCCAGAAAGCGATAACATTAGCCAAACCACCGTACGAGTTTATCGTTATGGTTTAGAGTCATTTCGGCCTGAAAACGACGGAGAAGTGTCGAAATTTAGACGAGAGGGAAATGTCAGCGAGATGCCCGAAATAACTAAATTTTAAGAGGATCTGACCTGCGGAAACGGGCTATAATTTGGTCTCAAATAAAATTCGAGAGATTTCTAAAATCAGCTGTGGGATGGAAGGTACCTCGTGGTTTAGAGTTATTTCTGCCCGAAAACAATTGGGAAGTGTCTAAATTTAAACGAGAATGATATGTTAGCGAGACGCCGAAAGTCGCTAAATTCTCATAGGGTCCGAGCTGCCGATACTGTCCCAAATTTGACCCAAAAGAAAATTCAACAGATTTCCAAAATCAGCTTCTGGATGGAATATACTTTATGGTTTAGAGTTCTTTCGGCCCGAAAACGGCGGAGAAGTGTCGAAATTTAGATGAGAGTGAAATGTCAGCGAAACTCCCGAAATCGCTAATTTCGCGCAGGGCCCGACCTGCAGAAATGGGCCAAAATTTGACCCCAAATTAAATTCTACACATTTCCAAAATTTGGTGCGGGATGAAAGTTTTTTATGGTTTAGAGCAGTGCTTCGCAACCTTTTTTCCATTCGCGACCCCTTCAATGGATTTCACGAATCTCGCGAACCCCCCCCCCCCCCCCCATCTCTTCGCACCCTGTATATTTTTGTAAATGAAGTATTTTAAGATATTAAGTATAAAAACTAAACTAAATTTTCCATATTTTAATTGGAACTAAATATTTTTTTAACAAAAATTAAGTAAACGAAATCATTTTAATGTGATGTCTGTGCTTACAACTGCATACCCAGAATCGAAATTCATAGATTTCCGGATTATAACTTGTGCACAGCAAATAATCAATACTTGTTGAGTATTCTTAATTACTTCACTCAACAATGGTAAAAAAGTTACACATTTTTTTCTGTAAAATTAGGTAACCAGTTACTTTAATTCACTAAAGCATTGGCGACTCCCCAGAAAACACTTTGCGACCCCCTTGGGGGATCACTACCCACACATTGGGAGCCACTGTTCTAAAGTAGTCATTCACACAATTACTTACGCGTACCAAAATACGAGTGTCTTTATTTATTTCCTTCTTCACTGTCAATTTTATTTTAATCTGCATAATCCTATTCAGTACCACGTCTTTAAGATAACTTTCACATTTTTTATATTAAAGACGAAAATTTAGTAAAGTGCTAGGTTTTTCTAACCAATCTGGAATAATGTAGATGTGGCGAAAAAAATATCAATATTTCACAGGTTATACATTTAAGCAGATAAAGATGAACACTTTATGATGTTTTATGTAATACAACTTTGCATGCTTAAAGGTTTAATATTTCACTAAATTGAAAGAATTTTACGCGTTGCACGAAAAAAGATGCACGAAATAATATGTAACATTTGCTAAACGCAAAAAAATGAAAATTCCAATAAGGTAAAGCAATTTCAGCCACCACTACATGGGTACTTGGCGACTACGCCGTGTGACACGTAACTACATACATACTTCATTTTCAATCTTTTAGGACATATGTTATCTTTCTCCCTGCTTTGTTATGTAAATAATTCAATCTTGGACATCTCCACGTTTCTATAGTGGTGACATTAAGGACACTTCAATGATCTAAGACCGAAGAAAGATACAAACAAAGAGGAAAAAATAAACACAAGAACTTTCCTCATGGAGAGTTTAGTTTAACGTAAGCTAGATAAAGAAAATGTAACATGTGTAAAACCCGAAAAACTAGCAATCTTTAATCTTTTTGTTTGTAGGTGAATGTGCATTCACATTTATTACCTCTCTTACATTTAAAAAGAATGCTAATTTTAATTTGGAAAAATAAATTCTGCTTTAACACTAACACATTTAAATTTTAAAGTAGCAAAATAAAATTTATTATTGTTATTTAACACTATCATTCATGTTTTCATTATAAAATAATCTCTTAAACATTAAATTATTTGAAATATAATTGCTTCAAATTGATATTAATAAATCCTTCCATTTGTTATTAAAATCAAATAATCATTTTAAATTTATTTATATACATTTAAGAAAAACAGAAATAAGATAACTGAAAGAGCATTAAACTTTAATAATGGTAAAACGCAATATAAAATTAAATGACATGCAAGCAAATATTAAAAACAAAGTTTCTGCTAAATTTATTTGAATTTGATTTCTGTTACTTTTTGTAAAAGAATAATACAAAGTTTTATCTCATATTTAAGAAAATTCTTCTGAAGAATTTTATTTTACAAATGAATGAATGTTATTAAAATCTTTGCAGGAAAATAAGGTATCAGTTTTATACTTTATTTGTTTTTTTAATTGTGTCCAATATTTACCTTTCTCACCTCTTTTGATGAGCATTATTTGAAAAATAAAGAAAACATTCATCGCAAGTCAGTTGTGACTTATAAAAAGTGAATTTGTTCAATTTTTGGCGAAATAAAAATTTGATATTATTTCACTTATCAGTAGTTTGATTTGTTTGCAAGTAAGAGAATATTTTTAAGATTTTACAAGATATTTTGAAACGATGAATAACATGAAATTAGCATTTAAGCTATTAAAATTTCCTTTTTGTCAATTTTGCAATTTTTTTTCAAGGATTTGATTGCATTAAAAATCATCACTCAGTAGTAAAAGGGATTAATTGTGCAAATATTCATAATATCCATTTCGAGAAAGGTAAAATTTGATTTACTGGTAAACTGGTCAGGTGTATATAAAAAAGAAGAAAAAATTGATAGACGGGAGAATGTGTATCTGCAAAAAATTAAAACAATAATGAAATTAACTTTTAAAAGATCAGCATTAAAAAAATAGATTAAATAGCTTTTAATAGTAGTAATAGTAGTTTAATTAAAATACATTAAGGAGTAAGAAAAGCTGGTGTTGGTTGGACAATACAACAAGCCTGAAAATAGAAATCGGGCATATTTTGTGGAGAAAATATCAAATTCAACCCCAAAATAAAATATGTATATCTTAAATTATAAATGTAAACAGTTTTAATGTGCATTTAATATGATAAATATCTATTTAATGGGCAAATATCAATGTAAAAATTTATACTTATACTTTAAAAACATAAATCACTCTGAAGATAGAAATATACAAATGAATATTCATGATGGTCTAATACTTATCTAAATGACAGAAATTTTTCTATTCATTTTTAAGATATATAACCATTTGCACCATACAAAATGAGGGGCGATTTAACACCACAAAAAGCTTAATATTTCACATAAGCTATTTTCTATGTTCGCACACAAATTCTCATTGATTTTCTTGTCATCTTATCTAATTCAGCTTTAAAAGAAAACATGAAAAATTGTCAGGTGAAGCAATAAAGTGCCACATCACTTTTGTATGCTTACGTTCGTATTTTGTTAAAGTGAAACCTCTCACCATATTTAATTTTTTTCTGACATTCTCAACAAGTTCAGGATGAAAATTTGAGCTGCCCTTCACAGGGAATGCAAGATTTTTGAGTTATTAAATATTCAACAGTCGAGTCTACTTAGAGCACGGAAAGCGCATTTGAATGCATATTAAAAGAAATAAGCGTGAGGCATTGATCGAGACAAATTTGCACGAGGATAAATATATCATTAGCTATTGATCGAGAAAATCCCTCTACATTAAAATTATAAGTCTGTTGATGAAGAACTGTTTTGAACAAGTTCCTTAGGTTGGAAAAAATAGTTTGTTAAATTAGGATAACTTGCATGAATGCATAGTGTTTCGGAATTCATTAAAATGCTCAATACACATATAAGCATGCAACCTTTTGAAAGTATTAGTTTCATTGTAGTTTTACATGAAATAAACATATTTACATGTAAAATTACGATCCCAGTGATTTGTTCCATCGTTTCAATTTTAAATACTCTTTTTTTAACCAACTCTCTGGGGAAAACTATTCATATCAACAATCACCTATAAATATATTTTTTTTTCAACACTTGGAAGTTTAAAACTACTTTTTTCAAAGAGAAGTATAAGTGAGTCTACATTTCTAATGAAAGAATTGAAGGATAATGCAAAATGTATATTTTATCGGTGCGACTGTTCGTTCAAAGTTACAAAATTATGCTTATTTTAGAGTTGATAAATTTTCTCAGATGTGTGGTGGGGTAGAGTCACTTTAATATAATCCATTTTGTATGTTTTACATCTAATTTTTTTAGAATACTATATATTCTTCCTCGAAAAAATTCTGCAAACTAGCATTTTAAACCAGCTAAAAACTAATTATGCACAGTCCGCCAGATTTATTATAATCAGAAAATGCAAAAATACATCTGTAATGAATTAAGCTATGTTGATTATAGACCAGAGTCAAAGGCTTTTACGGTATATTACCCAGTTGTTGGAACTTTAGCATATGTTCCACTAAACCTTTAGTCTCCCCCCCCAAAAAAAAAAGAGTGTACAAAAATTACCACTTGGGTCCATCGAACCCGTATCTGAAATATATAGGATTTCAAAGTATATGTTTATAGTCAACAAACTTCATATAATATATAAAAGTGAAAAAAAATATTATAATGACTACAAAATTTACTTTCATTACATTTGAGTTATTCAGTATACGTAGTACAAACCCTGACCGAATGTTCTCCGCAAACATTTTTCCTATATTTTGCACAGAATATTTCTGGTTTGCGATCTTTCTTAGAGGGACATACATGACATCTTTATTTTTTTCAAGGCGGTTCAGAGGTATCTGTGTGAAGCAGTTTTGAAGCCCGCAATGAGGCAGTGACACGCTCTTCCTTAGGGTGGGTCGAAAAAAAATAAATATATTTTTTTTTCGGAACGCTTAAGTGCGGAAAAGTTGCCTATTGTAATAAAAAAACAGCATAAAACAATTAAAATCGGTTAACATCTTCCGTACTTGAAGTTTATGAAAAATTGCAAAAATCACGAAATTTTTGCAATTTTTTTCTGTTAGTAAAAAATTTTCAAATAAACACGATTTAGTTTTTTATGCTTCTTTTATAGTTTAAATGACCTAAATAAATTAAATTCTGATCATAAATCTAATTTTTTCCGTTCGCTCAACGTCTTTGAAAAAACAGAAATTTCACAATTTTTCGCAATTTTCACTGTGCAACTTTTCGCTCGATTTGCTAAAACCATAGGACCCAGAACTCACCAATCAGAGGTGGTTGCGCTCCGAGTTCCACCCACACCCTACCCAACCAACCATCCGATTGTTGGTAATGGTATTTACATTATATTTACGTCAATTTACAAAGATTTTCCGTAGAGTAGGATTCTTTGGCTTACTCTGTTTTTTACTTTTTCTTTTTTATATCTATACACATTTAACGTCTGGTTTTTTTGAGAAATGAGGCATAACCGATCTAGACTTCAGCATTGCTCGGATATGGCCATCTCTAGCTTCATGTCCACATATTTTATTCGAGGCCTCTGTCTCAATTTTGACGCACCTCTCCACAGCTTGGGTGTGACCGGAAAACATTAGTATTTCTCTGATGGGCATAGTGTCAGAATTGATGAATGATTTTTAATATCATTTTCACTTAGGTTCTGCACCATTGAGTGAGGATACACCACACAAGAATTCCAATTAATAATTTCAATGTAATCGGAAGCTTGAATGTTTATCTTTGGTGGTACGAAATTTCTAACAGTCTTCTTCTTTGGGACGGTTTGTCTTGCTTTCAAGTTCCTTCTGTAACAAAGATCCCAAATATATTCTCTTTCATCAACAAGTATTGCCAACAGACCATTCTCTGGGTGCGGAAAGAATGCATTTCTTTCAATTACTGGATCGACAACTTGAAGTAATTCGTCGGATAAATACCGTGATGTTTGGATTGCTTGAAACACATGTTTTAATCCGTCAGTAAAATATTTACTTTTTTTATGGCCAACCACATAGGCATATATGATTTCAAGATGAAGACTACTATTTCTTTTCAGTTTTCGGGTGAATCTGATGAACTTAGATACAACCTAAGGACTCGGTTGGCCGCTGTTAGCCATCTGAAATGGGACAAAGGATAGAGTCCCTATTTGCCAAGTCATCTGGACACTGTTCCAAGGGGATTGCATTTGAAATGTCAAAAAAATACTTTTGGTCTTTGCTCAATAAATTCCTGTCTATATCATGAATCGAACAATCTATGGGTTCATAATGAACCACAGGGAGTTTTTCAAAGCAAGTGAGCAACTGCTGCCCGATCGGCCCACTAATATAATTAGGTACTGCAGTTTGACCTTCAATATGTTGGAAAATGTGGCGTAAAGGAAGCTCATTAAAATGCAGGAGGCATATACTCCATTCTAACGGGCGTCCTACATGATTTTCTAGTTGGTTGATGACACCGTTCTTCCATTCAGTGTTGGTTACATTGCCATTACACCCTACTACTTCTAGTTTTTCTAGTAATATTAATATTTCAGACAAGCGAGAAATAATGCTTTGAGTTATATCATTTGATAGACTCGAGGAAGGAGATACATGTTCAATATAAGTTGATCCAGGTTCCTGTATAAGAGAATAGTGCTCTTCTTTACCATTCATGCGAAATTGCTTGGCATTCTATTTTTCAACGAACAAAGTATCATCTTTCCGTCCGTCAAAGAAAAGACCCAACTTTCCTCAGTAGGTGTGAATTGACTTCAATTGAGTTTAAACCAGTTCAACCTATTTCAAGTGAGTTCTGTTCGTTTTGTTCTAGCAAAACAAACGAAGAGTAGCACAGTGAAAATTGCAAAATATTGATAAATTTCTGTTTTTCCTAAGACTTGCGATATAGATTATTGATCAGAATTTCATTTATTTAGGTTATTTAACCCATAAACAAGTATAAAAACTAAAGCGTGTTTATTTAAACACTTTTAACAAACAGAAAAAAACTTGAAAAATATCGTGATTTTTGCAACTTTTCATAAACTTCAAGTACGATGCGCGAACGGAAGATGTCAACTTTTAATTTTTTATGCCGTTTTTCTTCTCATTACAGTAGGCAACTTTTCCGCACTAAAGCTTTCCGAAAAAAAAAATTTATTTTTTTCAACCCACCCTACTCTTCATACTCTTCTCATTCTTCTGCAAGTTGAATAAGAAAATTACACCTTTTCTTTAATTTCTGATTACATTCATCATTTAAATACATCCATATTATGTATGTATTCATTGCACCTTTATCTATCGTATTAATATATACAAGCAAAGACCACCGATGTGTCATGCGTTTCACACTATATGTTCTCACCATTTTGTCCATCGAGTCAACACCATTCTTCGTTTTATTATACTCTTGGATTATTTGTGGCTTCATTTCCAAACTGTTATTCACATCATAAGTGTTATGTATTGTACTTAGCAAAGTAACAACTTTTCCTTTTCTTGGACAGTAAGAGATGATGATTGCCTTTTCTTGAAATTCAAACAAAGTAGAAAATACAGTATGATTTTTTGTATTTGAGAACACAGAGGGTAATTCCAGTTTATTTTTTCAAATTGTTCCAATGAGAGATGATTTCTTTTAAGTAAGGTGCATTGCTAATGCATATCACATAAAAAAGTTATCGTATATGGTATTACGACCAGAATTTTCAGCTTTCTTTGCCAATCTTCTAACTACATTTTCTCTCTGGTGTGATTCTCTGATTTCATTTTTACCTGTATATACTTCCAATTTTCAAACATACGATGTTACGCGCCCACAAATAACCCAGAATTTTAATCCATACTCTCCAGGTTTAGATGGCATGTATTGCCGGATAGGGCATTTTCCAGGAAAAGCAACTAACTGCTCATCGACAGTCATAGACCAATTAGGAATATAAGGGTCTTGTAAATATCTGTTCTACAACTGAAAGCATTCTCTTTGGCTGAAATTTATTACTTGATCTTCATTTACGCTCCTCAGCAACATTATCAAATCTTATAACACGTAATATACTTGGGAATCTATTGCACCTCATAATGCCACGAAAGATATATCTTGTAACATTTCATGCTCCAAAGTTTGCATACTGCTTCATATTTCGATTTATATACTCCAATATCTATTAAAAGTCCAATGAATGCTTTTAGTTCTATATTGTCGAATAGGTTTCTCCTCTTTACCGAATATTCTATTGCCTTCAGTGTTTGTTCATCTTACTACAATCACTAAAAGTGTTTTAGGAAAATAGATAAAGAATGAAGATGGTATGGAATCCACTTCACAATTTGCAAATATTGTAAGCCCTAATTTTCCATGTAAAATATTGATTTGAACGTCTTCCTTGTGGTATGTCAGCATTATCCTTATACCATATGTGTATGTTATTTTTGGAAACCAAAGTACTATGCGAAGTACATGGGGCGTTACATTTACTTCACTGTCATTGTTATAGGACTCTGAATAGGAATCAGAAACTTCATAACATGTTTCAACATAATTTACTTCCCTTTCATGGGACGACACACATGCATTATCATCTGTGTCGTAATATATATTGTCTAGCTTTTCCATTATTTTTTTTAATTTCTTTCTGAGACACTACTTTTTTCCTGAGCATGTTCAATTTAGATTTTAAAATAACAATTAAATAAGGCAAAGTAAAAAAAGAAAAATTATAACATTTGTAAGATAGCAAAGCAAGTAAAAACTGCACTTATTACTAAAGTGTTCCGATATCAAGTATTGTTTTGAACCAAAACACAAAAAACATCAGTTGATAAACACCATTCACTCCCTAACAGTGGCTGCTGATAAATGACTTGCTGAATAGGATGCAACACCTTCTAATTATATTTTGCATGATATTATTTACTAGATCAATCTCGAATATTCTCAAATCTTTGCCATGAACTCTGAAATTGCTTAAGGCTGCTGTGGTTAACCCTTTTGGATTCGCTCACCTCAATTTTTGCCTATAGAGAAAACTTCTCTACTATTTACAGCAACATAAATGCGGATAATCAAACAAAAATTGTATTTTCATACAGCCTGAACATTTCTACACTTTGCTACAAAATTCATTTTATAAACTTTGACCAACAAAGAAATTTATGCTATTCCATTGAAAACTTGTGGTATTCATAACGTTCCTTGATGGTCGTTTGAGATCTTTTGCATGCGGAAACAACTGAATGTGGCTAGAAAAAGATATCAAAGGACAAAAAATTCTACTTTAAGAGAAATCTATAGGAAAAGGATAAATTCTTGGAGGGAATTTCTTATTGATGTTACACCACAGAACGTTTGGAAGAAAATTTATACTTATGGAGTTAAAATTTACTTTTCTAAGAAGATTGAAATTTTGGGTATTGAGGTTTCTTCTGGAAATTTTACAACATCGTTTGAGGATACAATTAACGCTGTCATGAAGAAATCGCTCCCTTATGGTTCCCCTGTGTGGGATACTCCCAGTCATGGTACCTTTCGTCAAGAGGCCGATCTGCCATATGACGCTGTTAATGATGTCCCTTTCTCTAAAGCCGAAGTTGATTGTGTGATTGAGAATTTGGATTTGAACACGACACCAGGCTCTGCTAGAATTTCTAATGAAATAATTGTGAATTTTCATGTTATTTGCCCCTCTATCCTTCTGGCCATATTTAATGCATGTTTAAATCTTGTTGTTTACCCTAGTGTTTGGGAAAATGCGAATGTTATACTTCTTCCTAAAAGTACTGAATTACCGAGGACACATATTAATAATGTCCGATGTATTAAGTTGCTTCCCTGCTTGGGGAAGTGTCTTGAAAGGCTTTGCATGAATAGACTGAATTACCACCTAAGGAACTCTTGTTTTCTGGCTAAAGATCAATATGGGTTTACTCCTCAAAAGTCGGCTGAAGATGCATTAATTCGGCTATGTGACGTTGTCAAGCAGGATAAACTCAGAAATTATGTCACCTTCCTTGTTTTCTTGGATATAAAAGGGGCTTTTGATAATGCGTAGGGGCCAGGTATTTTACACTTGCTAAGATGTTCCAAAATTCTTAAAAACATTTACTACCTGATTAAAAGTTTCTTTCGGTCTCGTACTGCTAAGCTCACTCTGGGTGACATAACGGAGAGATTTGATTTAGAGAGGGACTGTCCTCAGGGATCGGTTACTGGAACTTTTGTTTGGAACCTAATTATGAACGATTTGCCTTGTACTTTATCAAGGTTTCCAAATTGTTATAAAATTGCTATTACAGACGACTTGCTTCTAATTGTACAGTGTAAGTAATTTGATGGTACTTGTGCTCTGTCTCAAGAAATACTCTACTACGATTTTGAATGGTCGAAGCTTTATAAACTGGAATTTAATCCTTCGATATCTAAAGTTATGATGATATATAAGAAATCAAGGACAGACGAAGCCATTGATTTAACACTTGGGAGTGAACCTATTGGGGAAGTACAACAGATGAAGTATTTGGGTATCATCGTAGATAATAAACTACAGTGGAAGCAACGTATTTCTTATGTCTCAAACATGTGTGATAAAGTTCTTCTCGGCCTTCTGAGAGTTTCCAAGAATACTTATGGTGTTGAAATCGACGTTCTTAAGCTGATTTATAAACAAGGCATTGTTCCGCTTATTTCCTATGCTTCAGGACCTTGGTGAAACTCCCTGAGAGAGAAGATAAATAGTAAACTCATTAGACGCTTTCAGAGAAGATTTTTGCTGCGAATTATTCGGGGTTACAGGACTGTTAGCTACGATGCACTCTTTGATATTTTAGGGCTTTTCTCTATCGATCTAGTCATTTTAAATGACCTTGAGGACCAGAGATCTTATGTCAAATTCTGGTCTTTGTAATACCTTGGATGGGAAACTTTCTATTTCATGTTCGCTCGATTCTTCTAGTAGAAAACCTGTTACAGTTGTAAATTATGATAATATCATTCATGAAGAGTATAAAATAATTTATTTTACGGACGGTAGCAAGTTGAACGGTAAAGTTGGCCTTGCTTTTATTGTTTATGAAAATGGAACGGAGAAAGAAACTGTCCAACATCGTATACCTGATGAATGTTCTGTTTTCCAGTCTGACCTCTTCTTCTTGAACCTTGCTGTAAAATGGATTCAGTTTTCATCACAAGATTAGAATTGTCAACTATTTCATTTCTACCGATTCACTTTATTCCCTCTTTCTTTTATGTAATTCAATTGCTACGGAAAACCTTGTGGTAGAAATTCAATCCATTCTTTGTGCGCTTGGAAATGAGGTGGAAATTCATTTTACTTATATTCGTGGTCATAGTGGAAACTTTGGTAATGAAAGAGTGGATGAACTGGGTGAACAAGCAACTATACGAGGTATTGATTTAATGATGAGTATTCCTGCATCCCACTGGAAGTTTATCTCTAAAGAAAAAACTGTCGTAAACTAGACCATGGAATATCTTGCCTCATCAAAAGCACAGTAGACAAGGCGATTCTTTCCAACTAACTTTAATCGTTTAAAGTGCAAATATTTCTCAACAGATTTTAACTTAACTCAAGTTTTTACAAGCCACGGAAATTTTAAAAGCTACTTATTCAGGTTTGACACTTTGCCAAATGGACATTGTGACTGTGGTGATGGTGAAGATAATGTACAGCATATCCTTCTGCACTGCAGTTTGCATGCAAATCCTAGATCTGCTTTCAGGACAAATTTGGAGGGCCTCTCCATGGGTTGGCCTCCTGTTTTCTCTGATCTTGTTAGAAGGAAGGAGACTTTTATGAGCATTTAAAACACACTTTACCGGATATTTTCCCCCGAATAATGAAATTTAAAAATATTATTTCCATTTTTTAAAACCAAAATGCCCCAAAGTGTAAAATTTCTTTTTTCTTTTTCAGGGTACAATTTTAAATAAAAAATCCTTAAATCCAAGTCGGTAAGCTACATAAATGACTTCATACAATACGGTTCAATGAAGCTGATACAATGATAGAAAAAAAACTTAGACCTACTTTAAAATTAAGAAATTACAAGAAAATAAAATTTATTAGATACAGTTATTGGCCTATAATAATAAAAATAAATTTATTTTATTGTTTCCTCACGACCTTTTTTTTTTTACTAAAATGAAACATCAACGTCACAGTCAATTTAAAATTCTTCGCCTGACTTGTCTTGTATTTTTTTAACAAATGTGGCACAAAAATAACTCTTCACCTTATTCACCTGGTACATGGTCAAGACTCTCCACTTGAATGTACCTACTGTGAAACTCTTTATCCCATCTTAAACATTTTTGTTAAACTCTAGGGTAAATTTCCACCTTTCCTATTTCTTAGCTGTGTTCTTTGATCTTCTTACTAGACTGTGTTGGTTATTTGTGTTAAATTTTGCAATCAGGAATAGTAGAAAAAGAATTAGGCCTAAATTAATGTCAAGGA
Source organism: Dolomedes plantarius (assembly GCA_907164885.2). Taxonomy (NCBI): domain Eukaryota; kingdom Metazoa; phylum Arthropoda; class Arachnida; order Araneae; family Dolomedidae; genus Dolomedes; species Dolomedes plantarius. Next base: position 131,449,326 of record OU015494.1, on the reverse strand, counting down.
AGGACTATTTTGTTTTAGTTAGGCCTACCTGACAAGAATATTTTCCTCACCGGTGGTTAACACAGGTGCTCGTTCATGCGTTGAGCATCAAAATGAATAAATTTGTTGCTGCATCTAAGGCCCCCAGGTGAATCTGTGAAACTTACAGCCGTGAAATTTGACACACGGGTAGTGCAGACTATAGGAAGGTGCACCTCGAAGCCCGAATTTTAAATTTTATTCTAGAAATTTTTTTATTTTATGTTTTGTGGGATATTTTATGTTTTTTAATTTCAGATTATGATATCTCGGCAAAAAATTATCGTACAATTTTGATCTATTTACAATCTAAGACTACAGACATTTCTCCTTCAAACAAGACCTCATTTATTTAAAAATTATTTAAAACAGACTAACATTTTCATCAAAATATTAAACACACTTTTTCAAGAAATTTACGCATTTTGAGGATCTACGGTCGATGCTCTTCGTGTTTTTTTCTTACAAAGAAAATATTTACATCATCTGGAAGATGAAAGCTTTCTCATTCATATAAACCTCACTTCAAGTCTCTATCTTAAAATTTCGATTTTTAATTGAATTTTAAAGAACGATACTTCAACACAAATTTTATGTGGTTCTTCCAACGCAGAACTCTAGGCGTTGGAATCAATCAATCATAAGAACTGCACATCCGCACAAGGAAACGTTTTATTTACTTTTGCCGGTGTTCACTTTTTCTGTATTCTGTCATTTTTTGTTTCATTTAGTTACATTTTTGCATATTCTTTCTCTTTATGCTTCTGTCTGAAACTCTGGAATATTTTTTATTATCATTCTAATACTTCGAAACTTAACAATGTTTACTAGGGGTGTTTTAAAACAACTGTTAATTATGTTTGTGTTTAGCTTTGAGAAAAAATAATTTTGTAAAGGTTTTTTTGGTCTTTTATGCTAAAATAGCAATTAAAAATAAAAAAAGAAACAAAAACTTACCTCAAAATAGCATACCATTTTTATAAATTGATCAATTTGAAGTAATTTTTAATGAAATTTATCTAAAACACCTATCATTCTGCACAAAATCCTAAAGCTAATATTTTAAACTAATTTTAGCTTTTTATTGAGGAAATTTTTTATGTTAAAACATGTTAGCAAAGGATTACACATGCATTATTTTGTACGTCAAATATAGTTGCATATTAATTTTACAGAAATTTGTGGTATGACTTTCTTAAGTAGCATGATTTATTTTTCTCGATGATACCTTTTTCTTAGTTGTCATATTTTGAGAACATAACTTTTTTAAATTAAAAAAACACAAATAACAGTTTAAGTTAACAAGATTTATTCTCAAGAATTATATTTCACATGATTGGACAAGCCACAGGTCAAGAAGTGTTGAAATTAATGGAGGTAAGGTTAATTTTTTTTACATGCAGTAATTTTTTCATGTCCTGACAAATGACTCATAAATTAGAATCGATAGCTGATTTATACCTCATTTATATTTGTAGAATTTAACTTCTTACTTCTGTTTTAACTTTCCTTTTTATTTTACTATCGTGTTTTGTTTTACTATTATTGAAGTGTGTAAAATGTTTTTCACTGCTTACTACGATTTAAAATTTTTTTTTGTATTATCGGCCTGAGCATATCTGGCCGCATCCTGTACATTTATTCATACTGTGTTATTTATACTGTAATTTTTCTACGTTATTTATGCTGTATTCAGTTTTTAAATTGATTTGGTATTGTTTACTTTTCAGCTTTTTCCGAATGATTTTCCGAATCTTTACCCGGGAAAGAGAAGCGAGACTGGAAGAAATCAGACAACAACAGCAAAGAATAGTTGGACAAAAAACCCAGGATTGTCATGGTTTGTTAGCAAGAGTGTTTCATCAAAAACAAAAATCACTTATGAGTCTCATCACAAAGACAAGAGGAAGAAGTTAGGTATCATATGTACTCCATAATTGCAGTTTTGGCTGATTTAAACTCTGTATTCTCACATTTTGATGCCCCTGTAGCAGTAGTGGATTACATGGTTAACTGGAGTTACTCATTTTGTTCCATTTTAAAGGAATTAGACTGTGGTTCATATGGGAATGGCGTTTAGAAACATACGGTATATGTGGCATACATATGCCGTATTACAGATCATAGATATTACAGATCAAAGAATAGCCGAAGATGACACCACTTCAGTCAGTTGTAACACATTTTAACACATTTTAACACATTTCGGTTACTGCTGTTGTTTGTAAACACACGATCTTCATTGCCATGCTCATTTCAGAAATTTCTGAATGAGACGATGCTCATTTAATGCGTGTTTTCAAAAGTGAAATATACCATGTTCTGTAAATGCCCCGAAAGTATTTCTATACTGGAGATGTAGACAGATTAAAGAATTTAAGTAAACTTTTGTGTAATTTATACATTTGTGTGTTTAATTATTTAAATTAATAGATTTATATTTTTTAAACGTTTTATTCTTGCATTCTTTTAGGGGTTTATAGGGTTGCGTGTGAGTGGAACATTGGTGTGTGGTTTTTAAATGACTTTAGCTTTTACTGGAAATTAGCAGAACTTTAGCTTCCAAAACAGTAATCGTTTGGAAAGTTTATATTTATATACACAACTCACTATCATAATATTCTTAAAATTTATATTTTAACACATTTCGGTTACTGCTGTTGTTTGTAAACACACTATCTTCATTGCCATGCTCATTTCAGAAATTTCTCATTCAGATGATGCTCATTTAATGCGCGTTTTCAAAAGTGAAATATACCATGTTCTGTAAATGCCCCGAAAATATTTCTATACTGGAGATGTAGACAGATTAAAGAATTTAAGTAAACTTTTGTGTAATTTATACAGTTGTGTGTGTTTAATTATTTAAATTAATAGATTTATATTTTTTAAACGTTTTATTCTTGCATTCATTTAGGGGTTTATAGGGTTGCGTGTGAGTGGAACACTGGTGTGTGGTTTTCAAATGATTTTAGCTTTTACTGGAATTTAGCAGAACATTAGCTTCCAAAACAGAAATCGTTTGGAAAGTTTTGAATTTAATTTATTAAATGCTGATCACGAGATTTCTTTTCTTTTTGTGATAATTTAAATTAATTTTGCGTCACGTGCATAACAACGAAATTAGTTGACAAAGAAGATATTAAAATACAGTAAAAGATAAAATTTAACCACTAGTCTAATTGAGATGGAAATTTTTTAAAATTTAGTTCAAATTTGTATGTTTTATGGATATTGTATCAAATCTATATATAAAACTGTAATTTCCTCTCAAAATATGCTTCACCATGATGATAAATAAGTCCCAGGGCCAAACTTTAAAAATATGCTGGAATACATTTACGAGAAAATTGTTTCTCCCACGGTCAGTTTTACGTAGCTTGCTCATGCGTAAGTTTGCGGATGAGCCTGGTAATATTAGTTCCGCCCAATGAAGAAACAAAATATATTGTTTATAAGAAAATCCCCTAAAATGTACCGCGTAGCGAAGCACGGGTATTCAGCTAGTTATTGCTATAAATCAGAGAAATAATGTAAAAATTTACAATGAATTCTTTATTCTTCAGAACACAATGTATGACTTAAACACTCTCTTGAAAAGCAAACACTTTCTTGCAACCATTAATTCGACAAAGGGCCTGGTGACAAAAACAAGATACTTAACGTGATGAGTAGATTTTAAGCAATAATTCTATACTTTTTGCCACATCTCAGCTGCATTATAAATATTATTTTACAGAAAAACATCCAGAAGTACCAATAACAGGAATAGTTCTTCAATAGGTCCTTTTTCCCTATCACATTGTTATGTGATATTTAATGTCAAATTACTGTTCACTTTCCTTTTTTATAGGTCAATAATAAATTTATATTTATCTTAGGTTCTGGTGGGGAACCACTAGCACGACAGGATATTCTTCCTAACAAAAATGTCATTTCATATTTGTATACATGAGCTGTTAACATCTGTTATGTTTAATTATTTTTTTCAGATATATTGCACTGATTACTTGCATCTTTAGTCACTCAATTGTCCCTACAAAAATATTCTTTGTTATAAGTAAAATAATAATGAGAATCATTTCATTTTAGTGAAAATAAAACATTAATACTTAATCTTCAATAAAAGAAATAAGTTTAAAATTTAAAGAAATATGTATGTCAAAAAAAGAGGAAATTTTTTCACCATTATTTGGTAAGACTATTGATGTATGTATATGAAACTAAGGTAAACTAAGTGTTCCGGACTTAACATTTTTTAACTTATATAAATATTTTTGTTGCTTTTGAAAAATTCTAGTATAAATAAATGAAATTTAATTAATCCTTAATTTCAAGAAATCTAAATTTTGATATTATTATTTGTCCCCCTTCATAGGAAAATAATGGTTGATTTCCTCAAATCCTTTGGATGCATAGAGATTAGATTTCATTTTTATTCGTGAAAAGGAAGTATAGCCCATTTCGAAATATTTACTTAGAAACAAAACTAATATAACTTTTCTAAACATATACCGTTATCGAGGAATATTTTAGTAAAAAATAGAACTATTTTGCTTAATTCTTATGTATTGATCAAAAGTTTACATAAATATTCGTCATCACTAATATATCACAGGCAGCACTGTGGAAAATAAAAGTTAACTATATAAACTCGTAATTAAATTGTTTTAACTTTTTAAATACGTAAAATTATTTATTAAATTTACGAAACAATACATTACGATTGATTGCAATTGAATATTACTTATCTGTTTATTCTGTAGGGACAGAGAGGACATAAAATGTACAATCTATATTGACAAAATTGATTTCATAAATAAATGTAGCTTAATATAGATAAAAGATTATTAAAAATATTCATGCATTATGAATAAAATCTGCCTGCTAGAAGAACAGTCGTTTTCTTAATCAAAATTGTTCTTAAATATGTGTATCAGTGATTCCAAGATTTAGCTTCACTTCCAACAAAATCTTGAAACTTCCAACGTCCAACAAAATCTACATTCAAACAGATTTGAGAACTGAATCGCTCCAAACTCACCAAATGCAAGGTCCGTAGTAAATGGTTAAATCTTCAAAGGTAGGATTAAAATACATGCACTGATACCTCTTTTGAACTAATATCAGCATTTGTGTTAAAGTATCTATGATTATAATTCTTTAACAACAGTCTAATAGATCACATGAATGAAAGAAAAATGGTCTAGACATTCTTTCTTACATATACTCAATTCCTTTCTTCTTCCAAAAATTACTAACCACCATTTGAAAACTCATCATGCATTGTTAACTTGCATAAAGGATATTAATTAATACAAAGTATCAGTAGAAAACACAGTTAGCATTATTATTCCCAATAAGAATAGCTCCTAAGTTTTAATAATAATTCATTAAGTAAAAAAATATATAGACAACCTGAAAGCATCAGCTGTAAAACTATTTAAACTGGTAGCATCTTATAAGCCATTAATAAAAATCGAAAGTATTCCCCATAAACACTACAATGGATACAAAAGAAGGCTCAATTTTTCTTCACTGATGTCAAATTCAGTTGCCTATTCACTGAGGATTTCGATTACAATGACTGCCAAGGGCGGAAGAGAAAGAAACAAGGATGCAATATTTTGTATCCTATATATATTATCTTTCAGAACATAAAGAGGCTTTAAATGTCACAACCTGGACGAAAAATAGCTTATGAATCTATGTTTTAGTTTGTCCCTTACTCACGAGTTCATCGATCTTAATTAATAATTTAACATTCAACATGTGAGTAAAATTCATGACCCAAAGCTTAAATGGCTTTTCTACTTTCTGAGTTTTACAAAATCTAAAATTAAAATCATCTATGAATAATTTATGTGTAGAATTAAAGCATGTGATCGTATAAGAACTCGGTTGCACTATTCAAACACATATAATCTTATTTTTATATATATTCCAAATAAAAATCTCATTTTTTAGTACGAGATTTTAGTTAAACTTTCTTATTATAAGACATATCATACAAACTTAGGTAAACTAAGTATATTTAATTTACACCAAGAAGTAAATATCATTGAATTTATGATGAACACTAAAGGGGAAAAAATGCTTTCCAAAGACGAATAAAAATAAATAGAAGTTTAAGCCCTTGTAATTATAGAACTTCTAAACTCACCTAACTATAATAAGTATCACCTAACTATAATAAGCTAGAACCGGCAGACAGTCAAGTGTTACTGACAGTATTTAAGCTCCTTGGGGGTAAAAAAGATTTTAAATTCATCCTGGTTAGTACAATGTGGTCGATAAGTTGTTGTTACTGTAATCTTTGCTGATTTCAAGTTAGAATTTATTTTTGTGTGAGACCTTCAAGGTATACATCGCGGCTCTGAGTGTTATAGGATATTTTTCTGCTATTGTTTTTAATAACTTCAGAAAAGAGACATTTAAAAATGAGATCCAAGGAAACTGAAATGTTGGTTAAGCAATTTTATACGGCTATATTAAACAAGTTTTGAAAAAAGGCATTCAAAGCGAGATATCCTTACATCCTGATAGCCTAATTGGTAGACCAATATTTTCTTTTCATTTACAGTCATAACAATTTTATTTACCTATACACACAAAAATGAGTAGAGTAAAAACATTCCATTTGTTACTTAGAGTGTTACAATTTCAGTTTTACTGCAGAAACCTCAGATGTCTCCGATAATTTAGTTAAATAAAATAGAATCATTGCAAATGCTAACTATTACTAAAAGTTACCTTTACTGCTTGTCTTCAAATACACTGCCCTCCAAAAGTTAAGGTGCCAGGGGATGGCCGAATATCTAGGGCGCTGGCATTGAGTTCAGATCCTGTGGGTTCGAGTCCCAATGTTGGCATGGGTGTTTGTAGCCGTTCGGAATCGGCTTTAAACTGTAGGTCCCGGTCTAATTAGCCCTCGTGTAGCAAAAATTGATCGTAGCACTCCAAACCAAAACCAAACCAAAAGTTAAGATACAACATGTTTTTCGAAGCTCACTATTAAAATAAAGGCAGTAACAATAAAATTCATAGTGTATATGAATGATAGTATCGAACTTTGAGAACACTTATACAATAAAAACCTTGGTCACCGCATTCATTTTAAAGAATTGTCAGTTATATAAGAGTAAGAGAAAATGTGGAAAAATCCTGGCTCTATGTGTATGTATTGTGCACGATTGTTTCTTTTCAATTATTTGGGCAATTTCATTGACCGTACCTAGGAGACAGTGCCAATGTCTCGGAGAAGTCATTTACCCTATTCATTGAGGTGGCGGGCGATCGGATGGATGGAAAAGGGATTGTCCCAAGATGATTCTGCTAGACGTCTCAATGTGTCTCGAAGTGTGGTTCAACGACTACGGAATCAGTTTACATCAGAAGTTTCTGTATCTAGAAGACATGTTCCAGACCAACCACGAGTTATAACACCTGCGGGAAACTGCTTTCTAGTTCTTTCGGCCCAAAGAAGGAGAAGCATTACTGTGCCTCAGCTTGTTTCATATCGTTTTATCTCTTCAGGGACAAGAATATCCACTACTACGGTGCGAATACGCCTTCACAATTGTGGTCTCTATGCAAGACGACCAATTGCGTGTGTCCCTTTTAACCGACGACAGAGAAGTGCTTGTTTCTGTTGAGCAAGAGAACACGTTTCCTAGACCAGACAGCAATGGGCTTCTGTATTATTCACAGATGAGTCCAGGTTCACACTAGAGAGGGATTCAAGGCGTCTGCTGATCTGGAGGGAACAAGGTCCCAGATACAACCAATCCATCATTGCTGAAAGACACAGTTACAGAGGTGGTGGAATCAGGGTTTGGGCAGGAATCTCTGTCGGTGGTCACACTGACCTGTATGTGTACCATAGAGGAACTCTGACTGGTGTAAGATATCGGGACGAGATCCTTGATCAATATGTCCACCTATATGACGCCGCTATTGGCAACGAATTCCTTCTAATGGATTATGATGCAAGACTTCACAGAGCTGTGCTTGTAGAGTATTACATTGAGGGTCATGGTTTAGAGCGAATGGAATGGCCAGTTCGATCTCCAGACCTGAATCCGATAGAGCGTGTTTGGGACTACCTTGTCCGAACGTCTGCTTTAAGTCATCCTCCAAGGTCATTACATGAGCTAGAACAAGGTTTACCCCGTGTCTGGTGTTCGCTTCCCATTTCGGTGTCCGATAACTTAATTGGCAACATGGAAAGTCGGTACCGATAATGAATTACAGATAGGGATAACTATATTCCTTATTAGAAACCATTTTTTTATTGTTACCATGACATTTTTCCACATAAAACTGTGATGTACTGTTTTATCCAATAATGGAGTTTTCTACCAAGAGTGCTTTTTTGCTGTGACTCATGTAAATTATGTTAATTTCTTTGTCGCATTTAATAAAGAACTGTTTAGTACCCATTTCCTAAAAAATTTCTTGTTTCTCTGTTCATTCATTTTTAAATTAGACATAAAAAACATGCTGTACCTTAACTTTTGGAGGGCAGTGTATTAATATCGTTCAAATATACCAACACTCTGTTCTATGTCTTTATAACGAAACACATGTAAACAGCACGTAAAGGAAGGCGTAATTTTAACAGTAAATTTATTTAAAGATTCCCGAACATATTTTATTAAGGTCCCATTATTATATTTATTTTATAGTAAAAACAAAACTCTTTTTTACAGATTTAATAAATAAAATGTAATCTGTATAAAACGCTATAAAAATTACCCTGTAGTCAAATACGTTCATATAGAAATAATGAACTTATAAGCTCTTCTCTAGAAGGTTGCTTTTAAGAATTACATCTTTCACATTGTCATTTTTACCCTGTAACTATTCATCATTCCGTTACTTTACGCTTTATATTGTAACAATTAGAAGAAAGTCCTTTAAGTCTTAAGTTTTTTGTTATGTTTTCTTTAGCAAAGTAAATTATGTTCGTATTTTCATTTGACAAGGGAAGTGAAGATAAAAAAAAATTAATGCATATTAGCAATTAATTTTATTTCTTGGAAAAGGTTTAAAAACATTATATATAGTGAACTGACAATACAACTTGCAGAAATAAATTATTTCGAGTTATGCAATGCTTTATATTTTAGCTGATATACAGGAAAACAAATTTCCCTTATCAGATGTCAGCTAATTGATTAATATTTCCATTGCGTTTTATCAATAAAAATGTAATTATTTTTAGCTTAGTGATGTTAAATTCTTGTTAGCTGTATACTTATACGATATATTTTATGTTCGTAAAGCTATTCTACGATAAAAATATTTAAAAGGAAAACGAAAAGAAAACTACTGTATTAAACTTTAAATAACTTGAATTTGTCTGTCTAAACCAATTTACCGAGTATTTAATATTCTATTTAGCTTTAAAAAATTAATACTACCATCCTTCATACAAATTCCCAATAGTCACCATCTGGATGTTCTAACTCGTATTTAAAACAAAAACATGAGACAGAAAAAAATGCTTGAGCTAACCAGTTAATTCTCTTTAAATTGAAATTAGTGAGTCAGGATGAAACGGTCCAAAAGGATTTTAATAAGAGTTGGACAAATTTTTATAGTTTACATTTTCACTTCAATGTTAAAAGTTCATGCCAATTGACCTTGCATTGATTTCTTCTCTATATAGCGATAAAGAACTTTTCACTATTCTTTATATATATATATATATATATATATATATATATATATGGAGGATTACCTGCGGCTCTTAACATTCGTGAGTCTCATGAGGACATAAATGCGAATGTCTCTTGACACCTAGAAGTAAATCCTTATTACTTTTGACCACATTTAACACTCAGACGAAATAAACTAATGCACTGAACTGCCACGACATGTTTGATAAATTATAAATTACAGTACCAGAACTGTATTCTAGTAGGAGGAATAATCGGCTTTGCTTATAAACTGTCTAATTAATATACATGAGTGTGTTGATAAATATAAGAATTAAAAGTATCTATATTTCATTCATAAAAATTTAAGATCGCCGTCGCAGGTTAGACCAAACATTCTTTACTAAGAATAATCTAATACAACTTAGGTAATACAGATATTTTAGTACTAGGGTGGCATAAAATGTGTAATTTGAAATACCATTGGGACAGAAGACTTTCCAGTACAGAAACCATTTCTAACATAATGCCCAGAGGGAATGAAGAACACTTATTATCCAAAGAATGTTGCCAAACACTTAGTAAAAACAAACATATTGCCGAGAGCTTTCTTCCTGAAAGTGGTATTCGTCATGTGTAGTCATTTTACTCTTGCCTTTAAGGAACAGAGATGAAGAATTTCTGCGGTTGCTCCTTGACTTTTTTTCCGAGAAAAAATAAATTTTATTCTGTGATTCTTAACGAAATATTTTCTATCTATATGCTTTATAAATAAACGAATATTTAATAGTTACTAAACATCATAGAATGGATACATTTTTAAGATATTTGGAAAAACTAAAGAAATGCTTTATCAATATGTTTTTACAGAATTTTAAAGAAAAATTTTAATACATCGAAATTAAACTTTAAAGCTTTGAAGTCAAATTAAATTAAGAAAATATTTTAAAAAAGCTATTTCTATTCTGAAAGAGGACTAAAAAAATGCAATCCCTTCTTTTGCAGTTATATTTTAATCGTCCTTTGTATTTGATATTTTAAAAGAATGCAGCTGAACTTTAAAAGCAATTTAGAAACAATAAATTTTACTTTGAGTTATGAGTAAAAATCCTATTTTTGCTTTGTAAAATAAAATTTAAGACTTCTTTTGAGCAAAATAGATTTATTTCCCCGTCAGTTAACTATCTTGCTCCGGAAATTTCCTTTTGGAAAACAAGTGTTATTTATTTACTAAAACAGAGAAAATAAAATAATGCATAGGTCACAGCAGATGTCAGTTAACTATCTTGCACTACAACTTTCAATTTCGAGAACGGATATTATTTATTTATTTACTAAAAGTGGGAAAATAAAATTGTGCAGAGTAATTCATCTTTAAAGTATATCTATATATTGATGAAAAACCAGTTAAGTATTAATATTTAAAAAGTACGTTTTTTTTTACTCTCTAGCATACAGTTGCAGATATGTTTATGAGCTACAGATGAATTTGCATTATTAAAGCATTGTTAAAACTGTTTTTACAGTGACAAAGTTGGGGAAATTCTATTATATTAAGGAAGGATACATCTTTTTATCAATAACTTGCAATCAGGGATTTTCTATTAAAATCAGAGAACATTATTCTGAAACACAAAATGAATTGTACTTTGAAACTTCAAGGATTGCTTTCTCTATAAAATAAAGTCGAGAAAGTTCAGTTATCGAGTTTCTCTGCCCACTTAGTATAATTTATTAATTTTGTAAATGGAATATATTGAAATATTACTGAGACTGTTATGAGGAAAGCGTTAAAAATTATTTAATAAATGACTTTCTGTAAAGAAAACTATAGATAAATCCTATTAAACGTATTAGGCACAGTCGGTTTTATGAATTATTTATTGTTTATAACTTTATAGTATATGCAGAATGTGTAAGGATATTATATAAATTATAGATGATAAAAATTCACTATTTATAGAAGATGGATAGAAGAAAGGAATTTTGACAATATTGCCTACCTTCATCTGCAATAATGCTAAAGATTTTTTCACATTCCACTTGAGTAAAATGTTTAATAAAAATGTGATATCTGATACGCGTTTTTAATAAATTTAGTTTAGAAACGGTGAAGATATTCTCACAGCTGATTTATTATTACTTCGTGCTAATAAACTTTATTGTCACAAAATTTAAATATTTTTCAATCCTAATGTACATGAAGTAATCCTCGAATAAAACGTCACAGTATAACAAAAGAAATAAACGGAATAGTTAATTAAGATGTAATATCACGTAAAAGTTCATTCGCATTTCTGAATGATAAAAAAGTGATATTTGTCCTCGGAATCGACGTTACTTGGTATCAAACAAGAACATCTGACTACCAATTTCTGTGACTGTCATTCAAACTAAGGCTATTGTAACACAATATCTTAGACAGTTGAAAATTATCAGGCCATAAATCCCTAGTTAAGAGTTAATTAGAATATCAGATTGACTAGAATTCTGTCGTTGATAGGCTCTTACCAACTCTAAAATTCATTAATTAGTGCATGTACCCAGAACCTCATTACTTATATAATACATTGAACTCCATTTCGGCTTGACTGTAGTAACAGTTGACCAAAATAAGCCTCCTTGTTATCAAAAAAGTACAATGAATGACATCCTGAATTATTAAGGAAACATAACAGAGAAGCTTATGACCAGAAATAAAAATTGTATGACCGATTTAACATTTCTTTGGGCTTTATACATCTAGGCTCACAACCCACTCGTGTTATACATACGAATAAACGACAGCAGTTTAATAGCATGAAAAATATTATATTAATTAAAAACTGATACATTTAGACGAACTCCAATTATTTTATTGCTCCAATAATTCGTCTAACTGGTAACAAGAATCCGTAACTAGTAAAACCTGTTTCTATAAAATTATTGCATAGTTTGTATTTTATCATTTCTCCAGATAAATGATCCACGCATGTGAAGCAAACTTTAAATGTTTAAAATGTTTCCGCATAGTATATTTTCCATTGTAGGCAACTCATATTTGACCATTAAAATATAAAAATACACCGTGCATAGCATAATTATAAATATGAGTTTTGCTTTACATTAAATTTTAGAAAATTGTTATAGAATCCCCAATGGTATACAACATTCGAAACACTTTCCATTATGTCTAATTTTGTCTGAACTATTAGATTGATGTTAATTTATTACTTTGTTCAAAAGCATTCCATACGAAAATTCTAAAACATACTTTTTTTCCTCTGAGTAAGAAATGGTTATATGTTTCTGTCAACCACAGTCATTATTTTTAAGCAAGGAAGGAACCAATATAAAGCAGATAAAAGAAATCCGAATTAGAAAGATACATATGTAAAGCGTCATTTAGTTACATCTGTGACTATTCTAAATAAAGGACGATTGTAAATACCCCACAGCCTTCTTCCAATAGTTGGAATATGGAGCAGACTAGTGCTTCTTCTGTCTTTGAACATTTCTTTTTCTTTACAGAACCGTTAGTGTTACTGACGGCTGGAGAAATAGTAAATTCTTCTTAGAAACCTGTTTTCTTGTTTTTCCCGTGAAACTTTGTGGAAAACATTAACACGTTTTAAGCAATAGGAATGATTTTCTTTTTTATTTATCTGTACTATGTAGTGTTTGTAATATTTATAAATGTATACGCAATTTCTAACAGCAGAAGAAATCTTAGATTACTTCACGTCTTCCGATATAGAGAACTTATTGAAGCAAGTAACAATATTACCGAAGATCAGGTTTATCTGATACAAGAACTGTCAGAGAAAACAAAATATTTAAAAAATTCCTTCTTATGTTCTTCTTATAAACATTCTTACATCCAATAAAGTTTTATAATCTGATGGTGTACGAATAAGGATCTTGGATATGTATATTGAACAGACAATAGGGTGGTATCTCTATGATAAACTTGGAAGACAAAAGTGATACATTAAAAGTAGCAAAGGTGGCAGTTAAAAAGGTATCTGAAAAAAAAGGATTAAAACTAACTAGATCGCAATATTGGCAAATATAAAAATTATGTTAATCTGTTTGAGAACCATATTGAAACGTATTTTAATCAGCTCAAGGGCAAAAATGGTATGGGTCTCTCTTTATCAGTACTTTTTTTATTCCTTTGATTGTTGCATGGGAACTTACTTTTTTTCCAAAAAAATTACATTAAATCTTCTAGAATTCTTTTATCAATACATATAGCCTATTTAAAGAATTCTATTTCCCTCACGAATTCTATTGCCTGTTTAGAATGTATAACTAGGTGTAAAAACTTAAGATTATTAACTTTAGGAAATTACAAGTATATTTCTTAATATTATATTTCTATATTTCAAAATATATTATTCTTTAAAAAAGTATTTATCTTCTTTGTAGGCTGACATTTATAAATTTTATTTATTTTTCGAACAAATTTGCTTTTGCCGCTTTTTCCATCCAAAACAATGAATAAAATGCAGAAGATATGGGATTTGTTTTTTACCATGCAAAAACTTTTGAAATAATTTTGAGTTTTTGAGAGATCTAAATGCAAATCCATGTCCTTAAAATTTAGTAATTTTTAACATTTTAATTGATTTGCATGTTTTAAGCAAATAGTTACTTGTTTCTGTAAAAATTTTCTTTCGAACAAACCGTACTGAGTGCTGGAGTCTAATTATTGTTACTAAATTTACCCTTCATTTTAAGTTTTTCCACCCGACAAATTTTTATTTCGACAACTATACTTGCAACTATGTTAATATGTGTAAGTTGAATGTGTACAGTAGAAGTAATTTTTATCAAATGCTGAAAATTCTACATGTCTAGGATCTATTTAGTTTAATTATATGTGCGTATAAATTAGTTCTCTCCTTTTAAAATTACATTGCTACTATTGAGAATCTTAAAACTTGAACTGCGTATTAACCGAATAATTTCTAGTTCCAATATTTTGTTAACATATAGAAATATAAAACATTTTTTTACATGCGATAGTGACTAGGCCATAAAATAAATGAAAATATATAACATTTTATGAAATCTGCCATCTCATTTAGGCAATTGAAATAATTTGGCAGAGGATTCGTGCTAGATTATGACACAAATTTTCATAAAAAGTTTCACATGTGATACCACACGCCTCACGATCCGGTGAAGAAATATGTACAGCTAGTTCTGTGTCAGTTAACATCAAGACTTGGTATAAAACTATATAATCTGGCTTATTATCTGTTTGTTAATTTAAAAAAGGTTTACAACACAGTTAAATATTACAGATATCAGAACGCAACATGGTTTAAAAAATTTTTTAAGCTACACAATTTTCGTAATTTCCCTTATGTTTACCAGAATAGATATATGAGATACTCTTTTTTACTTAAGATACTCTACAATTTTATCTATAAACATGAGTCAGAACAAATTTATATTAGTGTTAAAGTTGGTTTTTGTTATAGTGTATAACATTATTTTAATTGAGTATTAAAATTCGAAAAATAATTACTTTGAACTTGTAATAAAAAATAGAGGCAATATAAATCAGTGTTTAATTGTTTTTAACTTTTTAGTGAAATTCACCAAATATTGTTATTATTTTTTACATCACAATACAAGTGGGTAATAATAAAAGTTTGCATAAGAAAATTAGTTGAAAGGAGTTTCTCCTAAGCATGAACTCTTTTCAAGTAATGATCGAAAGAATGTCAAAATTTGTACATTTACAATACAAGAGATGGGAAAAAATTAGTTTGAAATCTGCTAATAGGGTAAAATATGACACAGTGCAACAGAAGATACATGAATAAACGTACAAGAAATTAATAAGACACATATGAAGTGAAATTTCAAATTCTTGTTTTTACAAAACACTGGAAAGAAACTAAATAAACTACCAGAAGAACTGGTATCTTTGGCAGCTTATTTAGCAGTTATAGATACTGGCTCAGCTCATTCTGAAACTCAACTTCAACGCAATTATTGATTTTAATTTCATCTTAAAATTAAATCTAATATTATACAAATATTTATACTTATAGGCTTGTTATTTATAAAATATTTCAAAACTGGTTTTCTTTCATAGAAAAGTAATAAAATTAAAGTACCATCAAATTTCAAATATAATTTACTGAAAAAAGGTTAATCAGGGCTAAGAAATTAAAGCTAAATTTTAATAAGTAAACTTATAATAAATTGATAAACTTTTTATTAAAATTTTGCAAGAACTTAATAATTCTGATCGTGTATACTAAAATTAAAAAATACATATATTAGAAGCCTTAAAAAATTCCCAGAAAAGTATATTCATTTAAATATTTTAGTTTTATAAAATTGGTCAATAAGAAGTCAGGAAAAACCCAAATTTTCTGACTAAAACCAAACCGTTTTGCTGAAAGGTTTCACATTGAAGAAACCTTTTAAAAATATATTTTTGTATTTTGTTCAGATAGAATGAAATATAAGCCATGATTAACCTTATATGCGCACGAATGCCTAATACAAGAAAGAATTTATAATACACATAGATTTTAAAGATTAATTTCCTATAACTCCATTATTTTTAAGTTCTGGTGTTAAATGGATATAAAGATTATATTATATTGCAGCAAGTAATTGCAATAATAATCTTCTCAGGAATAAAAAGACAATTAAACTCTACGACTGTGATAAAGCAGTTACAAATTTTTCAAAGTAAACTAGAAAAACATAATTTATGCATTTCTTAATTTACAGTTAATTTGAGTTTCTTTTGTACACTGCTGTATGTCTTTTCATGTTACACCATTCATTAATTTTACATTTCATGATTTACATATATTTAAATTGTCCAGCATCAAAAATTATCCTGATATGTCGCAAAAAAATTTCGAACTCAGCAATACATATTTTAAGTGCAGCAGATAATATTTTATTAAGCAAAAAATATAAAATAACTGTCGGAAAGACAATTAAAGAAATAAACACCTTCTAGGTACATCGAAATAATCACACTAACGCTAAAATAATGTTATATTAAGTCATTAGAAAAAGGTTTTAACATCTTTTTTAGAAATATTTGTTCAAACACCAAAAGGAAAACTGTTATTGAGTTGCTGTTATAAAAAATATTAATGATTTTGATCACCGGATTTTAGAGTATTATTCTTCTCCGATATCTTCAGGTCGTAAATATTTCCTAGTACTGCGCAGAGATAACATTTCTCCTCCATTGAACAGCAAGGGGTAACCAGAGAAATACCATTTTTCCACTCTGATGTCAAATTCAGTCGTCAACACCTGCAATCTGATAATGCACTAACTATTAGAAACAGACAAAAGTAAATCTATAAGACTATGCATTTTATATAGAAAAGTTTATCTGCACTGAATAAAATATCGTCTTTAAATGACTGATTTACTTGAAATGCATTTTTTTTTAAATCTATAACATTAAATATGAACACATGCTGCTTAACTTGCATTAAAATTATAATAAAGAGCTCTTGTAAGTTGAAATAATACTACGTTCGCTAACTACGTATTGATTATATTGGATGAACACAAATTAAATATGTAAGTTAAAGTTATTATGCGTATTAAAAATATACATTATTGTCTTTTTATCTTTCTTTTTCAGTTTTCGACATCTTTTTTATCATGATCTGCTTAGTCTTAAAAAATGCATTACCTGTGCAAGAGAGGGTTGGATAAGTTTTATCAGAGTACGCATAACAGCTAAACATGAGGTTTATTTTTAATGTTATAGGCCAATGGCATCAAACCCAGGTACAGTGATAGTAGTTTCGAAAACTATGCTTTCGACCAATATCTGGGGCACAGAACTCTTAACGTAGCACGTAAACTTATTCCAAAAATGCAGTTTCAGTTATGATGAGACGTCACCCATTTTATCAATCATCTGCACGCAGAAAGTGGGACATTTTGGAGCTATTAAATCAATATGTAAAGCAAGGAGTAAAAACCCTTTTACAGTAAAGAAAAATAAAGTAAATAAAGCGAACGTTAAACTAAAACGCACAGAGATAATAGAAAAAAAATTGAAAAGCCATTGAACAAATCCTAATTATTTTATAAAGCTCTTATAGTGTATCTCAAAATCACTCCTATGTAATATATTTTTCTTTTTCCTTTATTTTTTTTTTGGGAGGAGGGGGTACTTCGGGTGTCAGCGGAGTAAGAGTGGTTCATCATGTGTTTATAGATACTTTACATGAAATCTAAAGCTCATTTGGAACGCAATATTTCATTTACCCAACATTAATAAAGTCCAAGTAAATCATCAAATTTGTATTTTAAAAATAATGTTGATTGATTATTTAACTCTGCAACCCTAAGACAAAGATACAAACTGTATATCAGTCTCCTGATGTTTGCCAACAACACCAATTACCACAGAATAAGGTGTTTTTTAAACGGTCTACTGTTTAAGAAATATATGCATGCACACTAGGGTGGAGTGAAAAAGGCAAAAAATTTTTTTTTAATTTTTATATTTCCTGACACAACAAATGGTGCTGTTTGGCAAAAAAGTCACTGCAAAAAAATTCCAGTGCAATTCTTCATCGTCTTCAGGTTCCACACAGGCAATCAAAGAAAGGAATATTAACATCAAAAGTAAAAAAAAATCAATTTATTTCGTTTAATT
This sequence comes from Dolomedes plantarius, assembly GCA_907164885.2. Taxonomy (NCBI): domain Eukaryota; kingdom Metazoa; phylum Arthropoda; class Arachnida; order Araneae; family Dolomedidae; genus Dolomedes; species Dolomedes plantarius. Next base: position 131,430,990 of record OU015494.1, on the reverse strand, counting down.
TTGTTTAACAGTTCTAATTATAAAAAAAGAAACAGGAAAACATCGTCGGTTCAAAAAAATATTGCTAACCTGCAATTTACTGTAATCAGTCTTCAATTTTGGATTTCACACGAGGGCCAAAATAATTATCTTTGGTGTCAAACTTTGGAAGTTCCTTTCGTGAAATGATTCCACTGCGAATGTATCTATCCCTGGCTTCTGCTCCTCATATTACCAATGATGCTTGTGTTACCAGTCGCACATGCCTGTCTACTGCTTGAGAATGACAAGGAAGCTTCTCTATTTCAAATTGTGGACCGTTTCTGATCATACTTTCTACGTGTTCGTCACTGAGGTTCATGGTAGCTGGTGGTTCCAAAGGATTGTCCCAGTTAATTATATTAAAATATTCCTCTGCTTCGAAATTTAAATTTGGAAGGTCAAATTGGCGTATTTTCCCCTTCCAATCAGTTTTTCTTGCTTTCAGTATTCTTCTGAGGCCACGTTCTCGAATATGTGATCTTTCATCTAACAGCATTGCCAACAGAATGTTTTCAGAGTGAGCAAAATAAGAGTTCCTCTGAATAACTTTGTGAACGATTGACTTAAAATCTTCTGGTAAGAATGAGCTATTTTTATCATTCCGTGCAGGTGACATGCTCCACGAGTAGCTCTTGGGATTTTCTTTATTTCAAACCAGGATGGCACTTTCATGACATATTCTTCTAGGAGCTTTAAGTGTTCCGTTGGTTCGTCAGTCGACACATATAGGAGCAGAATTCTGTTGGCTGTAGTGAGTCATCATGAACGAGATATCATTCCGGGACTTCTGTTTGCCAAATCTTGAAGGCACTCCCCCAAGGATACTGCCCTAGAAATATCGAAAAGGTATTTTTGGTCTGCTATGAGGTCTTTTTCATTAAACTCAGGCAGAGCAACTGGAATAGGAACAAACCTTGTCACAGCAAGGGTTTCGCACGTTTGCAGAGATTTTCCTATTGTTCCGGGAAACTGGTGTGGCCCAGATGTCTTTCTGTCAATCTTCTAGAAAAGGTGGCGAAGAGGTAGTTCATTAGTATGCAATAAGCATACAAACCAGTGCAATTTATAGCCAACAAAGATTTCAAGCCGTCTAACTGAGCCATTTTTATTCCCAACGTTGACTTTCGTTCCATCACACTCAACAGCAACCAGTTCCGAAAGTGTAATCCATTTCAGTGTAACGAAGTTGATGATGATTCTTATAATATTCGCACTAGACTCAGAATCCGGAGTCACATGTCCCATATAAACATAACCAGGTTCTGACAAACAAACAATATGCTCTTCCACAGCTATAGTCTTATTTAAATAACTTCCCTTCTTTTCTTGCACTATAGTTTGTCCTTTCTTCCATCGAAGTAGATGGCGTACAAAGACTGTGTTACTGGTGTAGAATTAAGCTGTGATCGTAGCTTACGACGTTCTCTCCTCAGTTACTCCTCTCAATAACTTTAGATGGAGTACCTTTGGATACAATCCCTATATCACAGAGGATTCAATGCTAGCAGCTGACCTATCCGATACCCCGTTCTATATCAAGCAACGACTAGATTTGGCAGTGATATTCTCATTTGGCCTGTCTTGGAGGTTGAGGGAGTTTCGTCGTCAGTTGTTTTCCAACATTTGGCTTCATGACTAATGTAATTGTCATTCATCTTTAGAGATCTTCCAATTCTGAATCAGATACTAAGACGGCGTTTGCTTCTAAATTTGTAATTTTTTAGATGAAGAAGCATTATCTTTCAATTCCTTTGCTTTAGCTACCTGATTTTCCCTTCTACATTGCCTTTCTCTTACATGCTTCAATTTTTGAGTTGCAGAAATGTCAGTTGATCCTATTGCCATTTTTCTCTGATGCCGTTGGTCTTCTAAAAAGTTTCGTTCCATACTTGGAACCTTCACCAAACACTTGCATTGTTCGTTATTTAAACATTTGCATACAGAAATATCAAACAAAGTACTGTTTGCTTGGTCAAAAAAATCTTTCCTATTCTTGTCAGCCCAATTTCGAGATTTGGGTATTCTTTTTATATTTTCGTACTTACGAATATGAACTTACTTTTAATATTAATAATTTTTGTACTTACTAATATTAATTTACAAGTTAATTAATTATTCAATTAATAAATTGTTCATATTTTGATAAAAAGTTATCAAAAACTGTAAAAAAAAGGCAATACAAATATTCACTTGAGGTGTGGAACCTCAAGATGGCAAAATTTTGAGCTGAAATTTGGACAAAATTTGTTCCAGCCAGTTTGACACCAAATAATGAGTCAGGCAATGTGAATTTCAAGAAAAAGTTTTTTCGTCCCACTACAAACATCTATACACACACACACACACACACACACACATATATATATATATATATATTTATATTTATGAAAAATGTTTACTTCGACATAAATTTATATTCAGACAAGATCAGAAATTCTGAATTCTTAGTGTAGAGAAAGAGAAATAGACAGCTAAAGGGGGCAGAGGAGATGGATATGAGTAGGAACTACGTACATTCCTCCAGGCTACATATTTGTTTTCAGTAAGTGTCTGGAAACATTCTTTGAGAGTGGAATATTTTCCAGGGGGATGATAGAACGTTACTGTTCGACTGTATTCTACTAATGTTAGTGCATCGTGATTGTATGCCATCTGCTCTTGTCCATGAAATTCACGACAACTTGTTACTTTTCGAGCAGGCTATATTTACATTGCGGGTATTTGAAATATAATGTGATTATTTCTCATGCAAGTAATTGATTATTAATACAGTTGGTCACTTATATAATTTAATAAATAATTTAGCTGTGTGGAAAGCAATTAGCTAGATGACTATTGTTACATTTTATTAGAAATTAAACTGTAGACATAAATACGATTTTTCCCCTGAAGAAATCTCGAAAAATATGTTTTTGCAATCCAATTTTATTTATGGTGGATCAAAGATTATATTCCATTTAATTTTTCAAAGTGATAATAAAATCCTCAGATTCACGTATAGAGAAGCCTATGAGTTGTTTTCGGGAAGTTTAAAGATAACATACAGTATTATTAAACAGCTTTGGAATATATTGTATCGCACATGATAAAAAAAAAGAAACCTATCCATAAAGCACAAAGACGCTATGATTGTATAAAGTTGCACCAGAATAGCATCGATTAATATTTGTTTGAAGTTTGCGTTGCAGTATGAAATTTTCCCCCAAAAAATAATTAGATATTCACATTTTAAGGAGCTAAGAAAGCGAAAATCAGTCAAACTCATGGACACGTGCTTTAAAATCATAGTTTATATCATTTGACTTTGTTTAAGGTAATTTTTAAATAATCCAGAGTAATTATTATATCTTATTTAAAGAACGGAAGTTATGTTCACGGTAGAAAATGTGACATAAATGCACAGTATACAAAAAATTCTTTATGCAACCGCCATTAACAAGTTGTAAATACTGACTCTAAACTTTATATTGATTAGGTTAGATTCATTTCATCATATCAATATATATATATATATATATATATATATATATATAGATAGATAGATAGATAGATAGATAGATAGATAGATATAAATAGATAGATATATAGATAATTAGATAGATATATAGATAGATAGATATATAAATATATATATAGATAGATTGCTAGATAGATAGATATATAAATATATATATAGATAGATTGCTAGATAGGTAGATAGATAGATATACAAGTAAATACATAAATTTTCTTTAAAATTTCCTTGGTTAATAACGTCATTTCATGATGTTAAAAGTTAGAAAAATGTCATTCCTTTATCACCAATTCTTAATGTGTATTATGTTTGATCAATATACCTACTTTATAGGATTTTTATAAACATTTTACAGACTTTTTAAGACGGTAAAGAAGACAGATAAAATTAGCTGTTAAAAAAGCTTCATTGATTTAGTAGCTTTTGATTTTAAAAAGGAATCAGTATATTTATATCTATATCTGTATGGAATACTTCTTGCTTCGTAAATAAAAATCCTAAATTTGAGACGTTAGACAATTTTAATGATTCATCTAAATTTCTTGGTTGCTGAATGGTTTTTATAGCTCTGCGGTCTTCTTTAGTATCACAAGTGCTGAACAGACGAGGAAACGCACATGATAAATTCAAGAACATATAGTAGAGGTTTTGTGCAAGTGTGTATAAATTTTAGCAGTATTTTTACATAACGCTATTCAGTTCAAAACCTATTAAATAAAGGAAGGGAATACGATGTATCATAATATTAGTAAATTATAAATAGAAATGTTTCAGTTGGTTCAATATTAACAAAGTTTGTTTGTGATAGTCTTCTCAATTAAATTCCGTAACGCAGCTAGAAGCTATTTCAACTTTATCGTGCTACAATCTAGTGCTGAGAAAGAGTGTGTTAATTTAAATCTTTGTGAGGTATGATAATTTGAAAGTTATTAATTAAATCTATTAGCAAAACTACAGACTAGAACTGTGCGCAATGATTAATGGAACTTACGAAAAATACTTCAGATATTCTAATAACATGAGTCAAGTCTAGTGCACCGAATAAAGGGATTTAAATAATTTGTCTTAGAGCGAGCAATTGACCCCGCTGCTCAGCTTTTAATTATGTAAAATTATTAAGCATATTAGAAATACTTCAGATTTCTCCTTATCTACCTAATTCAGATGCTTGTCGCCCTATATTGTCATTCTTCAAAGGTCAATTAAAGCAATTGTACATAACAGTTTTTAGATGTTGCAGACAATTATGTTGTAACACCTCCAAGTAGTTGTTTAAATGAAAGGTTTTAAGCTTAAAGCAGTAGCCAGTAACAAAAAAAAAGTGGAAAAGGAAAGGCTGGTTTTTTTGAATTTATAATAAAACAAATATCAATGGGAAAGAGGTTTTTCATGACTTTCTGAACATTCTCACACACGTTATGTTTTTATCTTTTAAGCAACAATGCTAACATGGAAGGTGCATCTGGCTGTTTTGCTTTCCAGACAGATGTTCTGATCATTCCACAACTAAAACTTCTCGTGATCTTCACTTAACTTTTATTATTCTCCTCCATTTATGAGAGACTAGAGTTTGCTGAAGTATATTTTAAAAGATGACACAGTCATGACACTATTTCACAAAACAAGCAAGGCAGATTACAGAAGATAAAATCATAGCAGTATCATCATAGCAGCTTTAAACATGATCCAATAGACAGCACCTCTATCAAGGTTTTGTTCCTGAGCTTAGTTGTATTGTTTTTTCAGAGCGAAAATAACTACAGTTTATGCCGTTGTTGCGGGGCTAATGAAAATTAAACTTATGATGACTTCCGAATTTTTGTTTTATTAGCACACTTCACTTTAAGAAATCAAAATGCTATTACATTAAATAAGAACCATCAGTAGCTTGCTGGTGTTTTGCACAGAAAGAAAAATTTATGGAGACACCTAGTTGTTTCCTCTTGCTAATGTGCAATCCCACATCGCAAGTCATCATGCAGCTCAATCTTTTCTATTCTTTTAAAAGCAATTTGTAGCCAGAGTGGGGTATCCTTATATACATGTAACATCTTTTAAATATAGTGTGATAAAGAGAGGATATTGATGGTAAATGTTTACCTGACACTTGACCTTTTCATCTCTCAATATGTACTTCAGCATGCTTAAAGCGTGCATCATTCTAATATTTAAGCCGAAGTACATAATATACCATGCTTGAGGAACGGAGTTAAAATTGTTTTTAGCAAATATCAACAACTTTCATAATAAATATAATGTACTCGTTCGATTTGTTCAAATTTTAGAATCAAAGGATTCGGTGTACGTTTTAGTGATGGTGACTACATTAACAATTTTACCATTATTTATCAGACACTATATATCTACCTATGTATACTTATGAGTACATAGATACACATACACTTCTCTCTCTCTCTGTATATATATATTGTGATGGCGGAGGACCCTCTACTTAACCCCCGGTATTATGTATGAAAATATGGTGAAGTTTCTTTTCAGTTTTTAATGTTTACCAGGGGCGATTCCAGGTTCATCAATCAAGAGGAGTGCCAGCTGTCTAGTAAACAAATGGCCAGTAAACCGATGACAACCAGGACTGGAAGTACGAGGAGTTTTTCTGGACGAGCTGTGGTTCCGGAGGTATGCAGGAGAAGGAGAACCGGTTTGGCCTGGTGGATCGTCTATGCAGGCCAGAGAAGGCCAGTGTGAGACAGGGACAGACAGAGAAGGACAGTGGTTCGGTGTGGACGAGAGCTCGATTTGGCTCGGACCAGCGGTTTGCGTGTGCGGAGATGCCACGGGGAAGAATTGTGATTTGTTTGGCTGGAGTGCCTTACAGATGTAAATCGATTGATTTGGCTGGAAGCCATGAATGCACTGGAGGTGCAAAACTCAAGGAGTTAATGTATTTAGTTTGTAAATACGCGAACAGAATAAATGTCATTTTTATGTTCATTAACGCAGCGTATTCTCAGTTATATCTGAGGGAACAGAGAGGCTAGGAATTAGCCATAATTCGGCACGCTATCGGAATAGACTGGGCTGTTAAGTCGAATTGCCGCAGTTTATGATAATATATATATATATATATATATATATATATATATATATCGCTCACTCCTTTGAACAACGTCATATCTAAAGAAACGTGGTTTTTCAGGAGAGGGATTTTAAAGTTTCAAAGTAGAATAAAATATATTAATAATAAATAATAATTCTGCTCCCTAGCGGCTAAATATTGAGCTGTGAAATGGGATGATTTTGTAAAGAATATACTCTTTCGAGGCATTCTGAAAACAGGCATAACTAAAAATCGCCGAATTTTGAGTTATGACGTTGTTGAAAGGAATGAGTGTTATCTGTGTGTGTATGTGTGCGTTTAAGTGTGTGTACATACATATTTCACATTCAAGTGCTGCCATAGATCTTCAACGAATTTCTGGCGTACCTTTATATCGGTATTCACTAAATAGCTAAAAGCTTAATATACACTCATGGACAAAAAAATTAGCGCACCAAGAAATAATTGTGGGATCGTAACGAAACTTGCAATGAAGGTACATGTCGGGGAGATATGCAAATGATTAGAAATGCAGCGTGATTGCGCATTACGTATAGCCGGTAGAGGGCGTTGAACATCGTACTCTGTGGAGTATAAAACAGGTAACCAAAGCTTGTTTGAGTGTGCTGAATCATTTACAAAGGAAGAGCTGAGATAAACATGCCATTACGCCGTGTTCGAAGACAATATAAGCAGTTGTCGCAGTTTGAGAGGGGGAGAATCGTCGGGATGATGGAAGCTGGGTGGTCAGCTAGGCGAGTAGTTCGTCAATTAGGCCGCTCTGATTGTGTTGTGAGGAGGTGTTGGGACCAGTGGACCCGAGAGATGTCATGTACACGAAGACCAGGCTCAGGACGCCCACGACAGACCAGTCGTCTAGAAGACCGCCACATCGTAAGAAATGCACGCGTACAGCCAACTGCTTAATCGGCCGCCATCCAGGCACAGGTAGCACCTTCACTAGGGGCCTCAGTGTCTTCTCAAACCATACGAAGACGCCTGGCTGAAGGACAGTTGGTATCGCGGCGCCCATTACATGTGCTGCCCTTGACGCCCACCCATCGACGCCTCCGTTTGGAGTTTTGCCGCGCACGAGGAAACTGGACTGCAGCGGAATGGAACCAGGTCGTCTTTAGCGACGAATCCAGAATCAATCTCGGCAGTGATGACAGTCGTGTTCGTGTGTGGAGAGCCCGTGGTGAATGCTTCAATCCTGCCTTTGCTGTACAGCGACACATCTCTCCCACAGCTGGTGTGATGGTATGGGGTGCCATTGCCTACAATACACGGTCACCCCTAGTATTGTTCCGTGGCACCATGACAGCCCAGCGGTATGTTCATGAAATCCTGCAACCACATGTGTTGCCACTCATGCAACGGCTCCCAGGAGCCATTTTTCAACAAGACAATGCTCGGCCTCATACGGCAAGGGTGTCACAAGACTGTCTCCGCACTGTTACTACCATTCCTTGCCCTGCCCGGTCCCCAGATTTGTCTCCAATCGAGCATATCTGGGATCATTTGGGACGACGAGTTGGGTATCCCACGAGTTTGAACGAACTAGAGGCAAGGTTACAGCAAATATGGAACGAAATGTCTCAAGACATCATACAGAACTTGCATTCGCGCTAGAGGGGGTCCAACGGAGTATTAACTCCTCCGTTCTTTTGCCTTTTTCTCTGAAATAAATTATCCTTTTTCTTTGATTTTCTTATCATTTACTTATATCAAAGTAGTCATTACGTATGTAAAATTTCGTTTCATTTTGACGACTCCTTCTTGGTGCGCCAATTTTTTTTGTCCATGAGTGTATTTTATACTAAAGCTCACCATTACTCTATCAAACAATTTGATTTGTTATTCAACTAAGTTGTAAAAACTGCTCGTGAAAAATGAAGTGCTTCAAAAATAGCCAGTATGTTACATATCCCATAGTGTTGCATCAGAAATCTTTAGCTGCGTATAGACACAAAACGAAAGGGAAAAAAACTGAAGAGTTAGAAATATTTTCTGTTGAATAGATACATAATCCTCTAACTTACAGGCTTATTTAAGCTTTCTCCAGACAACCATCAACCCATTTAAGACTGGCGTTGCGAAAACGCAACATTAATTTCTGTATTTTTAAAGGCATGTTCTAAGATTTGTACGACTGAAGTAACATTTTTATTTTATTCTTTATACTTTAATTGTTCATAATAAATTTTTTGTTTCCACATTTGCCCGCTTTTAGCACTTGCAAAAAATTGTTTTTTTCTAGTGTTTTGAAAGGGAAAAAAATTACTAATTTCAAATAATAACCTTAGATAGCAACATACGTTAAATTTCCGATTTCATGCTTGTTCCAAGTTCACTAGAGACTAAAGAACAAAATTTCTTCAACAGGTAAGGCATAATTTTTTTTTTATGTTTCTCAATTCATATTTTTAAAAATGTTGCGAAAACGCAACATCAGTCCAATGTGTATAACTTAATTCCAATGTGTATTATTAGTGCTGCCTAGTTTTTATGCAGTAGATTGGTATTTTTTCATTTCAGATAAGTTTGTCTCTAGAAAAAAGCGATTTTTGACAGTGGAAGAGACATTGGAGTATTTTCATGTGCTAGATGATAATGATATTTCAGAATCGTCCTCAACAGAAGCTAATGATGAACCATAATTCGTCATTATCCCTCCAGATCCGGATGATTTGATGGATGAAGAAGCTATTGATGATAATTTTTTTTTTTTTTTTTTTTATCCAATGCGGAGGCACTTGTATTTCAAACATTGGCCCTTACTACGCCGCAGTTTTACTGTCCATTTTATTGTGGGGGCACCATATAGGCGGACAGCATTACCCCCTATGAAGGGACGACACGAACGGAGGCATTTTTCGTGGCGCAACGCTGGGACTCGATCTGAGCACCCTCAGCACCGAAAACCAGCGCGCTGTACCACTGGGCCGCCACAAGCCCCTATTGATGATAATATTTTATGTGAAAATGTCGAATCACCTAAAGACATTGCAGGTGAAATCGACATTTTTTTCTAATAAATGAAAAAGTAAGAAATATAGTAAGAAAAAGGAGCATATTGTATGGGAAAAATGGATACTCTACATGGATGTAATGAATTCTAAAATAAGTTTATTAGAGTTTCAGAGATCTATATCTTTGAGAGAGCCATACCTTTAATAAAAAGGCTTGAAGAAATGCAGATGAATTCTGTTTTACCTGAAACTTATATATTAGAAGACCATCTTCAATTAAAAATCTAATTCTCAACGAAATTCGGAAAGACCGTATGGGCCATATTATTACTAAAAATAGGGAAAATAAACAAAAAATGTAAACACTGCAAATGTCAAACAATTGCTGTATGTAATAAGTGCAATGTACCTCTTCATGAGAAATGTTTCAAACATTTAAAAAAAAATTTAAAAATTTTATAATTTTAACTTTTTTATATTTTTAAAATTTTTATACCGCTTTGGACTGATGTTGCGAAAACGCAAAATTTTTTAACTCTCGTAAAAATAAATTTAATTTTATGGAAACAACTTATTTATGTAATTAATGTTCTAAGAAGTGTTAAAAAACTGTTTGGTGCATTTCCAATAAAGGAAACATGGAGCGGTCCTAAATGGGTATGTTATGTTTTCCTTCTGCCCTAATGCTATTCACTCTATTTTTTTTCCTTTTTGCTTTCAAATAATACCATGGAAATGAATTAAAATGAAAGACTAGCCTAAAATATGAATAAAAAGTAAGGAACGGTTGTTGTCAAAAAGCTGCCAGTAACAGACTTATAAATAAATATGTAACATTTCTGGAAAAGAAGGCGAAGGGCTAAAATAAATCTTTTATGAAATTTCCAAATCATTAATTCAAGAGATGTGAGACGTCTTGCACAATTCTGACACTTTCGTAAATCACGGAGAAGTAGAAATATTAAATTAGATATTTGATATTTGATCCCTAATATTATTTGTTTGAAACACATTTTCCTTTCATGAGTTTTATTTAATATAGGTGTTAATGTTGATTGTACTTTTTAAACTTTTATTGAATGTGCATGTAAAATGTAATCCAAAAACAAAATCTTCCAGGTAAGAATATTATTATTAAATAGTGTTAATAAATTTCAAGCAATTTAAAATTAGTAAAATGTGCCATTTTTTGTCTCGAAATTATCAATTTTTAGATTATAGATAATTGAGCAAATTTCAGCCCCCCCCCGACACTCCGGATACAGGGTGTTTGTTTATTTCAATTTTGACAACAGTAGGTGTGGTTGATGTGTAAAGCCTCTGAAACTTTAATCTTTTTATCGCATGTAGTTTTTAGAACCTCTTCCACTATGATTCCTGATGTATGAGCACTCATGTTATGATATAGAAATTTGGCACATGCTGTTGACACAGGTTACGGGTAATTAGGTTTATTTGATTTTCCAAGCAAGTAAAACAAATACAGTTTAATTTTTCTTAAAATATAATCATATATTTGCATTGTTTTTTGCCAAGGAAGGGAGGTTAATTTATCAGGAAAGGAAGCTTTTTTTTTTGGTTGATCACACTGAGTTTAAAATTTAATCACACTTTTCTACGATCGATCTAGCCAACATATCAATTTCACCTAGAAACTATTTTTGAAGCATATTATTTTAAAGGAAAATACATCAAGGGTTTCTAAAATATATCACTTTTAAAACTTTTTAATTTACTTTTAATGACATTCAATATTTTAGTAGTACACTTATCTCCAGGTAAATCCTTTATAATCTTTAGTTTCAATCAAACATTTTTGGAGCCTATTTTGATTGCTTTCAAGAAATTCAGTAATGTAAGACTAGAGTTAAGCTCAGCAATGCACATAACTGCTAATTTTAAGTATGTATATAAATAAGAAAAAAAATCTAATGAATAGTTAAGTTATGCATTTTTTTTCAAAAATAATTCTAAACCGTAATCTAAAAAGCAGTCTATAAAATAAGGTAATAATGAAAAAAAATATTTTTAAGGAATTTTAAATATTACTATTAAATTCTTATGCTTTAGGAAAAGAAAAGTTCAATTTTTTTGTTTTGTCAAGAACAATAAGTTTTTGTTAGAGTGGCTGCTTTTGAGTGTAAATTTAAAAATGAAATTTGCTTTAATATAGAACACATTCCTCAGTAAAAGGGTTATATAAACATTATAAAAAATTGTATTGATATTTTGTTTAGCCAACCATAAATGTCTTTTAAAGAATAGAAGTCGAACGCAGCAAATTCCTGAAACCTGATGTATATAAAAGAAACAAATTCAACGCATTTTATAAATAAATATAATTAAGGCACAGAGTTTTTACCAAAAACATTAGGCGCTACCACTTGTTCATATCATGAAACAAATATAATTCTTTTCTAACTTTACGAATATCTTCCTTGAGAGCTAGGAACAAAATGGTATGTTTAATGAAGGTGCTCGGTTATTTTTCTTTATTTTATGTTTCCAGATACTTTTTCCGTTGTTTTCTCCGAGAATAAAAGGAATTTATAAAACAACAAATATTTCTTTCGCTTTAGTGTTTCTGATGGATCATTACTATTACTATTACGCCTATAGAGATACATTTCCAAGAATAGAATAAAAGTCTAAGAGCAGTTTTGGAGACTAAAAACTTCATAATTTTTTGCAGATTAGCACTAAATCACAAATCTGGGGATAATAATTCTAACAAATTTAATGCTTTATTATTACTAATTTTCTCCGCGTTATACCTTTTGTACTTGTTCCGATGGAACTCAAATTTTAATAAAATAAGTACCAAATGAATATTTATAGTCACATTTTTGACCCTTCATTTTAATGGACGTACCATGCTGGAGAAAGAGTAAATACACTGAAGTGCCATTGAATTAGGGATACCTACCTAGTAACGAGTTGGGCCTCCTCTAGCCTTGATAACGGCTGCCACACGACGAGGCACAAATTCAACAAGTTTCTGGAAACGTTCCACAGGAATGGCTTGCCAAATATTGGCTAAAGCTGTCCATAATACAGTAAGGTTCTTTGGTGCTGTGTGATGGCCTTTCACGCCTTGTTCCAAAACATCCCAAAGATGCTCAATAGGATTTACGTCTGGGTTTCTAGGTGGCCAATTCATGACAGAGAAGTCAGAGGAATGCTCATCCAACCTGCCAGTAGCCAACCGTGACTTGTGAGAGGTACAGTTGTCTTGCTGGAAAACTCCATTACCGTACGGATAACAGAACAGCATAAACGGATGGAGGTGATCACCCAGCAAACTCTACGTACTGAATTGCATTGAGGGAGGTTGGTACACGCACCAAAGATCCCAAACTGTGCCACGAAAAAACACCCCAGACCATGATTGAGCCACCATGACCTTGTACAGTTCCAGCCAGGCATGCAGGATCCATGGCTTCATGAGCCTGACGCCATATTCTCAGCCTCCCGTCTGCGTTAAGTACTCGGAATCGAGACTCATCATAGAGCAATGGTACTCTAGTAGGTCGACGGCTCCCGAAACCCATGAGGCGGGCGTTGCACAGTGAGTTTACTGACTGTACGACTGGCACCGTCATTAAACTGGGTGGTAATTTGAGCTAATGTTTGGCTTCGCTGGCTACGTACAATACGCCTGAGCCGTCTCTCACCACGCATTGTCAAGGCTAATTGTCCTTTGCAGTTTGCCCGATCGCTAGTTTTTTTCCACCATCCATGTATTCTTGGTATACTCTTGACACTGTCGACCTTGAAAATCCTAGCAGTCTGATGATTTCGGAAATTGAATGGCCCATGCGTCGCGCACCTACGATTTCTCGCAATCGAAGGCGTCTAAATCAGGCAGTTTACCCATACTGGCAATTCCAACAACTAATTCAGAACAACCACAGTACGCGCTATATATGCAGTTACCACAGCACCCTCACTTGCGCATACATGATGGCAGCGCTACACAATTTGCATAGGCTTTGCTATCCCTAATCCAGTGGCACTTCAGTGTATATATATATATATATATATATATATATATATATATATATATATATATATATATATATATATATATATATATATATATATATATATATATATATATATTTATTTATATTTATATACGTTTGTGTCCATGTAAGACACACCCATGTATATCTTGATACTTTCGTGTATTTTCAAACCCCTTTCCTAGTTCATTTACTTATTCCCTTTTAATATTACATCCTCATTGAATTTAAAAGTGGCGGTTACAGTTTCAAAAGTAATTAAAAGTATATGACCCTATAAATTAATTTTTCTTTGAATGTGTTTGACATCGATGTAGCCCAAATGACTTCCCAGTTGTTCAGATCTGTAAACCTGAAACATTATATTCAGGCTTTCCTCAGCCTATATATGATCTTAAAACCTGTCCTTCCTATCCTTTGCTAGTCCTTCCTAGGCTTTGCTATCCCTAATTCAGTAACTTCAGTGTATTAATGTTGTTAACCATACTTACAGCGTCACTAAAATATATTAATTTTCTTTGCCAAGAAAGTAATCTCTCGCTATCATAAACACACACAAATTAAGTAATATATGCGCATTGTACAGAACACAGACAATATGTATCGCATTTTATGAACATTTTAAATTCCACTCTTAAGCTTCGAAAAGATAAGATTTTTTTAAAGATTTTTTTAAGTTCTTAACAAAATAATAATCTTTTGTGCTGTATAAACTAGATAAAATAGAAGGCTGCAAAACTGAAAATTAATATCATATTGAATTATTGATGTTAATTTCAGATTCTATCAAATGAGGGAAAATTAAAATTAACTCCCAGAATACCCAGTTCGACTGAATATATATATATATATATATATATATATATATATATATATATATATATATATATATATATATATATGTAGGAAGGGGTTAGTACTCCTTCCTTTAGAAGTGAATCATTAGACTTAATTATTTTGAACATTTAATTAAACTAGACGATGTTTACAAGACAGGACTAACACTTAGTATGAAATTAAAAAAAACAACGCATCAACATAGCTATTTGACTCAAAACGGCAAGCCTGCGGAGCGACACATCCGCTTCGTAATGTCACTAGTCCATCACACTGTTTGCGTGCCAAGTCCCTCGCGCCGAAGTAGTAGGAGTGGAAGTTGTAGTAATAGTTCAGTTGTGTTGCCAAACTCATTCTCACACGGCCGTTCTGACTTTCCAGACGTCCGCGGCTGGGTTGTAAACAATAATTCTGAAAAGATAAAAAAAAAAAAAAAAAGAGCAGAAAAAGGAAAAATATTTAAAAAAATCAAGCAGTGTTCAACACAGTGGTATTGGTGTTCAGTTTCTGCACCACTGTTTCATTTTGTCCGCTGCAGTTGATGTTATGGTTGGACCATCGTGATGTCCTAACTTTCGAACTTCGTAACGATCGTTGGGGTTGATGTTCGTGATCTCATATGGTCCGAAGAACTTTGGTCGGAGCTTTAATCCGGTTCCAAATTGAGTTCGTTGTATTGCCACTTTGTCACCGATCTTGTATTTACAAGCCGGTTTACGCCGTTTGTTATATTGTCGTATGTTTTCTTCCTGTAAACGGAGGATATTTCGTTTAGCTTCGATACGTAACGCTTCTTTGTCATCAAGAATTGTTTGGTGGTGTTCCTCGTCAAGAAGATTTTTAATCTGTAGATCCTCTTGTTGTTTCATTTTAACACCAATTAAAAGTTGAAAGGGTGTGAATTTTGTACTGCGTGTGGTGGTACTATTTAAGATACGTTGCAATCTTGGGACATATTTAAACCATTTGTCAGGTTCATCTAGAGCTAACTTAGTTAAAACGGGAATAATTGTGCCATGAACACGCTCAACCTGACCGTTGCCACGTGGCACACCTGTTGCTATTGAAATGTGTTCAATTGACTGTTCCTGGCAGTAACTTTGAAATTCTGAAGATGTGAATGCGCTACCTTTGTCAGTAATGATTTTTGAAGGGTTGCCAAATGTAGTTTGTTGCAAGGATAATTTGTCTAAGGCATCTTTCGTAGAGGTGGACTTCACGGGATAGATCCATACAAATTTGGAAAAGGCATCAACTACTGTAAAAAGATACTTATAACATTTTTTTGTCGATGGTAAAGGTCCTAAAAAGTCGCAATGGTAACATTCAAGGGGTGCATCACCTTTTGGAATGGGGTGAAGGTATCCTTCTTGTTTTCCAGATTTTCGCGAGGACAAAATGCAAGGAATACAGTTCGAAATAATTTCTTGAACTAATTTCTTAAGTTGAGGAATGAAAAATTCACGAGAAACAATTAATTCGGTTTTTTGTGAAGCAAAATGACCTTGTGAATGGGCGTTTAGCACTATTTCTTTCTGCATCATTTGTGGTACTACTAAAAGTTCGGCATCCTGATGAAGTTTATAAAGAATTCCGTTTTTAACAAAAAATTCATCAGAAGGTGTAGATTCAAGCATAGATTTAATTTGAGATATAAATTCATCCTGGTCTTGGGCATTTTTCACCTTTTGAGTGATATCATTTGAGGTAATTACAAGAATGGGGTTACGACTTAAAGCATCAACATGTTTCATCTGTCTACCGGGTCGATGACAAACTTCATAATCAAAGTCTTCTAACATCAATGCCCATCGAGCAATTTTAGCTGGTAGGTCTTTTTTGTGCATCGTTTTTTGGAAAGCATCACAATCGGTGATAATTTTAAATTTTGTTCCCAACAAGTAGTTTCGAAATTTTTTTAGCGCTTCAATAACGGCAAGAACTTCCAGTTCATAACTATGATATTTTTCTTGTTGAACTGTAGTTTTACGGCTAAAATAATGAATAGGATGAAACTGTCCATCATCGGATTGTTGCAAGAGCACAGCGCCAAAACCTAAGGAGCTGGCATCAGTGTGGAGTTCTAATGGGTATCCCTGTTGAAAAACATGAAGAACTGGGTTTTGTGAAAGAATGTTTTTAAGTTGTTGAAAAGCTGCTATTTGTTCAGAGTCAAAATTAAATTCTACATTATCCCGAAGGAGGTCACTTAATGGTCTAGCAATCAGCGCATAATTTGGAATGAACTTTCTGAAATAACTTGTTAATCCAAGAAAACTTTGAACTTGTTTAGGGGTTTGAGGTTGTGGGAAATTTTGAACAGCTTGTGTCTTGGTAGGTGAGGGTTTAACTACTCCATTTTCGATAATGTAACCAAGAAATTCTATCTTTCGCTGTAAAAATTGACACTTTTTAAAGTTCAATTCAAGGCCATAGTCTGCAGCTGTTTGGAGAACTAGGCGTAATTTTTGTAGACCTTCAACTTCATCATTAGATGGTATGAGAAGATCGTCCATGTAAACAATAAGAACATTGTCGCGAATGAGATTTCTAAAAACTGTGTAAACATATCGTTGGAAAACACTGGGACTGTTACATAAGCCAAATGGGACACGTAAAAATTCGTATTGTCCTTCATGAGTCACAAAAGAAGTATATTTAGTGCTATTAGGGTCCATAGGTACATGAAAGAAACCATTTTTGAGATCAAGTGAAGTGAACACCCGAGATTTTCCAAGTTTGTCTAAAGCTTCTTCGATGAGCGGTAAGGGAAATTTATCTTTTATCATTTTTCTATTCAATTTGCGGTAATCAACACAAAGTCTATAATCTCCACTTTTTTTCTTACATAGAACAATCGGTGCGGCATAATCGGAGCAACTTTCTTTAATAATTCCATCATTTAACCAATCTTGAATTTGGCTTTCTACAATTTTCTGTTCCGCGAAAGGGAGTCGTCGAGAACGTTGAGCTACAGGGATTTCATCTTGTAATAAAATAGTCATCTTAATTTCAGTGTCTTGAACTTTATGTGGTTTGTAGGAAGTAACGATATTTTGAACTTCCTCACGAGTTTCAGAATTCAAAATGTGTGAAAGATCAAATGGAAAAGCTTGATCATCAGAAACATTAGCAATATTAACGAAGGTGTTATTTTCAGGAGTTTTGCATAAACGAATACCGTCTTTATCAAATGTAAATTGGGTTTGCTGTAAAAAGTCGATTCCGATAATCACATCAAAAGGAATCAAGTCATCCTCTAGAACATGTATTTTAGCAGGTAAAGTAATGGTTTGAATTTCGATGGAATCCTGAAAGAATCCGATGCTGTGAACTTGGTTTTTGCCAATTCCTGAAAAGGGAATGTTGGTGGGCTGCAATGGTGGCGAACCAATTCTTCGATAGGTTTTCTCATTGATGAGGGTTGCCTGTGACCCAGTGTCACAGAGTGCTGTCAATTGAATTCCTGCAAGTTGAATGTCAACATGCATGGGATTTTTCGATGAAGTTTCAGGAGAAAGTGCATTTACAGTTTTATCAGAAATAGGTTTTTGAGAATCAGGTTTTGGTTTAGAATTTCGATAACTTTTAGGGCAATTAGCATGAACATGACCAAAACTTTTACATCCGTAGCATTGTTTACCATGTGACTTATTCAAACATTGGTTGCTTTTGTGACCTCTCAAGCCACAGGAAAAACATACTGGCTGTGTATTTGGGCTACGTGTATTATCGACTTTTACATTGAGGTAGGAAGCATCAATTTTTTTCTGATTATTTTGTCTGAAATTTTGTGATCTGTTAAAGATTTGTTCATAAATTTTCAACTTTTCCTTAAATTCAGGGACGGATTTACAACCGTAAAGAATAACTTTATTGTTTGTTGAATCAGGAATTCCGTTTATGACATACTCAAACAGAGAGGAGTCATCGAGAGAACCTTTGTGTGCCAAATCTCTCATAGCTAAGAAATATTCTTGTAGGGTTTCAAACGGTTTCATACGTCGAGATTCCATTAATTTATGTAACTGAATACCGTTAATTTTGTCCGAAAATTCGTCTAATAAATGGTGCTTCAATTGTTCCCAATTTGTAATTCCACGAATAGACCTAATTAAAGTTTGAGCGGGACCAGTTAAACATTTTCTAACAAAAGTAATTTGGTGAATTGGATTGTTTATCTGATATAAACAAAAAAGTTCTTCAACGTCAGATATAAAATTCTCAACACTGTAATTATCACGAGACGAGAAAGGTTTTATTAAATCAACAACGTCTTTCAGACTAAACAACTGGAAAGAGAGATTCGCAGTTTCAACTGAAGGCAATGAATTTTGATCTGATTCACCAACGGAAATGTGTGTATTTTGCTTATTCGAAGATTCTTTTGCGTCAATGGTGGGGGAAAAGGGAGATCTATTTTCCTCTATAACGCTGTTAGTTTGGGATGAACGTGCACCCGGAAGTGAGTCATCATTCACTTCGCATTCCGAAAGATCAGAAAATTCTGCTTTTAATAACGATAAATCACTAAGACTCATAAGAATGGTATTGGCACATTTGTCTGGGTCAGTTGAAAATTCTAAATGAAGTAGATTACAAATAGAAATCAAGTCTTTAAGTGAAAACTCTTTAAGTACTTTCTGTTTCGTTGCTTCCAACACGAATGGCTGTTTAAAACCTGTAAATTTACGTAATCTGGTACGATTTTGTCTGTCGCCGTCTGTACCAAAAATTAAACGATGTAGAACCTTTATTTGATTCGTACTACCAATTTTTAATGATTTTGCAATATTGGGGTAATCGTTGAGAGTAGCCATAACTATATACTAGGTTCAAACAATTATAGTACACAAATATACAAATATTCAAAACCAAAATCAATACTTATAATACGTAGGTACTCAAATTCAAAAATAAAATTTCAAATCGAAATTTCCTCAAATATCAATTCAATAATAAAATATTGATTCTCAAAATATGCATCAAGGAAATAATATAATATTCTTCAAACTGTATTCAAATTGCAATCATTCAAAATATATGTTATGTTGTGGTTTGTTCAAGGAAACAAGATTCTTCAAGTTAAATGTCGAAATTTTCATCAAATCATCAAATAATTTCATCGAAATAGAATTCTCTTCAAGAAAACAGAAGTGATAAATTCAACGTCAAAGACCATCAAAAATGAATTTAGCATCAGTTAAATTCTTGCATCAAAAGAACGTTGAAATATTTTCAGTTTTCTTATAATTATCATCAATAAGATGAGAATTCCATTAATCTTCAAAATTTTCTTGAACAAGCTTCAAAGTATGCATGAAATAATTACAATATGATCAGAATATACTCACAGTTCTGGTTTTCGGTTCTCGTCATCCCATCAGAATATTATCAGAGTCCGTGGCACATCGCTTTCGTTTTCGCTGGCGGTATCCAAAACAGAAATCACAGAGAACAGTAATCCGGTCGAAATCAAGTCGAAATCAAGTCGAAATCAAGTCGTATCATCGAAAGAAAATAAAGTTTTTTTTTTAAGTTCAGCATGCTAGGGGTATTTTTCGAGTCCGAGGGCCGAGCACCCATGTAGGAAGGGGTTAGTACTCCTTCCTTTAGAAGTGAATCATTAGACTTAATTATTTTGAACATTTAATTAAACTAGACGATGTTTACAAGACAGGACTAACACTTAGTATGAAATTAAAAAAAACAACGCATCAACATAGCTATTTGACTCAAAACGGCAAGCCTGCGGAGCGACACATCCGCTTCGTAATGTCACTAGTCCATCACACTGTTTGCGTGCCAAGTCCCTCGCGCCGAAGTAGTAGGAGTGGAAGTTGTAGTAATAGTTCAGTTGTGTTGCCAAACTCATTCTCACATATATATATACCCAACAAACACAAGACTGACGGCAACTTGACGGACCGGCGCTGAAGGTGCCGGTAGAACGACAGGCTCGGGGGAAATGATCCGTACCGTTGATGGGTGACTTACGAATCTCCGACGGGGGATCTCGTAGTGTTTACGCTTTTGGGGGCCGGTGACGGTTGGATGGGAATCGACCTGGTGCCGGTCTATCGCTTTCGTCCCGGAATCAGACTTCCGATTCGTAACCATATGTAACAGAAATCTGCACCAGAATTATGGATTTGAAAGGGAAGGCGAAGATTAAATTAAAGAGACTTTTCATAAGTATTTATTTCACTTTTGTGAAACTTCTTTAGCACGAAAAATTCACATAATTTTCCTTGTATGTAAAGATTGTATTATGTCAGAAGTATACTGCTGATATAACATAATCTTTCGGTTATAGTATGTGATATATGCATAATATATATCATCTATATATATAAGTTGCTAAGCCGACTTTTGGGGCAGTCCGTGAGAGAAAACTACTGAATAAATTTACTTCATTTTCGTCTTAAACGAAAGATTGTAATCTGTAGATTTGTCAAATTTAGTTTTTTTGACAGATATTGCTATTAATTAGCGATAATTTACAATTTACAATTGATTTTTACGCATGCTCAGTGGCGTGTTTAATTCTGTCTTTAGAAACTCACTGTTTCCGATCATGCTCAGTGACATGTTTTAATGATAAACACGTTTATTCCGAGGAGTCTCTCTAGATCTATCTCTGCCTTATTTATTTTTATGATAATTATATTTGTGAAATACAACAGTAAACCTCATTGAAATTGTTTATTTCACGTGTGTTTAATTAGCGATAATTTACAATTTAAAAAAAATTGCTTTCTGCGTATGCTCAGTGACATTTTTAAATCTGTCTTTCGATACTCAATAAGCACGAGGCTGCTTAATCACAATTTGTTTCTGCGCATTATTATGATTTTCAACATTTGTCAATGATGTGTAGAATATAATTTGTGTATTAGTACATTTACTTACTATCTAGCCGTCATGTTTTGACAGACATCAACTATTGTTAGATTATATTAATTTATTTTTGGCTTTTATATAGAAATGAAATAAACATCCTCTTACAAATGGATAATTTTTCGATCAAGAGTTTATGCACAAGAGAGCAAAGAGTAGTACCTGCCTAAATTTGTTTTTCATTTTGACTAAGACGGACTTTTTGGCAGACTCTCTTGGATGCCAAAGCGGGTATCTATCGGGCGCTTCATTTCAAACTCTGGTTCCCTGCGATTTACCTGGCAACCCTACCAGCAGTTGCATTCAAGCCAAGATCAATTTCGTTAGGCGCTATATTTCGTTTTTTTTTGGTAGACCGCCGGGTTAGACTTATTTGGACTTCAAATTTTTCGGTGATGGTGTTGATAATTATTTCATGATTTAAATACTTCGTGACGCTGGAATTGGAACCATTTTTTTATATAAACATGACCATTTTAGTTTATTTTCTGCACTTTTTTTTTTTTTTTGGGGGGGGGGGGCGAGGTAAAAGTATATTGATTTTGCAATGAATAACATGACCGTTTTTATTTATCAGAAGATAGATATATTCATAGCATAAAGTAAAATACTTCGAGTGACAGTTCTCTTTTAAATGAAATTGAGTCCGAATGCCTTTCAATAAATGTTTAACAGATTAAACACTAAAAACATATCATACCCTTTTATACCTCTATGCAGTCATAATATTGTTATTAAAATATTGAGATACATTAAATTTTATTCGTCATTTTTACAGTATTTATTCGCATACTTTATACCTAGTGATGTATAGAACAATAAAGAATGATTCGAGGAAATGAAATAAAAATATTGATGACTGCAAATAATTTTCACATAGCTGACCAACGTAGATGTAAATGTAGGTACAAATAGTTTATAAGTTCTAACACCCATTGATATGAACCGTCTTCATATTTTCCGAATACGCTTCATAAAAAAAGTCCATCTCATCAGAAATTAAATTAGAAATTGTGTGTTTGTATGTATGTAAATGTTGAGAGTATTTTAGAAGCTTTTAATGTGCTAATAAATAGACAGTTTACTAATTATTTTCATCATACAAGGATTCTGCATATTTCTTGTTTGTGAGGTAAGTCTTCACCTTCACAGCTGCACTTACTTGATGAAAATAAAAATGCTTTTTAAGATAATTTCATGTTTCAGTTTGAATGATAATTTTGCAGTCATATAATATTTTCTAAATCATTTAAAGTTAGAAGAACATAAACGTTTTCCTCATTGCTTATTATTTTTTCAGAAACAGAAATAATAAGCAATGATAATAACATAAAAACATTCAGATAAAAACATTCAGATTCAGATAAATATTTTTTTCAAAAATTTACTAGGAGTTTCGCACAGGTAAAATTTAAATACAATCTGTTCCATTCGCCCATGACTTGTAAACAAGGAAGACACTTTATTTTACGTGCCAAACATCGGCATCAATTTAGTTTCCGATAGTGCTTAGTTCTAACTTATCACTGTCACCGAGTACAATGAGTAGGGATACATAATTTTCGTGTTTACGAAATAGATGCGAAATTTTCCGATATCAGCTAATAAATGTAAAAATATTTTTTTACTAGTTTTCGGCGAAAACTCGGTAATAAACGGCTTTTAAAGCGAAATTAGTTAATAATAGTAATAATTTATTGAGATAATTACTCAACTAAGACCATCCAAATGGTCTTTAACGGAGAGATCTCACTCTTCATAGAATTTGCTCCGAATTTCACTCGGGCAGATTTTTCCCGTACCGGAATCGAACCTAAAAATCTAACAGTGCAAGGTCTTCCCTTTGTCATCCCACGCACCGATTCTGGGGTGGAATGGCTCAAGCCAATTCTTTCTGAGAACTCGTTTGCCCTCTCCCTCCCCATGGACACTCCTTGTTGCAGATGCAGTAGAAGGCCCCTTTTCTGAGAAGGGTGGTAATTTCTTTCCACGCACAGACGGCTGTTTTCGCTATTACTGTGACTCGCTGGACAGTCCGTCAGGGGTTAAGGTTAAAAAATTAGGTGCCCTTTTTAACATGGGTTCTCCAGATTTTTATTCATGGGCTTAATTTAAATCATTTTTTTTAAAAGAAAAAAATCTGTAATGATCATAATTTTTTTGAGTAAAAAAATTAATTTCTATCAGAACTGGACTTGTAAGATATTTTTAAAGATTTTTGGCCTTAAAATAAATGAATGTAACTATTTAAAGTTTCCAAAAGGTAATATTTTTGGTGCAAGCCAAGAATAGTGATTCTCTTCAAATTTATCTTTACTTATAAGATCAATATATGCAGTTAGGTAACATACAATAATTATAATACATACTTTCCTAGTCGCTGATGCACTGGAAAAGAATAAATGATCGAGGCACTGAGTTTAATAATTGTGCATGAGTCACTAAAAAAGTTTTTCTCTACGTCAAGCGCAAGCAAGTTAAATCGGTGAAGGATTTAATCAGAAGTATTTTTCTTACCCATCCCCACTCCTTTAATACAATATGAAACTTTTTGTCAAGATTTAAGACTTAAAAAACTCATTCTCCCTTTTTACAGTCGAAAAACAGATGCCAGTTAAATAAAATGACTATCTCAATTATACAGAAGGTCGTTCGCACTTTATGGAAACGATTGTGTACTTTATTTTTGTCGTTTGCATTTTGAGATAAAAATTTGGCAACTTCAGAATAATTGCCTACTTCTGTTTTGTTTTGATTGGAATGTAAAATAAAAGATTTATTTTGAAAACGGCCCGTAAAATTGATAGATGGTTCGAAGGTTACTTAACTGTGCTTTCCGAGGTGAAATATTCGTAATAACAAATTATAAAGCTGTCTAAAATTCGCGGTTATGGCATTAAAAAAAAGTATTTATAATACATTAAATTTGAAAGGGAAAAAAGTCTAACTGAAAGTAAAAATGAAAACATGACCGCGAAACCTCATCCTAAGACTGCTTGAACGCAGGTAAATATCAAGAAAGGGAAGTCTCTGATCCTAAAATAAATCCGCCGCCTCAAAGATCCATTGCATCGAAACTAGGAATGTATTCTGGCACTGTAAGTAAAATCATTCACAATGATTTGAAGTTAAAAATGTGTTTAAATCTAAAGTTCATCTGCTTTTTGCCTAAGCATATTGCCGAAAGAAAAAAATCGAAGGAAATTATATGAAAACACCTAGCTGCTGAAAAATGAAAATTGGTGGTAACAATCGATAAGGCATGGGTGCATTTTAGTGACTGTAATAAAAAAAGACCAATTTTCTATTGCTCAACTGACGGGGATGACCGTACGAATAGGCCTCGTAAGTGTATAAATATGTTTAAAACTAAAGTTCATCTGCTTTTGGCAAAGCATATTGCTGAAAGGAAAACAAATTGTAGAAAATTATATGTAAAACACTTAGCTGATGAAAAATGGAAATTTATGGTAACACTCGATGTGGCATGGGTATTAAGTGACAGTAATAAAAAAAGATCAATTTTATTTTGCTCTACTGACGGGAATGACCGTACGAAATGACTTCGTCAGTGTACAGAAAAGTTCCGAAAGGGATTCTCGATAGTTGCACGATTTTGTTACAACAGCAAATTAAAAATCCAAAAAGTCTCACGTAAAGCCAAAATTAATTCACTCTACTAACAGCAGAATATTTTAGAACTAATTTTTGAAGAAGAAATTTCAGCGTTATATGGAAAGGAAGTTGATAAAGTTGCGCTTCATATGATCAAAGCCTCAAGTCACACGTCTAAATCAACTGTCGCTTATTTAGTAAAGAAAGAATCAGAACCAGGAATAAAGTGTATCCCATTTAATGAAATACCTGTAAAATCACCTGACGCTTCTCCAATGGACTTTTGCGCTTTCGGTTTATTAAAACGAGACTTACGAAAACGGCATTCAAGAACAGTGAACGGACTTTGGAAAATGGTCCAAGAGGAATGGGGTGAAATTGACATGAAAATACTAAGCAAAAGTTTACTTTCATGGAAAATTCGAGCTAGAGCTATTGTAAAGAACCATGGCTATCAGATAGAAGAAAATCGCCGAAAAAAAATACGACATTTATACATAAAAATTAAATTTCAAAATCGTTTCAATACAGTGCGAACGACCTTCTGTACATCTAAACTCTTACCAATACAACAACATTTTGACACCAACATCTGGACTTAAAAAAGAAAAATTGCGAAATCACTGATAAAAAATAAACATGTAAAGAACGTAATTTTTTTTAATGATTTTTTATCTTGAAACGGTCGCAAATGTGCTTAATATATATTAAGAACAATGATGCTATTTACACTGGCAGATAATTTAGAAAATTTTATAGATGTTCCCATCTTCGGTAGTCATTAATTTCATTTTCACGTGAATATTTCCTCTTTTCCTATTTATTTCAGGTTTTCTGTAGCTTCCCTTGCTATCTATAGCAAGTCCCCCCTACACATGTATTCATTCCATAATGAGAAAATTTAATTCTAAGTTTCATAAAAATTATTAAGCCAGTGGCATCCATTAAATCGTTTCAAGGGGTTCAGAGAGTCATCCATTAAAAGCTTTCAACGAGAAGTTACAAGAAATTTCAAATCCTCAGGAAGAAAAAATCTTTATAATTTTTTATTAACTTAATCTTTATCTAATATGTACTTTTAACGCTTTAAGCTTATCGTCTACATAAAAGGATTTTTCCCGCATGAAAAGTAGTATTTCACATTACTGAAATTCTGAAACATGGCTAATTTAGTCTATAAAATTGATTTAACTTTTCGTGTATTTTAAGCCGTAGCTGAAAATACTTTGATACAAGCTTAAAAATCAGACTCTAAGTATTTGTTTTTAAGCATAAACATTTTGATCACAAGAAAGCTCAAAGTTAAAAAAATATTTCCAGAAAATAAAAATAAAAATTAAGAAAAGAAAAGTGTCTACGGACTCAAAAAGACTTTTATTCCAGTAGAGTTTTTTTCAGTCCTAGCCCCCCAAAATACTGTTTTAAATTTTTCGATGTCCTGTAAATTACTACATATATAAATGTAAGTTCAGTGAGCTAAGGACAAAATACGTTTGGCTTGCGTGCGATCATGACGTACACAGATTAGCGATTTTCAGTCATCTAAGTGTTGGCGAAACTTTGGCGCACGCTATTTATGCCAATTATATTTCAACACAGTTTCTGTCTTCAGTTCTTTACTTCGGGGTTGGACATTTGCGGCCATGGCGGGACTTTGAAGCGGACACCTCCGTAGTATGAAATTCGTGGAGGGGGAGAAATCTTTTTCTGTTTGTCATTGTTCCTTTCCCGCTTCTACTCACAAAATGTATGGGCGTCTCTTTGAGACAGCTGTCAGTGGAGCAGGATTTTGTCTGTGATTCTCTTTTACGGTGGGGTCTCTTGGACTCGGTGTATGCTTTCCTACACCAGGGAGATTAGAAACACCACATTTGCTATCTCTCCGCTGCTCGACTGTGTGGGATTTTCTTCATTTTCAACATTTTTTTAAATATGCCATCATTGGACAATGACCGAAAGGTATGTTTAATTTTCAGTCTTACCATATTCAGCAATATGATATGACTGTAGAATGACAGAATATTATTATTTTTTATCTCCAAAGAATAAACTTATCAAGACCTATTTGAAGATGCCTCAAAACAAAATATTTCTTGAACAGCTAAGATTTAACAACGAATCACTCTTTGATATGCAAAACAATGAAAAAAATTTTCACTTGTCAACTATTAAAAAAATTGACGGAATAAAATTCATAAAACATTGAACTACATTCAATTTTAATTTTTAATCATTTTCAAATAAATTATATAAATTAAGATTATATAATCATGTAATTCCTGAGTTTCAGGAATTATTCTGAACAAAAATTTTAGGTGATAGCAAAGATTAATATTTACTAATACCTGAAAATACACGAGAAAAAGGGAAAAGTTAAAAATATTAATACTAGTTATACATGGAGAGCCAGATAAAATAATAAAGTGAAAGATAAAATAATAAAGTGTAGATATCAGATCATATTATATATAAAGGTTATAAACAATCTCATTAATAAAAATAAAAAGCATGTGAAAGGAAAGGTTCTACGAAAAACTTTGAAAATCTGCCGGTATTCCGATTCCGGCTCACTACTGGCGAGTGCTCCTGATCCACGGCGCTTTGCTGGTTGCGAGATGGGTACTTGACGGCCTGTCGACACGAGTTGTTGCCCCCGTAACCGGCCCGTCACCCTCCGGCAATGCTGCGGTTTTATGTCCGCATTGACAGCTACCTCGCGGTTCGTAGTCGGATGCACGATAGCTTCATTGTTACCGGAAGTGGCCCGGCACTCGACGGGGTAGTCGCGGGCAAGAGGACACTCCCGTGACGGATCAGATACTGACCTAATGCGCCGACCCGGCAATGGAGAAATCGGCTGGCCGGAATCTTCCGGCCCCGGCCCGATGCCTCTGTGTTTGTTGGGTATATATATATATATATATATATATATATAGTATATATATATTGGGGAGACTGTAGCAATTCGTATTGCTTTGGGCCAACTTTAATGCCGAATGAATAATTTCTTTAAAGTGGTCATCCTGATTGACACTAGGGCAGAAAGATATCGGCACCTGCGGTGTCCCCAAGTCATCTGAAGTATATAGGTGCCTATTACTATTGCACAAACTCCACAATAATGGTAGGGGGATGGCCTTCCAGTGGATACCAGGTCACTGTGGCATCCGGGGCAACGAGCTGGCCGGCGCCAGCTATATATATATATATATATATATATATATATATATATATATATATATATATATATGTCTACAAAAGTACAACCAGAAATCAAACCAATGAACAACGGCAATCTTACTATGGCGCTACGCTGCTCAACCGTAAGCTGCTATATATTAAATAAAAACATTTTTAAACCAGACAACACCAGCACAATTCATCAACCTGAAAGATGAAGAATATAAATGACCGGGGGGAGTTGTGACCCCCAACACTCCGGATAAACATGTTTTGTACCTAGGTAACACTCCCGGAAGTCATTCTTCATCTGCAACCTGACGTAAAGTCAAAACAAAGCAAGGAGCGATGAAATAAAAAAATAAAGGAAATGGAACTTCGTACATTAAAAACCTGGGTCAAAATTATTTCAAAACCACCTGTCAATTCACTAAAACATTACAGCCATCCCATATATTCACTACACCTATAAACAATGCATCATATAATAATTTTTTTAAAAATATTTAGACTTATGACTAAATTATAACTTTATCCACATATAACCACTTCAAATAAGCACCACCTAAGTATCGAAATATCCACACACAATACTTTAAACATTATCAAATATATACATTTAGAACCATAATTATAACTAAAATAGCAAGGACACATACCTAGTGCAACTCTACATTGTAGACCGTAAAAGACTAACAGGTGCGATACGTAAATTGCCAACTGATCATTTTATTACCTCAATTACTAAACTATCGATTAAGACATTCTTTCCTATCGATCGAATGGAATTCACACATGGTTTTTAACAAAAATCCCAAAGGAAAACCCATTTCTAAAGCATTGTTTGCAAATGATGTTATGCCTGATTGTATTTCCAATTTGCTACAGTTTAGACGTTTAATACGTAGCATGTAGTTAATGATATATATATATATAATGACAGGCCATGATTGCCTATTGAAACATCTCTGACATATAAATTTCGTTCCAGAACCCTTTTGCAAGCTCTATAATTGACAATAGGACATGGTCTTTACCCATATACTGACTTGCCCCGCTGTACCTCCAGTTCCAGTAGAGAGATATTGGATAGCTAGGGGACTTTTGGGTTCCCGGACGTTTTGGTTAGCTTTTGTTTGTTTCCTCTTACACACATATATATATATATATATATATATATATATATATATATATATATATTTATACACTCATGGACAAAAAAATTAGCGCACCAAGAAGGAGTCGTCAAAATGAAACGAAATTTTACTTACGTAAAGACTACATTGATATAAGTAAATAATAAGAAAATCAAAGAAAAAGGATAATTTATTTCAGAGAAAAAGGCAAAACAACGGAGAGTTAATACTCCGTTGGACCACCTTTAGCGCGAATGCATGAAGCGATATGATCGGGCATTGAGTCATACAAGTTCTGTATGATGTCTTGAGACATTTCGTTCCATATTTGCTGTAACCTTGCCTCTAGTTCGTTCAAACTCGTGGGATGCCCAACTCGTCGTCCCAAATGATCCCAGATATGCTCGATTGGAGACAAATCTGGGGATCGGGCAGACCAAGGAAGGGTAGCAACAGTGCGGAGACAGTCTTGTGACACCCTTGCCGTATGAGGCCGAGCATTGTCTTGTTGAAAAATGGCTCCTGGGAGCCGTTGCATGAGTGGCAACACATGTGCTTGCAGGATTTCATGAACATACCGCTGGGCTGTCATGGTGCCACGGAACAATACTAGGGGTGACCGTGTATTGTAGGCAATGGCACCCCATACCATCACACCAGCTGTGGGAGCGATGTGTCGCTGTACAGCAAAGGCAGGATTGAAGCGCTCACCACGGGCTCTCCACACACGAACACGATTGTCATCACTGCCGAGATTGAATCTGGATTAGTCGCTAAAGACGACCTGGTTCCATTCCGCTGCAGTCCAGTTTCCTCGTGCGCGGCAAAACTCCAAACGGATGCGTCGATGGGTGGGCGTCAAGGGCAGGACACGTAATGGGCGTCGCGATACTAACTCTCCTTCAGCCAGGCGCCTTCGTATGGTTCGAGAAGACACAGAGGCCCCTAGTGAAGGTGCTACCTGTGCCTGGATGGCGGCCGATGAAGCAGTTGGCTGTACGCGTGCATTTCTTACGATGTGGCGGTCTTCTCGACGACTGGTCTGTCGAGGGCGTCCTGAGCCTGGTCTTCGTGTACATGACATCTCTCGGGTCCACTGGTCCCAACACCTCCTCACAACACAATCAGAGCGGCCTAATTGACGAGCTACTCGCCTAGCTGACCACCCAGCTTCCATCATCCCGACGATTCTCCCCCTCTCAAACTGCGACAACTGATTATATTGTCTTCGAACACGGCGTAATGGCATGTCTATCTCAGCTCTTCCTTTGTAAATGATTCAGCACACTCAAACAAGCTTTGGTTACCTGATTTATACTCCAC
Organism: Dolomedes plantarius; assembly: GCA_907164885.2. Taxonomy (NCBI): domain Eukaryota; kingdom Metazoa; phylum Arthropoda; class Arachnida; order Araneae; family Dolomedidae; genus Dolomedes; species Dolomedes plantarius. Next base: position 131,400,406 of record OU015494.1, on the reverse strand, counting down.
AGAGTACGATGTTGAACGCCCTCTACCGGCTATATGTAATGCGCAATCACGCTGCATTTCTAATCATTTGCATATCTCCCCGACATGTACCTTCATTGCAAGTTTCGTTACGATCCCGGAATTGTTTCTTGGTGCACTAATTTTTTTGTCTATGAGTGTATATATATACATTTGTGTCCAAAATTAAAGTCATACGCACAAAATCTGTGAAATCTGGATAATTGGTTCTATAATAACCATATAACTGGTTTACAACAACGAAATTCGGTACAGATATGGATGATACAATGAGATAGAATATAGAAACATAGCAATACTAATAAGAGGTAAATTGTTAGCAATATACAAATTAGACCAAAAATGGTCAAACCCTGATGCATCATATCTCTAGAATGGTCCGTGTATGAATTCGTATGGTCACCTTTCACAGCTATATAAGCCGCACAATGAGCAGTCAAACTTATAAGGATATTGTAATGACATAGCGATCATTTCCCACGCGGGAATTCGGAGAGACAGCTAATGGGCAGATGTCCATTATCAATCTACCGTATTCATCGGTGACAGTCGGTTTGTCACCAAATTGTGGCAGACGCCACTTCGCCCGTTGGACACTTAGGAGGCTTTTAGAAATCCCCCTGCTTGCAGACAAAGCCAGTCCAGAGGCTAATCCCCTATCCATTTAGCGAAAGACGCGGAATGGTCTGAAGACGGTTTCTGAAAGGGTTCAAAGGGAGCACGCTTTCGACCACGTCCGTGCCACAGAAATGGGCGAGGATATATATTCGCCACCTTGATGTAAATGGAGGCAGTTGACGATTTTCTTTGCAGGTGTGAGGCGATTTGCTGCGAACGCCGAGATGATATCCTGAACCCACGTGTTTTTTTGTAAATACTATTTAATTTTAAACTTTGTAAATTAGCCTATATTTATTCTAAAATGCCAATAAATCATTATGTAAATATTAAAGGCTGTCAGTCTTGTTTTTAGGCTAAGTCCTTACAGACTGTTATTTACTGGTGTCAGAAGTCCTGTTATTGAGTCGGAAAAATTTTAGGTTAAGCTGACTAAGGATGTCATTGATGAACAAAATGATTTCAGGTAGGCCGATTCATTTTATCAGATTCTGACTTTGATTTAAAAACTAAATAATGTTTTTGTGTAAATACAATAAGTAAAAATTATTTTATTGTGTTTGTTTAAATGGTATATGTACAAGTTACCCATTTAGAGTTCGCCTTCAGAACTGATATTTTATAAATTTTGATGAGTTAAATCAATTTCTGTGTTTTTTTAAATGGTATATGTACAAGTTAGCCATTTAGAGTTCGCATTAAGAACGGATATTTTAGAAATTTTGATGATTTAAATCAATTTCTGTGTTTTTTAATGGTGTATGAGTTAACCATTTGAAGTTCTAATGAGGAACTATTGTTTTAGGAATTGTGATAAGTAAAACCAATTTCTGTGTGTTTTTATGGTATAGGAATGAGTAACCATTTAGTGTTCAAGTAAAGAACCAATATTTTACTTTGTGAGGAATTGCAATAAGTTTAGCCAATTTCTGTGTTTTGTTAATTGCAAATATTGGATGTTTTCTCTATTTTTAAAGAAAGTTAATTTTAATGTGCTTTAAGACTTGTGTTTAGTAATTTTTCTACCGTAGAGTAGTAGGGAATTATTTGCAATTCGTTTTGGGTGAGTTATCGTAAACCCTAGTAGAGAACTATCAAGTTGATGTTGCTCTGTGTTAGTACAATTCAAATATTGTATTGGGAAATATTAAATTCGAAGGAGAATTTTATTTCATGTTATTAAGTCTTAAATTTCCTAGGAATTGTGCTTTTAATAGAGACAGTGCTATTTCAGTATATTTTTTTGTTTTGATAGTAACAGTGTTATTTCTGTATTTATTTTTTTTTTGCTTTTAATAGTAACAGATATATTTAAGTTTCTTGTCCTTTGATATTAACAGTGAGAATTTAGTATCTGTGTATTACTGTGCTGGAAATCTATGTAGAGTTAGAATATATAACTATAAAGTGCTGATTAACTTGAGAATTCTGCTTATGTGAATTCAGTATCAGAGTTCAGTATTTTAATTTGATAAGTATTGAGTAAATTGTGAATGTTTATATTGTGAAGTGCTAGTTTGGTGTTCATAAGGACTAAGATTATAGTTCGGTCTAAAAGTGATCAGTTTTCACCTGGTTAGTTCCAGTTAGGACACATACCGTTGGAAGGCATAGCTAGTAGCTGAGAAAAATTTTATTGTTTATCCTAAAGTTAGTTACCCTAAAGTTAGAAAAATGTCCTTTTTAAATAAGGGTAAGAAAGAGGATCTTTTAGAACTTTTAGAAGAGTTAGGAGGACAAGCTGAAGATACGCCTAGGGTCTTCGAAATTACGAAGATCGTTACAGAAAACGAAAATTACGTCAAAGAAGACGCTAGCCTCGCACTAGAGCGTCTTATTGAAGAAAGGAAGGAAAGAGAAGGGAGAGAGAGAAAAAAAAGAAGATAAAATATTTCAAGACCAACTTGCTCTCGAAATGAAGAGACTGGAAGTAGGAAATAATGGAGACAATAGAGTCCGAAATGGGAGGGACAGAGATACAGACGCAACTCAGAACATTCAGCTCCTTAAAACTATTCAGAAATTTGACGAGAAACGGGACGAAATGGGCCTGTATCTAATTAATTTTGAGAGAAGAGCAGAAACGGCGGGGGTCCCCAAAGAAGATTGGGTGCCATATTAGTTAGGGGTACTACCCCCAGAAATTTCCAGCATGATGGCCAGGGAATCACCGGAACAGGCAAAAGACTATGATTGCGTCAAAGAAATGATTCTCCAGAGATTTAGGATGAACACTGAAAAATTAAAACAACTGTTTTATCGCCATCCTAAACTCGCCGATAAGTCATGGAGGAATTATGCCCATGAGCTTAGTGACTATTATGATGAGTGGATAGCGGATTTAGAAATCACAGCATTTAAGAAACAGAGAGACTTACATATAACAGAACAAATGAAGAGACGGGTACCTGCTGATATAAAAGATCATTTTTTGGAGCAGTGGATGCAAATTAATATCCCTTTAGAACTAGCTGAAAAAATCGATAAATATGAAAGTTTACAAGACAGTTTCAGAACAAGAGAGTTCCCAAAAAATCAGAAGTCCAAAGATAAATTTAATAAACCATTTAACAATAACTATAAATTTAAGGAAGAGACGACAGAAAAAAAAGTTGTATAAAAAGAAACTTCTAGTGGACAAAACAAAGAAAAAATTTTTGAGAAGAGAAAACAGCTCCGTTGTTACGGGTGTGGTTGTTATGACCATCTGAGACCACAGTGCCCCAAGCTTAAAGAGACGGAAATTATCGCGGCAACAGAAACTAGTGGAGGAGACTCGAGTGGCGTGATGACTCCTTATATCAGTCAGGGAGTCGTTAATGGAAAAGCTACGTCCATTCTGAGAGACACAGGAGCGAGAATTGATCTGATTTCTAAAAATTTTGTTACAACAGCATATGTACACAGGAGAGCACGTTTATGTCAGTGCACATTTGTTAGATTCATCCGTTTGCTTATCTATAGCAGAGGTCGATTTAAAATGTGAATGGGGGCCACACCATAACTAGAGCAGCCGTCAGCAATACGGATTTCGAGCAGAAACACTATTTGTTAGAGAATAAAACTGCAGCCTTGCTTGACAAGATCAACAGGGATGTAGAAGTTCCAGTGAAAAATACTGTGCAAACTCGGGCCGAAAAAATAAAATTAGATACAGAAAGACTAGACACGGGAGATGAAATAACAAAAATAGACCAAGTGATCCCCGGAACAGAAGCGGTACAAGAAATCACTGCTGAAGGGAGCACGACTATCTTGCCTCTCCAGGAGAAACAGATAATTACTCCCGACTTATTAAAGACTTAGCCCAAAGAATTTAGAGTTGCACAAAGTGAGGACGAAGAATTAAAAGTAATTTTTGATAGGGCGAAAAAGAAGACGCCCAAAGAAAATACGTACGTAGTGGTAAATGAAATGTTTTTTTACCAGAAAAAAATAGCGATGGAACCACTAGAAAACTGCTGATTGTGCCTCGAAAGTATCAAGAGAAATTAAAAAGACGCTGCCATGAACAAACTAATGTTCAATTAAGCGTTGCTAAGATGAAAGAATTGTTAACTCAATATTTTTACTGGCCATACTGTCACTTAGACATAAAAAAATAAGCGTCGGTTTGTGACAAATGTCACGAAGGGAAGTGCCCTAATGTTAAGAGTAATAAGAGACATCTTAACACTGTTAATTCCCGCCGAACACTAGGCTAAGCCGAAGTTTAGTCGTAAAATTTTAAATGTATATTCTAAGTATGCTGATTAATTGTAGTTTCAGTGTAAAAATGTGACCAGAAATTAATGTGTATTCGTTTGAGTAATGTCTTTTTATGAATTATAACATGTAATTGTTTGTAAATTTGAACGACTCGACTATAGAAGTTTAGTTTTACTTTAAAGGAAAATTCAGGTGAAATTCCTTTCACGTTATCATATTATAACGGTTTTGTAGTGGCAAACGCCATATGACGGTTTTATGTATGCCGTGTTGGAATGCCTCAGATAGGCTTTAGTTAATGTTGAATTGTAACATTTTATGTTCCGTTTTGTTTGTTGAATAAGCCAGTAGAATGCCTCAGAAAGGTATTGGCTAACTTTCAAATGCAAATGTGTATGTTTTGTGTATGCCTAAGAAGGTAGTAATTAGAGTTAAAATGTCTCTGTACTGTGGACCACAATTGGACGATTTATTGTGAAATCGATAAGTTTTTGTCTGAAGATTTGTTACGACAACAGATAAATGTTAAGTGTTGTCAAATAAAACAAAGTGATTAAACAGAATGTGAGATAATTTTTTTGTTAAGGAATGAGCCAATGAGCTATTTTGTTATAATTTTATGTCAGTCAGTACTGAAAATTAGACTCTAAATAGATTGTGAATCCTATAGTAGGATTAAATGAATATTTAAATTTAGGTCGCTGATGACTGTCCAATTAAATGGAAACGGCAGATTGGATCACATGTAATCGTGAACGAATCAAGTCCCCTGATCCAGGATCTACGGAATGCCGAGTGTTAAATTGTTTTTATGACGATAAGTGTTTAAGGTATTAGAAAAATATGTAAGAAATTTAAAATTTTCATGTGTATTAGTAACCGTGATGATATGTTCTGTGTGAAATTTAGGTATCCATTTTGGATATATGTTCAACTATATGTGTGTAAAGTTGTTTCATTTTAACTGTGTTTAATATCAATTTGAGAAATGATTTGTGTCATGTGATCACAATTAAGGTAAATTATGGGATCCCAGTTGAGTGATTTATTAATTAAAATGTTTTTTATGTAGTGTCATGTGTACTTACTAGTGTTATATGAATTTAAACTTCTTTGATATGACATGTATTAGCATACGATATTATTTAAATTTTTTTGCCATGACTTGTTATATTATTGTGTAATTTTTTATAACTTCTTTGCTACGGCATGTTCTCTTATTAGGGATTTTAAGGTGTGTAAATTTTAATTATAATTTCCTTTTGATGTGCTTTTAAAAATGATACTTTGAAGTACAGTTGAAAATTTTCTTTCATGAAGCTAAACCCAGAGTTTGATCAAAATTAACGGTCTACTCGTAATATCAATTGGGCGTGCATTTGCCTTCGGAAAAGTTTTATAATTAAAATTGTCCTGGGAAGGACCATGTTTTGTTCTTTTTTTTTGCAGGTGGAAACTTCTGCAGAAAAAGACTTCTCAGGAGGGAGGAATTTTAGTCTGTAATGACTTAGCGATCATTTCCCACTCCGGAATTTGGAGAGACAGCTAACGGGCAGACGTCCATTATCAATCTACCGTATTCATCGGTGACAGTCGCTTTGCCACCAAATTGTGGCAGACGCCGCGTCGCCTGTTGGACTCTTAGCAGGCCACCATCTTTTAGAAATCCCCCCTGCTTGCAGACAAAGCCATCTCACAGGATAATCACCTAGCCATTTAGCGAAAGACGCAGAATGGTCTGAAGACGGTTTCTGAAAGGGTTCAAAGGGAGCACGCTTTCGACCACCCACAGAGATGAGCGAGGATATATATTCGCCACCTTGATGTAAATGGAGGCAGTTGACGATTTTCTTTGCAGGTGTGAGGCGATTTTCTGCGAACGCCTAGACGGGCGTGTGCCAGAGATCGAGAATCGGTCTATATTTCCCCATGATGACATCCTGAACCCACGTGTTCTTTTGTAAATACTATTTAATTTTAAGCTTTGTAAATTAGCCTATATTTATTCTAGAATGTCAATAAAGCATTATGTAAATATTAAAGGCTGTTAGTCTTGTTTTTAGGCTAAGTCCTTACAATATCAATAAATGCTTATAGCAATAAATCACATTTTTCTAAAAGGGAGGATTTTAACGCCTGTATGGTGCTGTGAGAGGTTGGACCCCATGCAATGGCTTTTTCTGGACCTTCCAAACATGATCTATATGATTTAGTCGCCGAGACATCTCTGGACAATCCATACTGCGAATATTATCTTCCTCCAGAAAATCGCAGACAAAGCAAGCTCTGCAAGGTATCATCGTCCATAAAAATGTCGAGATCAGTAGCACCCAGGAACAACCTTACACAGGCTTCAAGGACCTCATCCCTATAACGCTATGCGGTGACAATGCCTGCATGGCAGATATGCAGCGGTGTACGACTGCCCAACCTGATGCCGTCCCAGACAAGGATTCTCCTACCTCTAAACGGATCGATTTCCCTTGAGGGAGGGATGATAACAAGTCTCAGGCTGTCTCCAGATAAAGATTCGTTGATAATCCCTTTGTGTACTGAATCTGGACTCATTAGTGAAAAGAACATGCTCCCAATATTGTATCCCAGCAGGTTGTGTTCGGCTCCACGACACATGGGCTCTCTTGTTCGATATGGTCAGAAGGGAACACATCACTGGTCACCAGTCGTAAGGTCTTCCTCTGCTAGGTGTCTGTATACACTTTGCCTGGAAACCAGACGCAGCAGCAAGGTTTTTAATTTTGGACATGGGTGTGTGTGTGTGTATGTATATATATATATAAATATATATACAGTGGAATCTCGATCGATCGTTCCCCGAAACATCGTTTTCCCTTATTTGTCGTTTATTTCACCCAGTTCCGACGATCATATTGTTTTGTTATGTTCCCGCATCTATCGTTTTCCCGCATTTATCGTTCAGTTCAGTCGGTCCCTTGAAGAACGATAGATCGAGATTCCACTGTATATATATATATATATATATATATATATATATATATATATATATATGTGTGTGTATAAGTAAGTAAAAATTTGTCTCTCATTCTAATATATAAAATATATATTAGTGTAAAAGACAAATTTTCATATTAAAAAACGTATCGAAGAGCTTAACATGATTTGAAGAAAGTTTGACTAGATTTATTACAGTGTATTTGTATGTATAAACGTATCAGATTCTTACATTTCCTAATACAGCAAAGTGTCTAAGTAATATATGTATTAAGCTTAAGTTTCAGTTACATTTTAGTCTTTGTAACAATATGTACTGTATAGTGAATATATATTTTTTTTATTCAGCACTAAGAAACATAAGATATATTCACATTATTTGTGAAAAAATTAATTTTTTGTGCATTATTTCATTAGACTTAATACATTTGCACTTCATAAATTTTTACATTTATGACACAGCTAGCGTGCATGATACAGATCTTATTCTCTGTAAACTCTTTATAAAGAGGGAAAAAATACTTCAGATAAACGAATTTGAAATTTTTTTCCATGATTGAACATTTTTGAAATCTCTGAAATATGCATTGTTGATTTATTTTATGTATGAAAATTATTTTCATATCATGATACATGAAAAAAACATATAGTTTAATATTTACTTAACACAATGCCTTTTTGCAAGTTTAACTTTTTTTTCTGTTTGAAGCATAATTAAATTTCATTTAAGAGAAAATATACTTCTGTGATTATGATGTTTATTAAATTGATTTATATATGGATCTTAAATATTATTCAATGATACAAATTAATGTTAGAAACAAATTTAATGGATAAACGGGAGTTGCATAACTTCTTTGATGAAACATTTTTAATCTAAATATCCAGTAAAGATGTGAGTACAAAAGAACAGCACGTATTGCTTATAGAAAATGTAATAAACTAAATAAAATATAGTTATTTTTATATTTTTTTATACAACTACTTAACAGGAAATTCAAAGTTTTGATAATGTTAATAATACAAGAAGAAAAAAAATACTCTATAACAAAAAGAAATCGATGCACCAAGAAGGAGTTGTCCGATTGTAATGAACTTTCGTATGCAAAAATGTTTTGACCGAATATGCAATTGATTAAAATTTGGTGTCCAACTGATGAATATCGGGAGCTCCAGCGCGTAAGAACTGCACATCCAGCAGGTGTACATAAAGATGGACACTCGATCTGATGTTCAAAATTTTGGTTGCATTTCGACTGTGGATATCTTACTCGACCGTAACAAGGCCTCGCCAAAAGATTCGTGCTCATTACGAGCATATTTAAGAGTTTTAAAGAAGTTGCGTCATCGGATTGAAAGAAGTTGGTTGGGCAAATCGAAGGATGGCTCGATATCTGGATGGAAGCGATGCAACGATTAGACAATTCAGGCAAGAATGGGTCTACAATGGCAAATTTAAGCGTCAGGGCGGTAGTGGTCGACCTAGAATCATAACAGAACGGGAAGCCAGAGGGATTGTCAGATGAACTGTCGCTGCAACTGATTCGACATTATCAACCATACCACATGTGACCCGCACTCAAGTGTCCAACATGACCATTGACAGAAGACTAATAGAGCGGAATCTACGCTCACGCCGACTGTTACGCCGCTTACCCCTCACGCCTGTACACCATAAAGTCCGATTACTGTGGTGCTTAACTCTATCAACCTGAAACTGCTCTGATTGGGGTCCTATAGTCTTTAGTGACGAGTTCCGTTTCCTGACGACCTGTGTCCTGATGATCACCAAAGACGTGTCTGGAGATGTCCAGGGCATCGTGTTTATCCTTCCCTTACTATCGCACTCCACACAGGCTCACTATACTGAAGTATTCGAAGTCCGTGGAATAATGAGGAATTCGGAACGCTTCTGGGGCGTGGAAACTTAGATTAAATTAACACAAGTTCTTACAGTCTTAGTGTCTAAAAGCGATGTCGTAGCTGAGGAAAGACTACCTGGTTATTAGAATTCAAAGTTCTGTACTGCAGAATTGAAGACACGTCCAAGGAGAGTTCAGCACATGAGAAAAAACTATTAAACAGTTCTGTAAAAGAGTACTTTTGAAAAGGAAGGTAGTGAGGACGTCTTCAGGAACAGTTCTTGGGACTAATAAAGTTCTCATTCACTACACAGCACAATGGAAGGGACTATACAGTCCTGCGACGCTGAAAAGCTGTAGATCGGAAGTAAGAACGTGTAGTGAAGTTAGTAGAAGACACCATTCGGTAAAGGAAAGCCAATAGACAGGATCGTCGAAGCGTAGTGATGATAACCGCAAATACCCAGATTCTCCACTGTCAAATTTCTAGTAGTATTTCATAAAATGAACAAGACTTGGTTACGGAAAAAAAGTTATTTTATTTATAGTAATGATCGTTGACTAAATCTTGAATACAAAAAATATAAAGGCTATAATAAGCTATATACACAGTCGAATGCTCTAGTTAACCTGATCGTAAAACATGATGATCACTATGGTGTATATCACAATGGTGTACACAATGCTAATAGTAGTAAATGCAGAATGAATGCAAAAATATCACGAAGATTAGCTCCCCCCTAACAGTCGGCAAGCCAACTGAAGGGGGTGCTTAAGCATAAAAAAAGGAAGCCACTAGCTATCAAAAAGGTAACTCTATATATAAAATCTAACTGAGTAATCTCTTTTCATTCTGGACAAAGCTCAAAACAGGCTAGGGTTGTATTAACTTCATTTAAACTAAAGTATCGCCAACTACGGAGAGAGCTTACCGGTGCCGCGACTAGTAGCATCGGAACTCATCGGTAAAATGCTGAAAAGAACAAACCTTCGTAGATAGAAAAACGGGGATTCACCGCCAAAAAAAAGCCAAGTAGGAGCGAAAAGAGTGGGCCGGCCGCTGATAGGACTTAGCCAAGAGTGACGTGAAATGGTGCCGAATATGATTGGCGAAACTCGCTCTGGGCCAGGAGGAGAACCTTTTAAGAATTTTCTCACTGGGAAGGTTGGGGGTCGCCAACAGATGTCGTGGATTAAAGTTTGGGAAATAGATACAGAGTGTCCGCGCTATTGTACCTAAATCCAATTAAAAAGCAATTTCTACGATCCATGGAGGGAAAACGTCCGGTCCTTTTTAACAGGTCGGCACAAGCCATAAAACATCCAATTATCTGTACGAGTAAATTGCAGTTTCAAATAAACGAAACTACTTTTAAATTGGGTTCTTGGAAAAAAAATACATTGCTGAACAAAATAGCGGATGCTATCAATAGCTAGTACTGGAGTAAAGATATACCATTTTAGACTTCCCACGTAAAAAAGGGGCGATACATGAATTACGCTAAAATGCTTATAGCGAAAGATCCTAAGATTAATATTGACATTACAAACATTAAGGTGATTACATCCTTTAAATTAATAATTTCTCGTATTTAAAGTAGGTGCAATTAATAGGAAAACTGTAACGATAAAATCCATGTTACACCCACAACAGGGCGTTATGATCTAGGACAGTGGTCGGCAAACTCATTAGTCAACAGAGCCAAATGTCAACAGTACAACGATTGAAATTTCTCTTGAGAGCCACATTTTTTTAAACTCAAACTATATAGGTAGGTGCATTGTTATTAATTTAATTAGGATACTCCAAAGCTGGCCTTTGCTAAAAACGTCATCAATCTGAATGAGGTACGTTCGCTGAGGTCGATGCCTTCTAACACTTCCATCCACACTCGTTTTGTATGCTTATTTCTTCTATCTCTATTCTTTCATCATCTCAGTATGTCCAAACCATCTCAACATACCTTTCTCAATCCTCAACACTACATTTTCTTTCACTCCACAGCGCTCCCTAAAATTAACTTAATAAACTGTACTTAAAGTTTTATGTCTTAGTTAAACTATAGGTATGTCGAATAAAACTTGATATCATACTTAATATCGATTTTATTTATTGATAAAATTAAATTGTAAAGTATCGATAAAATTAAATCATAACAATAACAGACAAACACCTATATGAACAAGAGACTCCTAGGGGCATCTCCTAGATCAGGGATGACGAACCTTTTTCTAACGCGTGTCAAAAAATGTCTTGAAACCGTAGAAATTAAAACCGCGTGTCACTTAAAAAAAATTTTTTTCGATCTTTGGAAGATCTTCGGGAAATTAAAAAAAAACTATACGATATATATTTAAAACAAAAAAAAATTAACTTTTTATTATGATTTGTGTAAAATATCAGTACCAGGAAGAAACTAAGTACAAAAATTATCGAACTTAATGTGACACTTGTTGTTGTCTTTCGGATGATAATTTATTTATACGTGGTTCGATATTTGTAACTTTTAATCGTACACACGCGGCGGATAAGTCGATGCCGAGGCGATTTCTGTTCTTACTTTTAATAAAATTCACTGTCGAAAACAACTGTTCGCAAACGTAGGTTGATCCAAACATTGTCAGAGGATCTCTTGTTAAGTTTGTAAGGTATACACAAGATTCGATTCACAAGAATCGAACTTTTGAGTGAATTAAAGAAGCTGCTTCAGATATGCTAATTTTGGCATACGCGCTTAGTATAAATACCACGCAGCGTCATTAATGAAAAAGGAGTTGTTGTTAAGGTTGAAAAGGTGTTATCCTGCGCTAGTGCTTTACGGGCCAGAAGTTTACGTGGCAGTACTGCTGGTTTGACTTACTGTTCGTGAGTATAAAAATATATTGTCCTTAAAAGCTGTATTTACATTCAATAAACATTGTTTCATTTAATTCAATAAACATTGTTTCATGTATAAACATTCTTTGTATAAAATACAAATTGAGTGCCCCTTAGTAGATTCTCTATACTGGCGCCCGAAAAATATATATACCCTGGTAGTTAGCGTTACATTTGTAACGAAGAACATAATTGAAATTAAAAACTGTGTACTGTGTACGTATATTGATAAAATTGTTGCAAGTACTTATATACTATTTAAAAAATGAGTGTTGTAGAACAAAATCCTGCTGGAAATTTTCCTCGGGTAATTATGGTTCAGCAAATTGCGCCATTCGAAGCCACCTTCAATGGCGGCCCCTCAAGCCAATTCCTAAAGAAAATTGAGCATTACTTTCAGCAACAATGCACCCCAGAGGGGGATAAACTTAAAATTGCTCTAGCCGCTTTAAGAGGTAGTGCATATCAGTGGTACACGTGTATGCAAAGCAGTAATCTGATTTTTGACTATTCGTCATTCAAGCAACAGTTTCTTAGCGTTTTTCCAAAGACCTTTAATCAAAGTGAAATTGAAGCGGAAATTTATTCGCTAAGGCAACGTGAAGGTCAGTCTGCATTAGATTTTGCTACAGAAAAGATTTCCAAGTGTGAGGAATATTTAGAGGGAATGACGGAAGCGATAATCTTAAAAATAGTTATCCAACGTTTGAAGCCAAGTGTTCAAGATTTTTTAGATAATCAAACAATTACAAGCAAGGTTACCCTCCTTCAAGCTTTAGCTAAATATGACAATAGACATTTCTTCGCTACCCCTCACCGTCATTCAGGTACGAGAAGTTTTATACAGCCGCGCCAAAATTTTTCGCGAGTTTCAAACCAGCAGCGTAAGCAGTACCGCAGGCAAAATAATAGAAGCGCACGGCGTTATAATGAAATTAGTGCACTTAAAGAAAATAATAGGGAAGCACCTTACTTGCACTGGCAAGTTGATTCACATGATATGGTTCAACCTGTTGAAACTGTGTGGTCAAATGTATTATTTTGTCCGAGCAGTAATCATTATTTTGAGAATAGTGAAAGTCAGGGTATTTTTGTGGCTTATAAAGAAAGTGAGTCTAGCTGGAATGATGAGGTAATTCCAGTACAAATTTCTGAAAATAGGGCCGATAATAATGCTAGTGGTTTAGAAAATAAATCATCGGACACTTCTATTAATGCTATACCTGATATTATTAATGCTATACCTGATATTATTGATGCTATACCTGATATTTTAGATGATATTCACACATCTGTTAATGAAGGAAATTTAGTAGATGACGAAGTATGCGTTACGGAAGTTAGTGAATACTTATTAGTTGACGACAATAAAAATTCTTTAAACGATAGTAGGAACTTGCTAGGTGATGATATTATTTCAAGTTTCCAGCCGAATGGGGATTGTGTAGGCCAGGTTGATAATATGGTTTTAAATAAAGTACATGAAAACCAGACTGAGAATCAGGATGAAAAGTTGACACAGAGTTATACTGTAGGTAGTTTAGCTGATGCTTCGGAAGTTATAGAGAAAGTTTGCAATAAAACGCACGAGTACGAAAAGCTTAATCTTCCTAAAACTGAAGCAGTGTTAAAGAATTTAAATGATAACGATTCTGATATCGCAAGTTTCAAAGAGACTTTTTCGTCAAAAGAGGATAAAACTAAAGTTAAGGGGGATAAAAAACGTGAAAAAGAGCCTTCAGGTTCCAGCATTAAAACTGCAAATACTGAAGTAATTAAGGCGGTAAACAAGAAGTCGTATAAGCACAAATACGAAAAGCAATAAAGGTTGTTCAAAAAATAGAATCTGCATTAAAATTTAATACCGATACAAGCAAAAGTACGAAGAAAGGTAAAGTGTGCACTACAAAAACTCCATCAAAGGAGGAATGCGTCGCTGATAAGGTACACAAGGTTATAAAAAGGAAGAATGGCAATTTTAAAGTTCCTTTGCATAAGTACAGGAAACGGAAGATTTCTGCCGCCCAGCAAGGTTGGCCTCCTCCCAAGAGACCTCCTGTCCATCGTCAAGCCGGACCAGCGCCTCAGGACCTACGACCTGCTGCACGAAGGATGCCCACACGGTCAACGAACCCCTTTACTAGGACTGCGACCATCAAGAGAGGTTCCACGGATTGGACAAACTGGTGCAGTGAAGTTGCTGCATTCATGAGGAACAAGTCTTGTATCAACTTTCTTATTCTAACTCCCACCCTTTAATAAAATCGAACCAAATTGGTTTGAAGTTCCCCAGTGTATATACTGTGTAAACATTTTGAGGGGAAGTGGTGAGGCACTGAAAAAAAACGGTATACTGTTTTATAAATTTTTGAAGGGGACATGTAGTGAAAAAAATACATACTAACTACAGATAACAAACAACTAACATATTAACTTCGCAAATCATAACACATGTACATTATAAATTGGGGGAGAGCAGATACAGTCAAGAAATGTCATGCTGTGCAATTGTGTTGTCACTTTTAATTAAAATAGATATTTTAGGGCGCAGTTGGCCAGCCCAGTATCCGCAACTCTGCAAATCCACTGTGTAATGGTGTCACCTGGACCCTTCGGGGTTAGTTTTGTAAAATGGTAGTGGCGTTTTTCCCCCACACAACGTGTGGAAGGTTTTTTTGGCTTTGCCACCCATTATGTAAAAAGTCAGACCAGCACGCGTTTTCAATTAGTTAACTGAAGCCGTTCAGACCTCAGTTACCTAATTTTTTTTTCGAGGGAGGCCAGTGTAAGGTATACACAAGATTCGATTCACAAGAATCGAACTTTTGAGTGAATTAAAGAAGCTGCTTCAGATATGCTAATTTTGGCATACGCGCTTAGTATAAATACCACGCAGCGTCATTAATGAAAAAGGAGTTGTTGTTAAGGTTGAAAAGGTGTTATCCTGCGCTAGTGCTTTACGGGCCAGAAGTTTACGTGGCAGTACTGCTGGTTTGACTTACTGTTCGTGAGTATAAAAATATATTGTCCTTAAAAGCTGTATTTACATTCCGTACAAGTAGTACGCATGCTTATTGCTGTAAAAGCCAATTATATGTGCAGCGAATTCAATAAACATTATTTCATGTATAAACTGTGTTTGTATATAATTCAAATAGAGTGCCACTTCAAATTATATACACCCAAGTCTGGGTAGAAGTGAGCATAGATTCTCTATAAGTTTTTCATCGACATTAGCGAATTAGGCAACGAGTTCTATTCAGTTAAAATAATATTTTCAGTGCTTGTTGATAAAATATATTCGTCACAATTTTTCAGATCTTGTAATTTTTTTTCTAAGTTTACGTTTAGTTCTGCAAATTTATTCCTCCGTAGAACACTGTTGTGAAATTCAACCATTTCCGTTTCTAACCTACCAATTTGAAGCCAATCGGAAGAGGATAATTTAAGTTTCCTCCATTTCTCAAAATTGGGAGAATCTTTTGTCAAATAGTATTCCTTTTGCATTCGCTAGTACTGAAGAAGAGTGTTTTAAGACTTCTGTTTGACAAAAAGAGGAAAAAATTAATTTCAAACAATCATTTTTTTAAATTATGTCTAGTACAAATTAGATTATAGATCTCTCAGTCCGACGAATAAAAATAAAAATTTGAAAAGTTAAATGTCAAAATATCTTAAAACAATGTCATCGTCTCGCGTGTCGTCTAAAATTGCTTCGCGTGTCACTATGTGACCCGCGGATCACAGGTTCGCAATCCCTGTCCTAGTTTATTACATGTCTGCGCACAAAGCGCGTCTAGAGGAATTTCTCTCAAAATAGCAACAAACCCGTTTCTTATGATGGTCATACTTTTCGCTCCATCTGTTGAAATTGAGACAATTTTGTCGAGTACAATATGATGTTTTTCATTGCACTCAATTGCAGTATTTGCTATATCCTCTCTACGTGTTTGACCTTTGAGTGGCAATAATCCTCAATGCTCTTCTTTAGGACCTGTAGATGAAATAAATCGTACATAAAGTGAAACTAGCGCAGTATCACTTATGTCACAAACTCATCAACTTCTATTGATAAAGCTGAAACTAATTTAAGATCTTCGACTTGCTGGTTGGTTATATTCGAAGTCCATTTTGACTAGTCTAGTGTTTTCTACGGGGACACGCTCTCGGAAGTAATACATTGTAAAACACGATGCAAAGATACGACTTGACGATACGCGTTGATATTTAATCTCTTTAGAAATGTTTTCTCATTAAGTCGCTTCAGAGCACTCGCCTAAAGATAAAGACACATAAACACCAATATGTGATAATTACAAGATAAAAAGAAATTTTTATGTACCATGTTTTTAAATTTTCTGTTGAAGCATATAAACTTGACAATTCTATGTATTAATAAATACTTTTTAAATTTTTTGATGAATTATCCCACCAACTTGAAAGAAAAAAAAGTTAATTGGAAGTAAATTTGCGTTTAACTTTTAGTTCCCGTGCCGGCTGATATATGGTTGCACCAGTCTACAAAACAAAATTAACTGATAAAGAAATCACTTCTGCGTAAAGATGGCTAAACGTATTGAAATAATGCATTGTCATCATGTTCTGAGCTATTCTAAAAGTTTCAAATGTCTAGCTAGTCGGGAAGTTAGATAAAACTCGATTGCAAGATTTGTACCGGGCAAACACACACACAAACAAACAAGAAAGCGAGTTAATAAAAGCATGGTAATAATAAAAATAGAAATAAGAAACCAGTCATCACGAAGTTTCAATCTCACTGACAGTGAGTCACTGTACGTGCGCGCTCGCACGTGATATTTTGTAGAAGAGTCATACTAAAGGGGCCAAAGAGCCACACGTGGCTCGCGAGCCATGGTTTGCCGACCACTGGTCTAGGATGTCGTTTTCTTTGAAAGCCGGACGCCTTATGGCAGTCATTAGTGACACACTTACAGCATAGTGGTGAGTAGACGACATTTTGCGACCCGTGTTGTTGCCATTAATCTTGCGCC